>JARHVA010004632.1:317500-385000 GCA_037957365.1 Torreya grandis | reverse complement strand
GTTATGTGTCACCAATACCATACACTATATTGTTTTTGAGTTACACTATATGGTTTTTGAGTGGGCCCTTATGACCCTTATTTCAAGTCATTTTATCTCATGATTTAAATTTGATAAATCTATAAATACACATGTGCATTAATGAATATAGGACATGAAATTAAATGAGGCATCCAAAGATTGATATGAGAATGTGACAAAAAAGAGTTGATTTTTTATTGAGGAGATATATGAGGCATAATTTTAGTGAAGATATCAAGTCTTTATTGTGTTATGCCACTTTTTCATGTTAGCATGAAAAGTCCTATAAGATTAGGGCTCAGATCCACAAATTTATGTTTGAAGTGAATTGAGTGTTTTATTCTATTTTTTTCTCATGACTATAGGAATTATAATAATGGATGGAAAACATAAGTACCTCATTGATTCCTTCATTTTTTATTCATCTTTAATGATTTTTTAGGGTTGTCAAGAAAACCTTTCTCCCAAAGATTTATATATAACTCAAGAAAAGTGAGGGAGGGTTTTGGAGAGTTAGAGTAGATGAACAAGATTAAAAAATTATATTTCACAAATTCATAGTTGGAAATAACCCTAGCATCAAGGGCATGACCATTTTCCTATTGCATGAGTGTGTACTTCCAAAAACATTCTTTGTTTACCTCAAATTTTCTATTTTTGTTCATCTTGCCTCTTGGACCAATTTTTTGTTAAACATTTCTATCAATTATCCACATATTTTCCATAATTTATATATTCTTATAGTTCCCTTTCTCTGTATTTAATTATTATTTTATAATATTATCTATATACAATTTGGTCATATTTTTTTGTTTTATTTATTAGAGTAGTTTTTTCAATTTTTTGTTTACCTTCATATTTGTTCTATTATCTTGCTTAGGTGTAAACTTATTATGGAGGAGTTGGATTCCAAGTGGGAATTATCCTTGATTTATTATTCTAGGTATGAGAATATTTTAATCACCATGACTTGTCATATGACCTCCACTACTTGTAATGTGGGTGTTACACATTCAATCTTTTTTTTAACCCTCATCTATGAGCTATTCAACATGGGACTTGAATCATTTATGTATTCTAGTTTTGTGTGTGAAAATTTTTGCTCTCACCTACTACCTAGAGTTTCATGCATTAATGGTTTATTAGAGATCTTGGATGGCTCCAATATGGTATCAAAGCTCCACTAACAAATATTTTCTATCATTTTAGATCTTTGGTGAGTTTATTACATTAACACAAGTTTTTTTTCTTCATTTGGCCTTTTTTTAGGGTTTTGGGTGCATTTTCTCAATATGCATCAGAATCAATGTCAAAATGGCTTAGATCAGAAAATAAACTACATTTTCTATATAGGTTTTTGTTGTTCTCTAATGGGTCTTCATTATATTTTGGGGTTATTTTTGGTATTTCTTGTGGTGGCACTTCACCCCCTTAGTGTGAATATGGGGATAAAATCATATTCTCAAAAACTTTAACCACATCTTGAAAGCACTACCTAGACTAAATACAAACTCCATATATTATCTATTTATCTTCATGTAGGCTTAGTGACAATCTAAATTATGTAGGACTATTCCCTTCCTATTTGAGTTCCTATGGGACTTTCCCTTTCTTCTTGGGTACCTAAATTTTGAATATCCAAGATCCACAAGCTTGGAACTAATTTGATAACCATTTTACCTTAAAATCTTGCCCTGCTCCCTAAAAGTGATTTTTTATTAAAAAAATGATTTTTTTCCAAAATTTATATAAAGGCATTTATTTAAAAATCAACACACTCAAAATATAAAAAACACATAGCTAAAACAAATGCACCACCAAATCATATGGTCCCAATCATTGGTGACTAATGAGAGGTTTGAAAAACCTTCTTCCTCCATTGCCTCTAAGCTCCTTCATGTGAAGTTGCTTATTCAGTTTATGAAAACTTGAAGCTCAATAGTTTTCACATTATGTTATTTTTATAACTCCTCCCCCATAATGTAAAACATTAGTGGATGTTGATTTCAACCAAAAATGCATCGATTAAAATGAGATAGATTTTCTATTTTTGATGCTTTTAACATATATTCCTGGACAAACTCTAATGACATGTGACTAATTGACTTTTGACAAAATAGACTAATATTGATCAAATAATTAATCATCTAAATACTTAAAAAAATTAATGATAACTATAAATAATGACACTATTTTTAATACCCCCTTTTTATTTTTTTCTCTTAAAATTGACAATAAGACTACTTTACTAAATAAAAAAACAATACAAAAAAACAAAAAAAAAACTTAATAATAATCCTTGATAAACTTGACTAAACTTATAAATGACAAGACTCAAGGCCTTGAGTAACATATTGATAAAAGTAATATACAATTACTTTATGACTATAAAAAAAATTCTTCACCATGTATAACAAATATTAAACTATAGAAAATGAAAACACACTTTGATGCATTATTGAAGCTTTAACAAAAATAAAGCTAAAAAAAATGAGAATACATGATTCAGAATAGCACAAGGAAATAATTTTTGATAGGCTAGTGTATGACCAACTAAATTATATAGGTAAGATAAATTTTATTTATACAAAAGCTTTGATTTTCTCTTAATAGTACCTATATTGTGTATGGGACTAATTGATGAGAGCATGTTTGAAATTGGATCTTCTATTTTTATGTATTCCTTCTCAGGATCTCCAATAGTGTCATGGTTATTGAAATTTATAGTGGTATACTTGAAGAAAAGTAAAAATAGCATAAACCAATCCATCAATGTGGAAAGAAGTCATCAATGAATGACACCCATGGCTTACATAAATGGTTAACTTACAAGATTTGATAGAAATATAAGAAGACTAGCACTATGGTAAAAATGGACTATGAAATAGAGTTATTAGCAAGAAAAATTGTATATCTCATGCAAATACAAACCAATTTAATGTATCATTCATACACAGGATCATATATTATTTTGGATGAGCATCAGTCAAATACCATATGGAGATAAAACTCAAATTAAAACTAATATTAGGATGTTTAATGATTTGTCAATCTTAATCTACATACACGATGTGTGCTAAGCATTAATATTCAAATCTAAGGTGCTATGTTATATCTATCATCATAATAAAAATATGAATTACATACTCTTTATACCTTATTATGATATCAAATGTGAATAATTGAGAAGCCAAACATATATTTTTCAAATTTTAAATATGCATTAGTATTGCATAAACATAGGTTACAAATATATTGGGGAAGTTGTTCCTAGAATTTAAGAAATAAATCATCAATAATATACAAGTTTTTATAACTCGTACTACATTTAAACTATTTACATAGGTTTTTTTAAACAACTTAACTCACACATATTATAATATTTACTACTAAACCATATATAGTGATAATAGTGATTTCCTAAAAGGATTGCAGTGTTTCTTATTTAACAAGGTTCTACAACCTAGTTTTTTGGTTCTATGGCCTAGTTTAGGGTTTACACTAACTAATTTTGGTCTCACAGCCTACTTTTAGGAAATATTTGTAATCCCTAACATATTGACCTGGTCTCTAAACCTAGAGCTTACACATTAGCTATCTTAGTCCCTTGGTGATAGTTTTATCTAAGGGTTACACCACCATCGATCTACATTTATGATACATCAAGAAGAAATGTTTTCCATAGTTAATTTTTAAGTGAGGTAGAAGCATAGGTCCCTTTGATAATATAGAGACTATTTTCTCCATGAACATCTCTCCCCTTGATCGATGACTACTCATAGCATACAAATGGCCTCTATTCCTTTACCATTGCCTTCAACTCTTCAAACTGCCTACCTTCCCTTTGTTTTACCATCTCCAAGCACATGGTCTTGCATCAATACATAGTTTTAGGTTGTGGATTTCAAATATTCCCACCATAAAACCCATGGTTTCCAAAACCACTAGCATCCTTTTAAACTTCTTATCATGTTCTTTCAGAATGTCATTTAAAAGGTTTTTATATTGATAGCCGCATTTGCTATATAAGGTTTTTGTTAGAATATCTAGGAGGTGGTTAAGGGGACATGACTTCTTACTTGATTTTTATATAAAACATTATAACTTGGTGGATGGGTTTTTTTTATAAGGGATTTTTTTTGGTATAAAATAATATATTGTAATTTAGAAGTCTATGGGAGACATAAGGAAATTTTTTTATATTTTAATTTGACAATTTCATATGCCTAAAAAAGATAGAGAGTGAGGTCTAGTTTGATAGGTGGAAAACCCCATTAATAAGTAAACCTTATTTTCTCGTTCTCTCATTTCTTGTTATTCATCTCTTTTGTTTTTACTCCTTATTTGGATGCATTTTTTATGGTAACCGACATCCATTTTGGGGGCCATTTTTTGGATAGAATATTGATTTTTGGACAATTCTAAGGGACATGCAAGCTCTAAATTATGTTAGGTATTTTGGATACTTCCCCTCAACCCCACACTATATCATGATAGGGAGTATGTCAAGGGTACTACCTTTAGACCCCATAAGGGGCATTTCCCCTTGACCCCATTGGGAGCTACCACCCTCAAACTCCCACATCATGGCCCCTTGTTCAATACTTCTAGTGTAATTTATTCCACAAAAGGGCGAGGTCTGATATAAAAGGTAGTTAGATCCCCTCACAACATCATTTTATAAATCTTATTAAGATTTATACATGGATGTATTATTAGCAGAGTCCAACATCTTTTTGTTTCACTTGTTTGCATTTTCATGTGTACTCATTTAGTGATCATTATATTTATTGATCATTCACATTTGTACACATTATTAATTATGTCTAACATCCATTCATTGATATGTTCATTGGCACTTGTGCACTATTTGCTCTTACATGTTTGGACACATTTTCAACTAAGTTTGATGTCCTCACATTGAGCATACATTATACTTGTAAAATTTAGAGGGTATTTGTTGATTAATTTAGAGGGGTAATTATGGTCCCTACTTTCTCTCTTGTGTTCACACTCAATTTTTGTGACTTGTGTGCCACTTTGGTGACCATTTTACTAATTTCTCTTGCATTCTTGGATGCATTATTGATTGAGTTGATGTCCATTCAATGAGCATGCATTATCACTTATGTAGTGTTTTTTATAATTACACTTATTTGGTGTCTTCTCTTAGTCATGTCAGTTCCACTTGAGAGATACCAGTTGATGAGGAGAGTTGATTCTACACCAATGGTTCTTCTTGGAAAGACCAACTATACTTCTTGGCATACATAAATGGAAAAATTTCTCATAATAAAGAATCATACTCCATTATTATATGGATACATCTTACTCCCAATAATCTCATTCAATTTATTAAGTGGGCTAACACTTGTGAAAAGGTTCATGATACTTTATTTTTACTTATTTCCATAGATTCTTATTGCCATGTGGAACATAGAGCATGTCCTTACACTATTTGGATCATCCTTCAATCTCTTTTTAGAGATATTTCTAAGATTTATATCACTTTTCCTCCTCCTATCATCTCTTTAGAGACTGTTTTACTCCCTCCTCCTACTCCTATTTATTTTGATGACACATTCATGATAGAATTTGCTCTGCCTTCTATCGAGCCACCACTATAGGATGATATTATACCCAAACTCAATTATCCCATTATAGATTCTAATTCTATCCCTATTCAATATGTTTCTCTTTTAGAGACTTCACAATATTGTACTTCAAATGATTCTACTATTTCTAGTGTGAGTACACCCATTGATAGCTTTGAAAACTCATATGTTCATGTGGATACTCATATTGTATATCTATGTGCTTCATATGTAGTATTTTATTTATTTTCAATGGTTATTGAGCTAATCTCTTTTCTTCACATGAACATTCTTCTAGTGAGTATTCCATGTCCTTCTTCTGATAAGTTCAATAAAGTGGGATTATATCTAGTTCATGTGTATGATCTTACCAGACCTATCCCATGCCTAATTTTTGGACCTATTTCATATATATTTATACTACTACCTTCATCTTCCATTTTATAATGGGAAGAATTTTAGTACACAGATCATCTTCTTCCTTTGATAAAAGGAAGAAACATTATTTGATGTAGATGAAGCTTCTTCAATATTCAAGTAGAGGATCTCATTATTGATATTGGTCATCTTATGAGTTATACTTGGAGTGAAAATAGCTTTAGCATCATCTTCAGTGGGGTTTCTTATCCATCACTTCTATCTATGTGTTTTGTTACTCTCACTTGTTAATTCATTTTTGTTTGTGCCTGACATCCTTAGAGAATGCACTATTTCTTTTTGCTCTCTTTTTTTTGAGAGGGGGGCATTTTGTCCTATGGGTTTTTTACTTTTCTCCAATTTATGAGAGATGCTTTGTACATAGGTACCTCATCAATCCTTGTTTCTAGGACCTATTTCCTCTACCCACTTAAGTTATGATTACAAGGGGTGTTAGTGTATGTTTTTCCATTTTTGATTTTCCTTCACATTTTTTTATCAACTTGCTTAGCTGTACACTTATCATGGAAGAGTTACAGTCCAAGTGGGAGTCACCTTTGACCAACTATTCCAATTATGGGAATATTTTAACCACCATGAATTGTCATGTAACCTCCACCACTTATAATGTGGGAGTTACACATTCACTAATTTTTTTACCTCTCCTTTGTGAGCTATTCAAAATGGGACTTGACTCATTTATGCATTTTGCTTTTGTGTGTGTAACTTTTGTATCTCACCTACTACCTATGATTTATTGAATTAATGGTTGATTAGAGATCTTAAACATCTCCAATATTATTATGTACCATTTGATTATAACTAGTTGTAATATGTATGGGTAGATGTGTTATATTTTGTTAAAATTTGACCTAGATCCATTTTCCAATAAAATAATAGATAATATTGAACATATGGTATGTATTATAGCATAATAATAATATACCAAGTTTTGTAAACTATCTCTTAATAATATAAAGGTAATGGATTTGTGAAGACATGTAGTATGAATCAATGAAATATACCCATCACATAAATAAAGATAGATCCAAGATCAAAAAGAAAAGGGTTTCCCTAGTGACCCAAAGCTTCCATCATAATTTGTTGTGTTTACAGGGTTATTGCTAGAAAAAATATGTTATCATCATGTGGAATTTAGCATAAGATTTTAGGGTGGGACAAAATAAGAAAAGATAAGGGTGATAAGTAATAAAATGGAAAAATAAATGGCAATATGTGCATAATATAATATCACATTAGTGAAACCATAGATAGATAAGAAGAAAAATTAAAAGGATAATAAACATGAAAACTTGAAGAGAAGAAACAATGCAAAGCAAGTTGAATAAAATTTGATCAAACATATGCAAAAAAAGAAATAAAATAAAATAAATTGACTCACATTGTAACAAAATATAAAGAAAAAGTAAATTATAATGTAGAAATAAGAGATCCCAATAGGATCTCACTAGGTGAATGATCATGGGATAAATTTGAGGAAGAAGTAGTAAATCCAAAAAAGGCATGTCAAACATAGGAGTAGGTAGACAAACAAAAATAAAATTTGAAGAAGTCTTCCACTAGAGAAAAAATAAGTAGAAAGTAAAATATGTAACATAAATAGGGAAAGTTCATTTTTAAACATAAGTAATTAATTATTCAAAACTAAGAAATGATATGATTATAATCAAGAGAATCCTCATTACATTCGATGTAAGTTAAAGCATAAGTATCATCAGAAGACAAATCAAAATGTTTATATACCTATTCGTATAAAAAAGATAATATATTATCATCATTGTCATCATCCTTATTATGAAGTGAACCTTATTTCATATCCCTTTGATCCTCTATATTAATATTATATTGAATAATTAAATTGTATTAACTATTTTCTACATGTGGAATTATAGTAGGTTGTGATAAATTGACCCTAGTAGGTGTAATCCTATTTAATTAAATATTATGCTCATTTACCTAAGGTTTAATCAATTGATTTTTCTTTGGTATTTATTTAGGAAATACATCATTTGAAAGTTTTATGGGGGATATCAAATATCCCTTCTAATTATACTCAATTGATGCTCATGCATGAATTTTAAACATTGGTATAAAGTAGATGGGATTGCTCACATTTTATATATTAATGGTCTTATGAGAAAAACATCCTAGTATCCATTATTTTGAACCATATAAAACCAAGTTAAAACTACCTTTATACCCAAAATAATATGCAAAAATATATGACCAAATGGTTACCTAATAATACCATCATATCACATAATAATTGTTGAATTATTAGCCAAGCCTCTTTTATATAATTTAAGACCACTAACAAATTTCATAGTATTTTAATTGATACTTGAACTATCTTAAGCCATCACTCCATATTTTTCTTGTGAAATTTCATCTATGAAAGCTTGTATGAATAAAGGTCTGTTATACGATATACAATTTAAAACCTCATTATCATATATAATAAGATGAAGAAACATCTTCCTTGGATAAGCAATAACAATACCAATAAATCCATTAAGTCAATGAGCATTAGGAATTTATGGAATCTCTGTTTGATCCTTTATATTTATCATATGAATGTTTCATTGGTATTTTGGTTGATTATTATGATTCGGGAGAGGCTTGGTAAAGATTTAAAAATGTTAACTTGGTAGAGCCATTGACTCATTTTGTTAGTAGGGAGGTCTAAATTAGAAGTCACACACATTTTTTTATGTTAGAAATGTGACAAGTGTAAGGCATACCATATTTTGTATAAAATATGGTCTCATGAAGGATAATGAAAAATATGTAAGTTGAACAATTCCTTTGATCCTAAAAATGAAATTTCATGAAGATAAAAAGTAATAGTCTCTTCCCAACACTATTTATATGATGCTTTTGTAAAATAAAATATTTAATAGTAATGTAATAGAGATCAATATATGGCACTATTTCATTCAGTAATATGTTTTCAAGTTCATTTTTCCTATACATAAACCTCAATTAAATTATCATTATCTTACTTATGAATGAACGCATTATTTCTTGTTACTTATCTATTAACTTTTTAAATGGTAAAATGTTAACAAGTGCACATCTATGTAAAAGCAACCAAGAAAATATGCATTGTGTTTAGCCTTAACTGTTTGGAAATTATGGTAACCATTTAGAGTCCTCTTGGAACTTTTTAAGACCAAAATAGGTATCAATCATGATGAGTGGTTATAGGGACCACTGATAACAATGGTTCTATTATAAAGACCAACATATTTTGAAATGGTTACCTAGTCAAAGGGACCTTGAAAAATGGCTAGACATGAGGATACATAAGTTTGTAAAGGAAGAAGCCATAAGACTAGGATTTTTGTAGAGATCATTGCTTAGCACATCCATCAAGAAATTTATGAAATATTTTGTCATGATTTACATGATTTGCTAATAGCATGGTTTTATAGACTTGAATATTACTTCTCTTGACCATGAAAAATAAAACATTTTATGTGGAATAAAGAAAAACTAGAAATATTGTGCAATATAGATATTTAATGGATTTGTGTAATTGAACATTGGGTAAAGACTAAAATTTATGGATACATTACATAATTTTATGTTTAGAGATATATTTATTTTGAATTTACTTACAACATGTTTGTTAGAGGGATTAGAAGCAATTTTTTGAAGTGATTCCTTGTGTTGTTGAAAATGTTAGTTGTGGAAAAGGCCATGATGTTGATTCTAACCAATATGGATCAACTATTGGGAAACTATGGGGATAAAAACTATATGAAGTTTAATGAATAATATTTTAAGAAATGAACCTAAACCTAAACCTAAACCCAAACAAAGGATAATGTAGAGATTCAAAATGAGAAACTAATTGTTAGGATTCAAAGAGAGCTGTGACAAAAGAATAGATGGAACAAGAAAAAAATTTAGAAGATGAAGGGGAAAAAGTAGCTTCAAGTAGGAGTAAATAGATAATAGTATGAGTAGATAGGAATTTTCAACTAAAATGGGAGGAACTAGACCTCCAGAAGGAGAATACAAAGTTAAAGGCCAAAAATCATCTAAAGAAAAGTCAAAAAATGTAAGAACCACAGAGAATATAGAAATTGAATGAGAATTTGAAACCAACCTTAAAAAAGAGGAAAGAAGATAATGGAGACACTATGAATAGGTTAAAATAAGGCAATTATAACAAATTAATAATATATTTAATGAGCATCTACCAAGGAACTATTATATGTGGAAGAAGGCTAGTCTCTCTGAGAAGTGCTTATGAAAAATAGACTAAGGTCGAGTTCAAGAATGAGTATAATAGGTAATTCAAACATAGCTCATTCACTCCAAGGGGATGCATCCCATGTGTATATTTTATTAATTGATAATATTAGTCTAGAAGAATTAATAAAAATAGTCACAACTATGAAATGGTTTGAAAAAGATGCAGAAAAATTAGGTGGGAATAAGAAGGAAATTTGATGTGGAGGTAGATCCACTATTGATTCAAATATTCTTGGCACTCCAAGTAATTTCACAACAAGTTAAACACCATTGAAATTATCATCAATTAATTCAATCATATATATCACTATTATAGTAAAGGGTCTAATAGTTGATGATCATTAAAAGTGTGAATTGATAGGAACCATGACTATTCAAGATTTAGAGTACATATTTAAAAATAATCATACAACCATGACTCTTCATTAGGTCAAGGAATATTTTATAGGAGAATTCAAAATGAAAAAATATGTGAGTCAGACAACTCAAGATTTGTATGAGATCAGAAAGAAATTGAGAGAATTAGTATGGGATTATGATCACCAGTTCTCTAATGTGATAATATGGTGAATTTTTAATTTCAAGACTAAAATAAATCCACTTGGTTTGTATAAGGCCTACGAAGTAAGATTTGGTTTGCCATAGTGTAAGCTCAGTTTACTAAAAAATTTGATGCGAGAACCATTAATATCAAAGTCAATCAAATAGAATATTTTGTACAATACCCTCCTAGAATAACACAAATTAATGCTAAGTTATATTTAGTATTTCAAAGGATGGAGGAATATAAATAAGGTAAAAACCCATGATTTTTGATATGCTGCATTGAATGTGAAAAAGAGGGGCACCATAGTAATGAATGTCCAAAGCTTAAAATAGAGTTTTGTGAAGTATCTTACAATGTAAGACATATGAACACAAAGTGTCACCTATTCAAACAGTGTGTATAACAATCACACAACATATTTTTTAATTTATTTAAATCTAATAACCATGATGATAATAATTTCAAGGCTCTTCAAGAGCTAAAATAAGATTTCACTATAAATGTTTTTGTAATGGTAGTGCAATATTATATGGATCCAAAACCTAATGTTCCAAATTTAGATGTTAAGATCATAAGACAAGGTGGATGGTGTCTCCCAGTAGTATAACCTATAACTAGATGAACTCCTCTATCTCCTCAGTAGAAAACATGTTGGAATCCTCAGTCACTATAGTATCAACTAGGATGGAAACCTCCTTATCCATAGTACCAACAATGATGGACCCATGTTTCATCATAACAACCACCTAATTTGGAACCTCCTTCACGTCATAAGTAATATAGAGGATATTATAATCAATAAGTATGGGGATCATCATAGAGATAGGGAGAATATCAAGGGGGTTAATAAGATGTAAATCAAAATTAGAAGTGAGAAAATAGACAACCCATGTCCCCTATTAATTACTATTTGTTTGAAGAAATGAATCACATCACATAGAATTATCCCTACAATCTACAAAGGGAAACATTTTAAGCAAATTTTAGGATTTCATGATAACATAATACTAAGCATTTCCATGTTTTTGAAAAAAATTATGGAGAATATGGTATATAATATAAACATGGTAAATTTTCACCCTAATAATTAGGCTTTTATCTAGGCTATGACTAGAAATCAACGTAGATAATAAGGGCTTCCACCTCTACTAATGCCTGAAGAAAATGTGATTAGAAAAGTGTAAGGATAGGTATCCAAACCCTAAAATAGATAATGTTCTAATGAATGAAGTAGAGAAACCATTAAATTCATCCAAAATCATAATTATAATTAATGGGATCTTACAATAGTAGATGCTCAAATGTATGTTCAAATTGTATGAATCTTGTGATACGGTGGAGTAGTCACAACTTTAGCAAATTTGCTAAAACTGGTAAGTGCCCTATAAAATGAATACATTTCCAAAAATAGCACAAATTTATTGCATAATTTGTCATATTGTACATAAAGAGGCCAAGAGAGATTAAAGCAATTGGTGTGGTATGTCAAGACCAAGAAACCATGGGATGTGTATTTTAAAATGGATAACGAAGTCACAAGATATGAAATTACAATGTTGTCTTTGATTTTAGTTATACACATGATTCTTAGTTTGACTTGGGAAGATATTGGAAGTCCAAATCTAAGTTATAGACTATGGTCAGGTCAAACCCATTGGGAGACTTGAATACATAGATAAAAGTGGTTGACTTAAGTGTGCATGTATATTTTGAAGTGATTGACATGAATACAAATGAGATGCACTATCCTATGATAATTGGAAAAAATGGGCTTATGATGGTCATATGAACATCAACAAGGTTGACAACCAATTAGTGGTCCACTATGGGGATGTTATCATTGTTATATTGTTGAATAAATCAAAGCACAAACCATATATGATACAAAAAAAGCATCATCATTGTATGCATAAAAGGATGATATATTATTTAAATTTAGTATAGAGACAAAACCTAAAGCCCTATAAAGTAGATACTTTACCTAATTTTTGTGACATGGACAATAGATACTAGAGATACAAAAAATATAATAATCTTGGGCCTGACTAGTCCAGATGCTTAGTACATACTTGTAGTTTCAAATGGAAAAATGTAAGTCTCCTTTTGTGTGTGCTTCAAAAAAATCATAGCTTCATCAACTCTATTGTTTAATTCCTAAAAAAGAGTATGTATTGAACCAGATAAAGAAGGTAGATTGCCAAGGGAATCATTATTTTCAATAAATCGGAATTCATATGCCCATATGATAAATTGTGCATGGAGATCACAAAATAAGATACATGAGAATGGTTTTTACTACAAAAAGGATTTTTTCCCTAATATTCTTCTACAAAATATCTAGCATATTTTCTTCACATGATGAAAATCATGTTCCAAATATAGACATGTGAGTCAGGCACTGAATTCCACATTGAGAGGAGATGTTTATATTTTTTAGATTGTTCATATATATAGAAAACTTCATTGGAAAAAAATGTGTGAAATATTGAAAGTAATATTTCAAGTTTCAATTTCTATCTCAAAGAAGTGGCCATTTTTTCAAGAGGTACACTATCAATAGATGCATATTCTTAAGTGCATCTAAGTATATAAATCATAACAAGTAAAACCAAGGTATTTGGTGCATTTTTTTCAACATACCTTAGCTCCTCTATCTAGAGCTTAGTAAATTAGGAACACAGATGGGAGACTCAAATCTAGGCACAAATCCAATAGGACTCTAATCAAATATTTGCATTTAAAGATTAATATCTAATGGCACATAGGGATATATAAAAATTGAATAATTTCTTGTGCCATGGGTGAAAGGAAGATATACATGTTGCACAAAAATAGATATTATAGGCTGAGACAAGCACAAGTATTCACACAATTATAAAGGAGTATCATGCTAAGAATGAAAAAGAAATTATTATGTTGAAATATTTTAATAAAATATGGAAGAGTGCAGAGGACCCTAGTTATAGTGGAAGAGAAGATGACATCGATTTGAAAGGATTTACTTGCACCAAAAAGGATTCCTCAAACTAGATTGGAACCCATATTAAATTGAAATAAAGAATGCAAAAAAGATAGAAGAGGATCAATTGTGAACCTAAATATCATAGAAATATATCAGAGGTAATTCAATTGCTAAAATATTATTAAGTTGTGTTTCCCACCAAATTCTCAAAATTTATGGTGTAGACCCTTCACTAGGTGAGATGCATATTGAGTTAAAGGAGTACACATGTCCAATAAAAAAACAACCTTATACATTTAATCCTAATATGAAAATTAAGGTAAAATCAAAAATAGATTGGATGGAAAAATATGGTATCATATATCTTGTTGAGAATTCAAATTGGGTTAGTCTCATGGTGGTACAACCTAAAAATAAAATGGAGATATAGGCCTATGGGAATTATCGAGTATTGAATGATGCATGTCTCAATAATTCATTTACAATTATTTTCATGAATGAAGTATTAGAATCAGTTATTAATCATAAGGCTTAATTTTTTATAGATTTTTTTAATGGATAAAATCATATTCCTATCACAATAGGGGATAAAAAAAATGATAAAAAAATGGGAATCATTTTCTTATAGGGTATAATTATTTGGTTTGAAAAATGCACCTGCATTATTTTATAGATCATTTGTTACAGCATTCATAGACTTCATTCATGACTTTCTAGAAGTCTATTTAGATGATAGGGAAGTCTTTTATTTATTAAAAGAACATCTATCAAAGTTGTGATTGATGTTGGAAATATGATGATCTTTGAGAATCGTACTAAATTTAAAATATTCTTATTCTTCTCACCATTTGGTGTATTATTGGGACTTGTTTTCTATACAAAATATTAATAGACCAAGAAAAAATTATAGTCATTTTAGGACTTAAACCACATGTCATCCCAACATAGGTGCAATCATTCCTAGGTCACACAAGGTATTATCGCAAGTTCATTCTCAAGTATGCAACAATTTTAGCACTACTGGAGAAATTGTTGTGTAAAGACAATATTTTTGAATGGAATTATAAATACTAAAGAACCTTCACATTTTTAAAGCATAATTTGGTTAAAAAAACTATTTTGGTCTTCCCTAACTAGAGCAAACCATTCAATATTCATGTTTGTGCTTTGAGGATAATAGTTGAAGTTTTTTTTCACAACAAAGAGATGGAGAGCTAGATCATCCAGTTCACTTTGTAAGTATTAACTTATCAAAATTTTATAAAAATTATATTTCTATAGAGTGATAAGCTTTGGTGATGGTTTTTTCACTGTAAAAGTTCACACTACTTGTTGGCTACCCCATTCAAATTCTTCATGGATCACCAAGTGTTACAATACTTGGTTAATAAAACAAAATTAAAAGGAAGAATTTATAGGTGGTTAATGTTTTTCCAAGAGTTATATTAAAAAATAAATGTAAAACTTAGCAAGGAAAATAGAACTTGACCACTTAAGTCATATTGAAATAAGGGAGGAAAAAGAAGAGTTATAAAATAAATCTTTAGATGCACATCTTTTTAGATTGACTATGATTCCAAAATAGTTGGATGATATCATAATTTTTTTGGATCATTTTACATTCCTTATGCATTATGTTGAACAAGACAAGAAATGACTAGTCAAAGAAGCTTTGCCATTCAATATCATTAATGGATTTCTCTACAAGCTTGAAAAGGATGAGGTTTTGTGAAAAATGGCCCTAGAACATGAAAGACTATAAGTTTTGAAAGAAGCACATTAATTATTAGGTGAAAGAAATTTTATAGGTGAATTGACTATGAAAAATTATTTAAAAGTGAACATTTGTGGCCAAATTTATTTTAGGATTCACATAGGGTTACCAAACAATGTGATATTTCTCAAATGATAGGAAAATTGAACTAAAGGGATGAGATGTGATTGAACCTAGTTTTAGTTACCTAACCATTTGAATAATGGGGTATTAACTTCAAGTACTATCTATTAGATACATGATAATATATTTAGATCATGTATTTAACTGATTGAATGATAAATATATTATCACTATGATAGACTACTTCACTAAATGGGTCAAAATAGTTATGACTCTGAGTTGTAGTGCAAAGGATGTTTCAAAATTTTTGTATGAAGATATCATAACAAGGTTTAGATGTCCCCTTAAGCTATTAAGTGATAGGGTTACACAATTTTTCAATAATACTATTAAAGCCTTAATAAAGGAGTTTATGATTTCACACCATAAAATCACAACATGCCAATCTCAAGAAAATGTCCAAGTATAAACATCTAACAAGGTCCTAGAGAAGATTCTAATTAAGATTTGTAACATCCAAAAATATGACTAGGAATATTTCATGCAAATAATATTATGGGCATAATTTTTTTTATAAACATCCAACTGGGAACACCCCATTCAATTGGAAAATGAAATGGAAGTTGTGATGCCCATGGAAAACATTGTTCTAATCCTCTGAATCATAATGATAATGTGGTTGGATAATAATGAGACACTGTAATAATGACTTTTAAAACTAACTCACATGGAGGAAATAAGGGAGTTTGTAAGTTGGATTCGGTAATTTCATAATAAAATTTAGAAGACATGGCATGATCACAACATGCAAACCAATAAGTTTCAATTAGAACAAATGGTTTTTTTATATGATAGTAGATTCCAAACACACCCAAGGAAAATGGGCATCAAGTGCTTACAACATTCATCAAGTGATAGAATAAAGTGTACACATATAATATTTTCAAACTTTTATCAATTACTAACACTCTTTATCTTATAAAAACCCATCAAGTCTTAATATCTTTGAGTGAAATCCCTAAGGGGTGCATTAGGAAAGGGGTGGATACACCATTAGTGATTTGTAGGATTGTTGTCCCTTTTACCACTTATTATCTACACACTTGTCTCATAAAATCCATTCCCCTGAGGTTTTCCTCCCATTTTACACATTAATCTAGTCTTTAACCACCTTTATTATCCCTTTCCTTAACCTAAACCCATTTTTTGATAGTTTATATGACTATGTCAGCCACATCAACCTTGTATTCTTATTGATAAAACTTATTAGGGACTAGGTTGGCTAGGGGCTGACCTAGTCTATGACTTAGTTTTTGTCAATTATGATACTAGGTCAACCCGTTTAACCTTGTTAGCCAAAACTTTTGAAAAGATTTAGGGTTAGATCCACCTATATAAACATAATCATTTTTCCATTTCTAGAAGAAGAGAATAAGTAATATATATTATGCATCTGATTATCCACCATTCTACTTGAGGAGCAAGCTTGGGGTTTCATAAATTTTTTAGCCTAAATCCAATTTATCCTTATCATCCTTACATACCAAAACAATGTATTATGATCATCTTGGCCAAGGGAGAGATTGAGGCTTGACGAGTTTGTATTCAAAATTAAGTATTTTTAAATTTGTTCTTCTTTTTTAAGAGTAGATAGATATGAATTTGTATTTATCTTCCATGTATTAGGATTATGTATACATTGGCATGAGTATATGTCTTATGTTCATGTTTACTTTAAATGTTTATTACCCCCACTTTGTACCACAAGATTTGGTGAGCACTAGATTAGATTTTGTTTTACTTATTATTAGTTTAGTGAATATGAAAACATAAGACCTAGTTAGGGTTATTACATAGTTTTTCTTGACTGGAGGCTTTGGAACCCTCTCTAGTGATATTATAATGGCAAAATATTATTTGGATGGGTCTAAAAAATCCATATTGGTCATGACCCTAATTATATAATGTATCCCAAATTAAAAGCGTAAGTAGAATTTATCTTCTCTAAGCTAGGATCAATTTGTAGATATGATGTATTTCCCATTGCATATATTCTAGTAAACGTGATGTGAATCTAACCTATTGTTGTCTATTGTGTTTGTATTTTTTATCATGGATATCATAGAGACTTCTCTGGGTAAACCCAAAGATACAAAAGTAAAGATAAAAATAAACAAACATATGAAAGCCAATATAACTAACATGGTGTAGGCATGACGTACTTACAAATTTGGTAAGCTAGGGTGATAAATGATAAGTTAAGACCAAATGACCAAGTCAAAATTTATATTAAATTAGGTAATCAAAAATTCAAAGTTACTAAATGACTAAACTCAAACAAGTAAGACTTAAGTAAGAAGTACAAACCAAGTCAAACTAAGGATACAAGTCAAAATGGTAATCAAACATCAATGTGAAAGTAGTAACAATCATTAATTAACCAAAGATGGGAAATAAATGGTAAAAATAGAAATAAGGGAGTTTGTAAGTTGGATTTGGTAAATTAATAATAAAATATAGAAGACATGGCATGATCACAACATGTGATCCAATGAGTTTCAAATAGAACAAATGGTTTTTTATATGATAGTAGATTCAAAACACACCCAAGGAAATTGGGCATCAAGTGATTACAACATTCGTCAAGTGTTGAATAAAATGTATACACAATATTTTCAAAATTTTATCAATTGTTGATGCTCTTTATCTTGAAATAACCCATCGAGTCTCAATCTCTCTGAGTACATGACCTAGGAAGTGCATCAAAAAAGGGGTGGGTAGACCATTAGTGATCTATATGATTATTGACCCTTTTACCAACTTTTATCTACATACTTATCTCCTAAAAACCATTCCCTTAAGTTTTGCCTCCCATTTTACACACTCCTCTAGTATTTTACTACTTTTATTAGTGCTTTCCCTAATTGAAACCCCTTTTTTGATAGTTTACATGACTATGTTGGCCACATCAACCTTGTATTCTTATTGACAAAACATATTGGGCACTAGGTCGGTCCCTAGCCAACCTAGTTCATGACTTAGTTATTTTTTATCATTTATGATACCAGGTTGATTGAGTCAACCTTGTTGGCCAAAACTTTTGAAAATACTTAAGGTTAGATCCACCTATATAAACACAATCATTTTACCATTTCTAGAAGAAGAGAATAATAAGTAATATATATTACACATCTGCTTATCCACCATTTTACTTGAGGAGCAAGCTTGGGGTTTCATAATTTATTTGGAGATATGGATCTTGTCTTGTGAAGAAGTCTTTTGGATACATTGATAGGTTGTGTAGCCTAAATCTAATTTATCCTTGCCATCCTTACATACCACAACAACCTCTTATGAATCACCTTGGCCAAGGGAGAGATTGAGGCTTGACAGGTTCATCTTTAAAGGTAAGTATTTATAACTTTGTTCTTCCTTTGTAAGAGTAGAGAGATATGTATTTGCATTTATCTTCCATGCATTAGGATTTTGTATATATTGATATGAGTATATGTCTTCTATATATGTTTACTTTAAATATTTTTTACCCCCACTTTGTGCCACAAGCTTTGGTGAGCACTAGATTAGATTTTGTTTTACTTGTTATTAGTTTAGTGAATATGAAAACATAGGACCTACTAGGGTTATTGCATAGTTTTATTTGACTAAAGGATTTAGAACCCTCTCTAGTGATATTATTGTGGTAAGATATCCCTTGGATAGGTCTAGAAGATCCATATTGTTTATGACCCTGATTATCTAATGTATCCCCAATTAGAAGCATAAGTAGGATTTATCTTCTCCAAGATAGGATTGATTTGTAGATATGATGAATTTTTCATTCAATAAATTTTGGTGAACCTGATGTGAATCTAACCCTTGTAAGGTTTTTTTTCATGCTTTTCATTTTTATCATTTTATTATTTTTCTATATTTATGATACAAGGTTAACTAGGTAATATAGTTCTATTTTTTGTGCATAAGTTTAATACACAATTTCATCAAAACAAATTTATTATTTTTGTGCATGTCTTCATTAGATATAGGTTAATAGATCAAGTAGGTTGACATAGTAATCTTATTCAATCCCAAAATAGTGGACTTGTTGAATAGGTCAACTAAATCTCCCAGTTAGCATCTAAAACAACAAGCTAAGCCATACAGGTTGCCTTAGTCTTACAGTCAGCATCTAGATAACAAACTAAGTTGACTAGGTTGACTTAGTCATCTTATTAGGCTTTAACAAATAGGGTTTCACTGAACTAGGTCGACCTAGTCAACTTAGTTGGCATAACTTATAATCAACATTCAAGGCACTTCAATATAAAATTTACAATCCTTAGCATCTTCCAACCCACCAATGTTCTTTTATTTGTCTCTTTCAATTCATTAATTCATTACAATTCTATTTTGATCAAACTTTGCAATTTTTAAAATTACAATCCTACAGAAAACTAAGTCAACCTAGTCAACTTAGTTCTATAGCCTATCTTCTGTTTAAAAGACTGAATTGACCTGATCAACTTAGCTCTTAAGGAATCTTTTTCTAAAAAATGGTAGAAACCCAATCGAATATGTTCTATAATTTTTTCATATAGTGTCATCTAAACCAACTTTATACCATTCTTAATTTGGAAATTAACAACTATATTCTAGTAATTAATCCACTTTTATTTTTAGATGTTTGCAAGCTTAGAGTAACTCACATAATCTAATTAGGTAGTTTTTCAAATTGTTGATTAGTTGCACTATTTTTTAATTTTTCCACACACTACCAAATCACACAATATTTAAAACACATTTAACATTTATCTTCCCAAGGCATACCTACTTGGATTTCATCACTAAGAGGGAAGCTAACTTGGTTTCTTGGCCAAGTATAAATACATGGTTAATGGTATATATTGTCAAATCACCTGATACCTTTATCACTATGGGATTGTGAAGTGAGGGTGTAAGCCCTAATACCAAGTCAACTATTTCTAACACATATCCCTTTCATCTTAAATGTCCTAGAACCATCCATAAATTGATTTTTAGTTCTCTATTTTCAGCCAACTTTCCTATCACACTTAAAATAACATTTCATAATAATCTAATAACATGCAAGATAACCACTTAGTTATCATTTACTTTTTATTTGACTGCTTTCTCTTTGATCATTGTGTGTTGTATTGTAAAAACTTGCATTGGCCAACATTGGTTCAAGGTTTTGTGTTTTGTGCTAATTAAATCATTCTCATTGATCTGATTATTTGTGTGTTTGCTTCTATTTCTTTCTTCAAATTACATTACAAAATCTTTCCCTATTTTTAGCACACTATCATTCTATTCAACATAGTCTTTTATAGACTATCTTTTTTCCTATTTACATTACTAAGTCAACCTAGTTGACCTAGTACTCATTTTTGACAATAAAATTATAGTAATAAGTCAACTTGATCGACTCTGTATCCTTATCATATTGTATTTTTACTTATTTATAGTACTAAGTCAACCTACTCGACTCTGTACTCTTCTATCTTCTATTCAACATTGTTAAGTCAACCTGGTCGACTCTATACTCTTTTATCTCCTATTTACATTACTAAGTTGACCTGGTTGACTTTGTACTCTTATCTATCTTTTATATTTCTTTGATTTTGTATCGATTTTGCCTTCCCTGATATTTCTCCTTCATCATAAACTTCTTATTTGAAAACAACACTGAGTTGAATTCAATAGATATGATGAATTTTACCAACCCCAATAGGTTCTCCCATAAGCAGTTTGTGGCTCCTACCCTAGTTTAAAATAATGTGCATGTAGCCACTCACACTACAAACTATGGGACCCCTCCTCATTCTTCTTCACTTTACAATCCTCTCTTCTCATTTGAAGGTCAACATGAATTAGAGTATACCCAAAAAATGTTTTTCTTCATCAATGAGTTTCCTCAACATCAATGAAAAGATCCTTCTACTATTTACCATCTCATGATAAGTGGTCAAGTTGAGGAGCCCCATTCACCTTCTCCCACATTCTCACATATATTTAGAGACACTAGCTTATTTTCATTTCAACTTATTCCCTCTATTTTGACACCTTCTCATACCATGGCATCTTCCTCTTTGATTTCCTCCACCTCCATGCCTAGTATCTCTATTAACATGGTAGGTTCTACATCTATTTGGCCTCTTCCAAGACCCACTCTTTTGAATTATTCCACTAATGCATCATTTTCTACCCATGGTAATCATGACTCTAGTGCCACCTCTTCTCATCCCTCTACTAGTACATCTTTTTACACACAATAAAATCATGCTACTAGTGTCTCACTTACCAAAAATTATTCTCAATATACTACTAACACCCATAGTGGTACCCAAGCCATTACTACCAATTCCAATGCTTCACATAATGCCAATAATACCAATCAAACCCATCAAATCCTATTACAAACTCTTAATCAATTGAATGCTTTCCAAGATAAAAATTTAAATCAAATGATGTAAGTACAAAATTATCTTATCCATCTACAAATCTACCATTAATAGGTTCCATGGGGCACACACAACCAAAATTCGCCCCCACCTCCTCTTTAGGATTTCCATGGTAATATTATTCTTTAACCTCCTCTTGCTAATAAGAAAATCAAGCACCTTTAAAATTAGCCTCTTACATCTCAAATTGCTAATATCGATATATGAGGTATCACCCCTACCATTACTTACAATGGGTCAATCGATCCTACTCTCCAATTATAAATATTTGAATATATATATATATATATATATATATATATATATATATATATATATATATATATATATATATATATATATATATAAAGACCAAGTCAAGTTAAATACCTTTACTGCTACCAAAATATCAACATAAACTCTCATGGGTGATGCTTTTAGTATAACCAATTAAAATCTCATTCCATCACTAGTTTACAAGATTTAGTTAATTCTCTAGTCTAAGAATTACAAACTAGTGATCTTCTTGAAAATACCTTGGCCTATTTTATCAATTGTAAGCAACATGAGACTGAAGCTGCACAAGATTTCATCAAATGATGGAAGACCTTGTCTAAAAAATGTGAAAATAATATGGCAGATGACAACCTCTTTCATCTATTTACCAATGCTCTTTTTCTCAAGTTATAATATTGGGTCTAGACTCTCTCTCCATGAACTTTAGAGGAATCCATTGACCAAACCAAACATCAATATTTCCTCATGCATCAATTTGAGCCATCCCAACCTTCTATGGGTACTCGTATGTTAATAAAAAATAATAATCATCATGTTATAAACGATGGTGTCACCAAATCTTATTATACCATTCATACTATTCAAGATGTTGTTCCCAACTAAACTCTAAAACAATCTTCACCTCCCCACCACATCACTAATTCTCATTTATCTTAAAAAAATAACATCAATTTTCATAAACATTTATCCTTAGAGGAATTATAAAATCACTTACCAAGGCCTCTTTTTTAAGAACTTGATCCCACTCATTTCATGAAATCTAGATATGATCCCAATAAATTTTGTTGGTTTCATGGTAGTTGGGATCATTCTCATGAAACTTGTAAGCAACTTCATAATTTTGCCATAGATTTACTTCTTGATCTAAATTTTGATCATGATTATATCATTTATAAATGTCAACAATCCTATGACATTTCCTTCAAATCCAATGAAAAATAAACTAAATCTCAAGCTATGAACTAGGATAATGCTCATTTGTTCATCTATAAAGATCTTCTTCCAAATCACCAAGATAACCAAGATAAAGCTACCCCTTCTACCAATAATATTGAGTCTTCTTAACCCAAATCCTAAAGAGAATGGTCAATATAGCTAATATGTGAAGGGTGATTTCTTTCACTGATCCTCATCCCATCCACACCCCTTGATTACCTCACACATTTCATGTTATCCAAGACTCTTCTCCATCTCACTTAATAGAATTAGGGAAAGAAGACCTTATATCTTTTGATGAACCCATCATAACACCTCCCTTGGATAAAATTTCTCACACCATTTCTCCAACCAATTCACCTATCACTAATGATACTCAAACTTCTACCAACACTTATTCTAATCTCTCTCAAACCAAACTTGCATCAAATAACCCATCTTCTCAAGACAATCAACAAACTTTTCCTCCAATTAAACCTCCCACATCTTATCAACATAAATTCACATACACTTTGGCTCCTCCTTTTGAGGACCTCCTTCAACACTATGTACCTCTTTTTAGTATTCTTATTATGGGTTATGATGAATGGGATCCTATCTTGAAGCTTACTAATCTCCCATCTCAAATCCCATTTATCAAACTTATGCAGACCTCTTAGCATCATCATAATCATATTATGTAGTTTTTTAAAAATAAACATCCTTCATCCTCCCCTAGTAGGACACAAAGCCAACTTATTCAGATTAGAAGATAAAATTCTATAAAAGTGTGAAGAGATGTCCATACATGTTGATAAAATAATAGACACTTCTCTTTCCCTCAAATTCCCCATTACTTCTATGATCCTTGATGATATTTTGCTTCATGCAGATAATCCTCCTATTTTTATCAATTTCAAAATTGGTGATATCCAATTTAGACATGCCTTGATTGATGAGGGTTCTGTAACTTGTGTTGACTCTATTAATTTTATCAAAACCCTTGGATATTCTAAATGTAACCTTAAGTCCACATGCAACACATGTTAAGGCTATGATTGAAGGTAAATTCCTCCTTTAGGCTATGTGTGGCTCTCCATTACCATCCCACCTATTATTGTTTTCATGATGGTGATGATCTTCAACTTTCCTCTATCGTATAACTTTTGCTTGGTAGGCCATGGACTTATTGCACAAGAGTAGTTTCCTCTTTTTCTTGCTAATGTGTTAAATTTCCTCATAATGGAACTATTTATAGGATTCAATATGACACTAATCCTTAGAATTTTGAACAATTCTAAGACCATGGTGTACTCAAAATTCCTACCCTTGAACCCTTTCCAATCATTTCATTTTTTGAATCTCAATGGTTTAACTTTTCTATCAATTCCACTTGAGGTTACAATGGTCATCTCAAACTCATCTGGAATATACCCCCTAACCTCCTAGATTTTGATGACAATGATTCTAATGAGATCAATCTCAATATTAAAACCTTAGATCTCTCACCTCATCTCATTTCTTAGTTTCCCCCTTCTTTACAACCTTGTTCCCATCAACCACGTTATGATGATATACCCATTGTCTTAACTAAGACTCAACATTCCATTCATCACACCACATCAAATGATTAGGTCATCTCTACCTATGTCAATGAAATTTATACACCTGATTATGATGATGTATATACCTTAGATGATCTATTCTTAAGAGGTCTTGTTAAGACTTAAGTTACTAAAATTACTCATTATCATTCCTCTTTGCTTTAGTCTTTTAGAATATCTTCTAGCATTCCATCTTATATCATTCCTAAATTTAGAGTTTTTCTTGATCATAGAGTAGAGACAGTATGCACACCTATAATTTTTAAAAAACCTCATAAGAGTATGCTTATAGATCATGTTATGATTGGTCGCTATTGCTTTGCTAGATACGAAGACCCCTCTAGCCGACTTACCCCTAAGATGCTTATGACTATCCTTTAGCCTTCTATATAACTCACCCCTCCCTCAGTTGAGCTTAGTTTGGATCATATTCCCACTCTCTCTATAGTTTTTTCTCTTCCTATTTTTGATCCTATTACTCCTTTAATTGAGCCTTGCCCAGTATCTCCACTAGACCCACCTTCTCTTGGTGATGGTTTATTCCCTTTATAGTAGTTTGTTCTTTTGTCCACTAAATGGGCTTATCAACCATTTTATGATATTTATAAAATTTCTAGTCATTGGATGAGAGACTATTAATTATGCTAACCTTCCTCAACTTCCATATTCACTCCTCTTATTAGTACATATGCAAAGTCTACAAACAAGAAAATATGTTGATTCCATGGTATAGATAATTATTCATCCACACATTATCATAAGTTGCACCAATATATCAACACCTTACATCCTACCACTCCTTATCCTATAGAGAAGGTTATACCTCCCCTAAAAGTGTTACCTAAATATCTTCCCTAATATGGAGAGGTATATTATCTCTAGCACCAATATGGTACACATCACACTGATCATTATTGTGTTCTTAAATAACATCTCAAGGGTCACCTCATGACTATTTATGTACCTAATACCCTTCCTCCCATAGGTCATTCTCATAGTAAGGCCCCTCCTTCTTTCCCGATGGCTCCACCAGTTGTGGTCCCTTCTCCACCTATTATTTCTCCACCCATGAGTCCCTCACCCATGGATCCTCCTTCCCAGTGGCACCTTATCCATCGGTAACCCCTTCATTCCTCATAGAGTCCATTCACATGCCTTCTCATAAGCATCCCATACATGATATCCCTCATTATCATGATCCTTAAGGCATTCTTACATTTTCTATCAAAGAGATTAGATGTGAATTTCTCAACTTTCCCTTAAGATTGATGAGACTTTAGCTACAGTCAGAGTTTAAATTTATAGAGACTTATCAGATGTTATAGATAAGTGTGTGGATAAACATAATAGTATTTATGAACACAAGCATGGTATTATTACATTTATTCCTTCATTTGGATTGGATGTGTGCTCCAAATTTACATTTATCTATTTTATATCATTTGATATTATGCCAAATTTTTATCTATCTTATAGGGTAACTTTTGTTTCACACTACATATTTCTTATGATGTCATTCTTTTATGGATTATTTTTCATAATTACATACTTGTTCTTCTTGAGTTCCTTTTATGTGATTATCTTGTTTATTTTCATGATTATTTGTTATCTTATCTCTATAAACACATATAATCATTATTGTGACTTGGATATACAAACCTTATTCCCTTTAATCATTTCTCATTTACCATGTGATCAATTAGTAAATAATTCATCTCATTAAAATCTCATTTTGTCAATCTACTTTAGATCTCCCTTTATTCCCCTTTATTCTCTTCCATAAACTAAGCATACACATGGTTGAGATTTGAGATAACATGTTGGTTCATAGTTAAGTCTAATTATTTTAGTCAATCATATCATTAGATACTTAGCTTCCTTTATCCTAAGTCTAAATCTCACTCATGTGTATCACTTTATCTCTCATGATTGGTCATATAAATTCATATGGAGAATGAATTTTAAAATTTATAAACATTCAAATTCCAAATAATTTAACAAAAGGTAATGATCTAAAAGGTAACATTCAAAAAAATTAAAAGTCAAATCACACTAAAAGACCTGATTCTAAGCACATCTCCTTTCTCTAATCAAATCTTAAAATCCATAGTTGGCCTCATAATAGAGTCGATATCCATAGGGGTGAAGTAGGCTAGTAGATTAGAAAAGGAGAATAAACAAATATTTTAGTACTACCTATTTTCTCACATAAGTACCCAATCTTCATAGGAGACTGACGACTCTGTAAGGGGTCCTAAGGAATGGAGAACATGTTGTGGAAAGGTAGGTCCATTTTACTTATCTTTTTTAAAAATAAAAATATGAGTTGATCTTAGTACCACACTTATTTTCTTACACAGCTTTATGCCTCTAGTGAACATGTATCCTATATATATTGATGGTCACTGATCACTTAGTGTCTTCTCATGTCATTAGTGTGCCTCATATCTCATAAGGTATTCTCATAATATGACTACATTATATTTTTTACATTCCTTTTTTAACTCCCTACAATCCTAATATTTCTTCTTGAAAAATATTTTTTTGTTCATTGATTACTCCCCCTAAGGATTTCATTTATGAGTTTCAGTTTAAGAACATGGATGAAACCTAGCCTTCCTCCCAAATTAATGAAATTTTCACATTACCATTCTAAACATCCTCTTTTTCCATATTTAAACATTATTTCCACCTCATTGGTATTCCCTTTATGAGTTTCAGTGTAAGACCATGGGTAGGACCTGATCTTCCTCATAAATGTTTTTAATACCCAAGTCATGGCAAAATTACACGTGTCAAATATGAGATCTGATGTGATTTATTATGAGTCACACATTATTGATATGCTTCCCATCTTTATTTAGTATGTTTTATGCTTACTTCATTAATCTTTCACTTTTATCTTCTTATTTTCTCTTGCATGTAATAATCCAACCATTTTTCTTAAAAAAATTCATACTTCCCAACTTAAATTAGTATGATTAATTTACGACCATTTTACCCATTTTGTTTCTCTTTTATACTTCTTAACGTGATTTAGAATGATTGATTTACTTAATTAATTTGTTTTTATACCATTAGTCTTTCACATACATTCCATTGTATTACATTATTTCCATACTTCCTAACATGATTTAGTTTGATTTTACTTGATTTAATTTGGGGTCAATATTTTTCATAACTTAAAAAAACAATTTCCCTCTTGTTTACCATATTTTGGTTTATTATACTTAGTAATATTTTGTTATTACATATGTCTCATTGTGTTATAGTGTCTAGTGCATTTGTTTTTAATTAATTACACTTTTCCAAGTCTTTTTTTTCCTATTTCTTTTTAACCATGCATGTGTACTACATAATGATACAAAAGAAAACACTACACATTTATTTCCTATAACATATACAACAAAATCAAAATACACATGCTAGAAAAATATATCCATGCATCCACAACCATAACCAAAATATAACCAATGAGATTAACATATAGCTGTCAAAATATAATATCTCATCATGTGTTTTAATATAAATAATACAAAAATACATCACTCTAGCCCTATGGTTGGGCTCCATCATGTCTATCTCCTAGCCTTGCCACACTACCCATAGATACCCCAGACTATCTCCTATACACACTAAACTATAATGAGGTTGTCTTCGGTCTGAACCCTACTATCAACTATCATGCTTGACCAATCCTTGGTCTCACATGATTGCTAATATCTCAACTGATGACCCTCCTCATCCTATCCCCCTTAGCTCTTTTGTATGTCATTCTTTTCCTCTCCACTTTCTCTTCCCATAATTTCAATCCCTCATTCCATTTCCCTCCCTCTTTCCATTCCATTTACAATTCCTTCCATTCCATCCCCATTGATTTCCAATAGAACTCAATAGTATATATCCATGGACTTAGTCATCCTAAATATAGTTTTATTGGTCATCCTAACTCTTGGGATAAGTAATACTTCATCTTCATCCCCTTTCATATTTCCTACCTTACCACCCCTAAGTGGCCCAACACATTTAATTGATTCATTTAATGCTTTGGATTCCACCCTTCCACCAGTTCCCAAGTTTTAAGTCCCTATGTCTACTCACCCAATAGTATCAATTATATCTCACACACACCCAATAGACACAGTCGTTCCCATTATCCCCACCTCTTCCACTTCCATAATTTCCATAACCCCTTCAGCGAAGATAGGTGGAAAATAGGTCCTTGATACAAATGTGGATTTTAAACCTACTAATGGAGATGAAATGCTACAAACATCTATCAAGAAATGAATAACAACATTAACATAGGATTCAACACTTGTCATATTGCCTACTAGTGTAGAAGCCTCAACTACAGATTCTCAGGTGATGGTGTCTACATAGTAGGATGCCACCCCCAATTGGTTAGCAAAAATAGTGGGAAAGAAATGAAAGAAAATGATTTCCCCAAGTACACTATTATGTGATTAAACAGGGGAAAGATATGTGGATATTTAATTCCCTCCACCAAGCAAGCAAAAGAAAGATTTATTAGTAGGAGAATATCAAATATCAAAGACTCACCTTGGATGTCTTATAAGGGAGGGGTTAAATCATGATTTTCAATCTAGCATCAACTCCTTCTTTGAGAGAGTGTATAGTGACAAGATTACTAAGGATGAGTTGAAAAATAAGGTTGAACAACTCATGGATGCATTAAAAAAATTCATAGAGCCCAATGGTTCATTAGCACAACCTAAAGCAACATAGCCAGTCAACTAGATCCCAAAGCAGGCAACAACTGAAGTAGTGACTAAAATTACATTCATGGAAAGGGCGACTAAGTAATGGTTAGAGGATATCATCTCTAAAGGAAATAAGATTATCCATATGATAATGGACCATTATATACTTCTGAGGGAAAGAAGGATCACATTGAGAGAACTAGTCAATAAATATGAGGGAGAAATAGTAAGTTTGAATCTCTATTATCCCAAATTAATAGTAGTAGGATCTATTGATAAAGACATCCTCCTTACTTAAGGGATACTAAAAAATGATAAAGAATAGGAATAATTATATATAACTACACAATTTAGGATAAAGTTGCTCACAAAGTTTACACATAAGGCCAAGGTTGCCCATGACAAGGCCATTGACATGTTGTATGACATAAAATATTTGTTGAATAAACTGTCATGCAGGTCAACAAATGATAAAGATAATATCCTTCTAGTAGAAGAGGTTTAGAGAAAATTCAAGGAAGAGGTAGAAAAATAATATACTAAAAATATAGTCTTTATCTTGAGCTCTATCCACCACTACATCAAGTATCATAATATGATGAATAAGATGGGTAAATATATGCAAGAAATAAGGGAGTTGAGGAGAGAATTTTTTGACACATCAGTAGATTGTGAGATTACCAACCTCTACTCTTTTGGTGCAGATGAATAAAGAATTTAGGAGATCTTCAAGTATTTTGATGCATTTTTTGAGAAATTACATGCCAAGAAAGATAAAGAGGTAGAGGAATTATTGGAAATTGATTAATTTTTTCTGTTGAAAACATTTTCATATATTGAACTTTTATTATTATAAAAATATTGTAAAGTTTTATATTATAAAATTGCAACTATATTTTATATCTCTTTTTGAGAAAGAGACATGTGTTCTTACAATTTATATTTTGATAGGCTGGAAACTGTAAAAAGTAAACTTGTAAATTACACTTTTCATTTTGACAAGTTGTAATTGTTAAAGTTATAAAATCACATATTGAAAATTACAATTCCAGTTTTGACAAAGAGGTATGACTTGTAAGTTGTAAAAATCTCACTTGTAAATTTCAACTTAGGGGTTTACAAAAAAAGTAACTTGAGTCATTCCTAAGTTATCTTTTGGTTGAATATTGAGTTCCACTTTGGTGCCACATTTTACATGAATAACCATTTGTAGTTGCATGGAGGAGAAGGAGAGGCATTGCATGAAGATTCCTCAAGTATATCTATGCTACACCAAGTTCAAGATCATGCCTAGCTCTTGAATGCTATTTTTCAAACCATTTTACAAAGTCAACAGATGCCAAAAATAAGAGATCACACCTATTTTACATGAGGTTCCAAATTTGTATGATTTTTTTACTAGGCATTGAAGTTTCTAATAACTACATCTCATTTATGAGATGTTTTGTATAAAGATGGGTAGAACCCCATAGCCCAACCTATCTTTTTGTTGTTATTAATATTATTATACATTTTGAATGTATTTTTTACAATTTTTAACCTAGAGAATGAAATAAATTGAAGACTTTACCTTTCTTATCTAAGAATCCCTGTGTATGCAAGTTATTTGAATATTTGTGGAAGTTTTAATTATTATTTCAGTCATAAGGATTCATTTGTGGTATTTCATACCCTAAAAGATTGTTTGATTAAAATAAAAGAATATTTTCCCTTTTATGAAGAATAACAAAATTATTGCCTATGATTTCCCATTTGCATGAATTTGTTATCAAACAAATTTCAATCTATTTTTTGTTTTATGTGTTTATTCAAGTAAGCATTAAAATCCACTATAAAAATATTGGGTTCAATCACCATTTTTAGTTTTGCAAATTTTATTTTTTAACTCTTTTCCCAATAAAACCTTAGTTTAAGAGAAAGAACACTAAAGAAGTAGAATTTCTATAAGATGATATTTTACTAGTTGTATCAGATTTAGTGAAAGGAAGTTGGCCTTCTCTAGAGGTTAACATCAAATTTATAAGGTCCTAAATCTTAGTGGTTCTCCCATTGTATCATTATATATTTTCACAATGATCTACTACATCAAGGAATGAGAGAAAAAACTATGTGATAACAGTACCCAAAATGTGGGTACTAGTATATGAGCCACTGGGTACAGGACTCTAAACTATCCTAGCAAGTGTGCCATCGACTGTGGTTCTACCCATTAAGTGTAGTGACCCATGATCTAAACTTGAGCCAACCCTGGCACCATAGTCACCCACTCAACTAAATAATAGTAATATGTGCATAAGGATTCCACAAAATCTCTTCTCATGTGACCATCTATAGTGTGGCACATGGGGCATGACCCAAACTACTTGGTCTTGTTTCCATCTTGCCACTTGAGGTAACCTATCATTGACCACATGGGGAAACCCAATTGGCTGATACAAAGGCACCTCTCATATATCCATGTGCTCAACAATACCATCCATCCTATGGTCTTGTACCCTCTAGACAACATCCAATACATATCATGTATGAGATAGACCCAGATGACAGACCCAAAATCATAAAGTACACCTAATCCAAAATAGATTGATATAAGGCTATCACATATAATGGTACCTTACCATCTAAATTGTGGCACAACACTCATATTATCACAAGTCCTATCATAGCCTTCCTACAATATATGTAATTTATGCATAAAAAAATCTCACTCTCACTTAGGGTAGATCTTATCTGAGTGCATCACCTATTAGGATAGTGCTCTTCTCTCCTCTAGATCATTTAGTGTCCCTGTGAGCATTAGTGTCCACCCTATAGGTAGTCTAACCAATGCATGGACATCCCCAAATGTGATACCTATCTCTATGATGTCAATCACTCAATTTTAAATAAAAATACTCTAAAATTTGAAAATTTTAGTTGTTTATCTATGTTGCACTTTTTTTGGCCACTATGCATCCTCCCCATCTTAGTTGTCATCTTCAGACCATCTTGGCTCTCTAGGCTCTCAATAGGTCTCTAAATCTATATTTTTATCATAATAGTAAATAATAGAAAATTAATTCTTTTTTTTTCTTTTACCCTATTTTTATTTACTATTCAAAATTATTTACCCTTCAAATATTTACTATCAAATTTCTTATTTTGATCATACATTTGTCTTTACTAGCTCTTTTTCTAAACTATAAAACATTCTAAAATCCTGATGTCATACATATTATTTCTAACTATTATGTGCTTATGTTGTATAAATTTTTATTTTTTACTCTTTTTTGTTAATATCTATAGGTTTGTGTAATGTTTTTCACATTAGACACCTTCACATTTCACATATCTCCTTCTTTATCTATATCACTACGGTATATAAAGGTATGTATTTTTTAATGATGTTCTTTCATTTATCTTATTTTTGACTTACTACACTTTATTTAGCATTGGTGTTATCATCATATATTTTTTTCCAAAGCACCATCCCCTATTACACCTACATGACACATGATGAGATTCGAGTGGGGAATATATATACACATAATATTTTCAAACTTTTATCAATTACTGACACTCTTTATCTTGTAACAACTTGTCAAGTCTCAACCTCTCTAAGTGTAGGCATAAGGGGTGCATCAAAAAAGGGTTGGGTATACCATTGGTGATTTTTAAGATTATTGTCCCTTTTAATACTTTTTATCTACACACTTGTCTCCTAAAAACCATTCTCCTAATCTTTAACTCCCATTTTACACATTCTTTTAGTCTTTTACCACCTTCATTAGACCTTTCCCTAATCTAAACCCCTTTTTTTTATAGTTTACATGACTATGTTAGCCACATTGATCTTGTATTATTATTGACCAAACATATTAAAGACTAGGTCAGCCCCTAACCAGCCTATTAGGTGACTTAGTTGTTGTCAATTACAATACTAGGTCGACCAATTTAAACTTGTTGGCTAAAACTTTTAGAAAGGTTTAGGGTTACATCCATCTATATAAACATAATCATTTTCCATTTTTAAAAAAAGAGAAGAATAAGTAAGATATATTATGCATCTGCTTATCCACCATTTTACTTGTGAAGTAAGCTTATGGTTTCATACTTTTTTTGGAGATGCAGATCTCGTCTTGTGGATAAGTCTTTTAGATACATTTATAGATTGTATATCTTAGATTTGATTTATCCTTATCATCATTACATACCAAAACAACCTCTTGCAAAGCACCTTGGCTAAGGGAGAAATTTAGGCTTGGTGGGTTCATCTTCAAAAGTAAGTATTCCTAACTTTGTAAGAGTATATAGATATACATTTGCACTTTTCTTCCATGCATTAGGATTTGTATACATTGACATGAGTATATATATTATATACATGTTTATTTTTAATGTTTACTACCCCCACTTTATGCCATAGGCTTTGGTGAACACTAGATTAGATTTTGTTTTACTTGTTATTAGTTTAGTGAATATGAAAACATGGGACCTAGTTAGGGTTATTGCATAGTTTTGCTTGAATGAAAGCTTTGGAACCCTCCCTAGTGATATTATTATGGTAAGAGATCCCTTGGATAGGTCTAGTAGATCCATATTGGTCATGACCTTGATTATATAATGTATCCCCAATTGAAAGTGTAAGTAAGATCTATCTTTTCCAATCTAGGATTGATTTGTAGATCTGATGCATTTTTCATTGCATACACAAAGAACTTAATACTCATGGATTTATAATGAAATATCCTTCCAAGAAGGATAAATGATTATAGGCTCAAACCCTATCGTTGATAATCTCAAAACATAATTCACTTAAAAGAATAAGTGCCATATGGCACCATGTAGAGTAGGATTTCTATTTTACCATTTGTTAATTTTTGTAGGTCTTGTAGTGGTAGATGTAAGTTAGCAAATGTAGTGAGATCTATATTGTAGGAAATATTATAATGCAATATAATAAAGATTAGGTATAATCAATTCAAGTTAAGTATAACTAATTCAACCATATATATTTGTGTTGAGATTATAAAATTTCTAAGTCTGAGAATGAGATATCATTACATGAAGAAAAAGTGGCAAGCAGTGGATAACTACCAATAGTACAAAGTAGTTAATGATAAAATAAAAGGAATGTTGTAGTATTCCTAAAAAGGATAGATATTTTAAAATGTATTTAATGTCCAAAGGAGGATAATAATGACAAATAAAATGGTGATGCATCACATCATAGAAGTCAAATAAATAAACATTGCATCTAACCATAAATCGACCAAGTGTCACATTAAAATAGATATTTGAATTTAAAGTAAGCATGTGGAGGCACAAAGGGAAGGTCTATTAATGAGTATAATAAAGGGAGAAGATTTAGAATTGGATTTATATATAAGGAAAGATAATGATATAAGTTATACTTTGAAAATGCGAGTGAAGAACAAAGTTGTTGCACCCAGAATTGTATGCTTTCATGAGAGATTTATTCAAAATCAAGCACAACACACTTTTTATAACATAAAATGGTCACACATCATATTAATTTCCACTATTAGATTTCCATAAGGAAGATAAAAGCATAAAATTCACCCTATGATAAGATAAATAGAGTGATGTCAAGTCATTTTGAATTCATTGATGCAAAAGAATAAGAATGGTTTCCACAACAAGTAACAATAAAGGCTTGAATTTCCTAATAGACTGATAATATTACCTATTTTCAAACAACATGAATAATTGGTGATAAACCTCCTTAGTAGATGTGATGAGGGAGACATACATTTCTATAAATATGTAACATTTCAAATTGATGCCAACACAAATGTGCAAGCTATAAGACTGTCAATAAGGGGTAAGCCTCTTTAACTCTACAAGATAAATAACACTCCAATTCATTCAAAAATATGGGAGAGATATGTATGAAAAAATCAAGGATATCCCATATATAAATTCATAGATGCAATGATTTGAGTCCTAACATAATGCATAATGGATAGGTATTGGTAGATAAAAAAATTAAGACAAATAACAAAGGGTGTAAGCGATATTACTCATAGAATTATAAGGTTGGGAGAGGAATTCAACTAGCTTGAGTTCATAGAAATGTAACTCATAACAAATATTAAGAAGATACTCATATTATCAAATCAATATTTTTAGTATCAATTCTTGGTACTCTATTTCACATAATGGAAATCCCTAGAAAGACAAATTTCACTAGATGTTGACTATTGGCAAATGAACGCCTTCTTAAATCTAATTTGGATACAATATGGAAAACACCTCTATGTGGGAATTTTTTCATAATTATGGATAAAAATCTATCGAATGAACATAATGCACCTTACATACCTTATAAGGATCTAAAGAATCTTGGGACAATTACCACTATCACTAAGATTGATAACAAAGTCCAAAATTTGATTTATGAGCTACAAAAACCACCTATCATTCCTATTTTGTTTTTCATTAACATCCACATGAACACATAAAAAGAGGAAAATAAATTAGTCATCAGGAGTTTCCAATCATTTAAATCCATGTCACCTAGAGAAAAACAACCACTGACTCATTCACAAGTGCAACAGTAGTTAAATGCAAGAGCAAAAATGTGGGCTAATCGACAAGAGCAACCACTGACATCATCATTACAAGTATCCCATCCAATTATAATTAATAAATTCATTAACCTTCACTGCTACCATTTTTAATCACATAATATCCCCATGGATCAGTTACATAGATGTTAAAAATCATAGAAGAATATGATTGGCAATCGTTGAGGGTTACTCTTGAAGATATGTATGGGGTGTTGGTTGAAGATGCCAAGGATAATCCTTATGATAAGGAATAAGAAAACAAGGTTCTTTTAGAAGGTGATTCATAATTTTCAAATGATAAATGACTTCCCATCCATCATGTTGGTATATATTTCCCTATCTTTAGAGTCAATTATGGTGGATACAGCCAGGTATGAAAAGGATGTCAAGTGTAAACACCCTAATTTGGTCAAGAAACCATAAGTACTGTATTTCATTACTCTTTCACACAAAGGGTATTATTGATGGTTATAGTATTTTTTTGCATGGTCATCTTGAGTCTTTTGATCTTTTTAATGATTTATTATCCTTATTTTTGACACCCCCAGTAGTCATAAGTCACCTTTTCCAAGTCCTAGAGGCCACTAGCCTGTTATCCTTGATTTTTGATCTATTATGAGTCTTTTGAAATTAGCTTCATTTTCAAAATAATATAACCACATGGTTATAATTTTCACTTTTTCCTTCAATTTTTGATGGGCCCTTTCACTCACATTGAGTCCTAATCCTTCTCTTATGTTTTTTGTATCTCTTTTACGACTTATTAGAAAATGAACAAGGTATTATATGCCAAAAAAATATCCTCTTATATAAAGAACCTCACAAGGTATTTTACATCTATAACTTACTATTTTGGCACTTATTTACATAAAATCAATCCATAGTACAACTTAAATACTATACATATTGCTCAACATTCACACCTAGACATTTGCATGCTTGATCAAAGAAGGGCCTAGGTAAAATTCATCTTAGAATACTATTAAATTTGATGGTTCACATTACCTAAAGGAAAATTACATGAAATATAAGACCCCTAACATTGGGGTTAATGTAGGAAGTATTCTGGACAACATGGTTTCTACTCTATGCAATTGTAACATCCCATCACCTAGTTTTTCATTTCCTTTCACATTTGATTATTTTATTATTTCATATGTGTAGGCATTAATTAGGGGTTTGGAGAATAAAAAACAAAAATAATGACATAGACGAATGCTTACATGATAAAAAATCACCTACATGACCCTCAAGAACTCCTACAACTTCTCTAAAAATTACAAAAAGTCACTACAAGAGAGGCAGTAGCACCAGGGTTGAACACTAGCTTCTAGAACCTTAATTTCCATTAAGGTTTACCTTATAAATTTTACACATTAAATTAGGGTTACAAAAATAATTTTTTTTGATTTTTTGTATTAACCTAGCTAATTTAATAAATTCAATACTAGGATTGTATTTATTTAATTTAGTTTAAATATTTACAACACAACCCTAAATTTAAATTGTAAATCCAAATACTAGATCCCTATACACACAAAAATTAGTAATTAGGATTCCAACAATAGTGTTATTTTCTATTACAAACTTTTTTCAACAAATTCACACATTGCACACATACTTATGTTAGATTATATTTTACCTCTTGTGTGATTATTATTCATTTTTTATATTTCTTCTTTGGCAATTTTAAAATGGCATCTAAAAAGTCTTATACCCCTCATCCACATGATACAATATTGAATTTTTATCATGATTATAACAATGAATGGACTAATTTCCAATATTGTACTTTAAAACATGATAATGATTTCATTTACAATGATGATGATGACTATTGTTATAATGATGGATATGAGGATTATTATACACATGACAATATAAATGAATAGGAGGATACATTAGATAAATCATCTTCCCTTTCCTCTTACTCATCTCTTATTCCTAAAACTCAAATTAAAAATATAATGCCAAAGGAACCTCTTGTTGGTAGTGTTTTATTACAATGTGATCCTAGCTTTTCAACTCCCTTTGTTACTTCATTGTTCAAAATAAATCAATATAGGTACACTACACATGAAAATCAGTTTTACATGATTCAATTCAAGTAGATAATAATAGTTCATAGTATTTACCCTTCTTAATTACATTTAAAAAATCAAATACAAAGGATGTTACACTTTTTAGTAATGCACAAACTAAGGTAGATGAAATTCATGTATCACCTTCATTCACATTTCAAGATCAATGATATGAATCTTTACCAAAAATAGATAATTCAATTATTTCTAACTCTTCTCCTATATGTCATAATATGAAAAAATTACACATGGTCGTTACTCCTCATTCCATTGATTCTCAAATAGAAAATGGTAATCATGCTTTCATTTCAAAAAGGAGTAGTGAAAAAATACCTTGAATTACACTTACAGGAGATGATACATTGCATAGTAGTGAAAAGTTAAAATCATCTCCTTATTATATTAATTATCATGTGATTGATACTTATTCTACTCAAATTCTTCAAACGAATTAAATTTTGATTTTGATGAACCATGGGATAATGTTGATTATTTTGATTATGATGAAGATGACATGGAATCTGCAACTTACACTTATTCTCTTAAATTCATATTTCTCTTGTTCAACCAAACATTAGATCACATGTAAAGAGACACACACACACTTATTCTTAGGTGCATATTTTTTATTCACTAGAGAATAAAACACATTTTATGTAACTAGTATGTGATACTCTTTCACAACCTAATAATATAAAAAATACCAATGAATCCCCTTTAACCCCCTACTATAGTATAACCTTGTTCTCAAATAAACACAAATGAGGATGATAGATTATTTCTTTCCAACCAGGTCCAAGATATCACACCTCCAAAGGTTATTGAGAGCACACCGACCCTTTTAAAAAAAAATTTTTTACAATCTAATATACCAACGACTAAAATAAATAAATAAATTCAAGCATTAAACAAACCCCTTGATAATGATAACATACCTTCACAAGTATTAATTTATTTAATACATGTTGTGGGTACTTTGAAAAAATAAGTACATCATCTCAACTTGGATAAAGAACCATACAAATCTCAAGTTCATGCTAATGTTATCCATAATAATCATGTTCCATGTAGAATCTCAACTATGAAGTTATTACATAATTTATAGATACCAATGTTACCTACATTTTATGGACAAGGATATCCATATTTACATCTTTAGTCTTATGAAAAATCCATGGATTATGTTATAAACAAGTTAATTCTATTGCAAGTGTTTCTAAAGTCATTAAAGGACAAAGCACTAGATTGGTTCTACCATACACTCCCTAGTGGATGTTTACATACATATGAGGAGCTAGAGATAGTATTATTTGGGAATTATATACAAAATAAGGGACCTCTAGTCATACATGAGAGATTACCTTCAATCCACCAGGATGAGACAGAGCCTACAATAGAATGCATTTTATATACACAATATTTTAAAAACTTTTATTGATTACTGACACTTTGTATCTTGTAGGAACCTGTTGAGTCTTAATCTCTCTAAATGTATGCCTTAAAAGGTGCAATAGGAAAGGGGTGGGAAGACCATCAATGATTCATATGATTATCATTCCTTTTTCCACTTGTCATCCACACTCTAGCCTCATAAAACCATTAAACCCAAGCTTATTCTTCTTAGTCCTATTTATTCCCATCATTTACTATATTTTATCCTTCATTTATTACCTTAACACCCTTTTGAACTATAAATTATACTAGGTTGACTAGGTTGACCTAGTAAAATTTTAGGACTTTTGTTCTCTTTTGGTTTATTGGCCTCTTGGCTAACCTAACATAGACCTAGAGAGTTATCCCTAAAAATGTGCTACGTTGATTGAGTCAACGTAGCACAACTGACATTCCTAAATTTTTTTAGGGAAAGATACTACTATATATACAAGGTCAAGTACCACCATTTGATAAGATAAAATAATTAAGATAAGTGTGAATGAACATCTACCTATTGACCATTCTACTTGGAGAATAAAGCTTTATGGTTCAATACTTTCTTTGGAGCTCTGATCTCATATTATGGATAATTCTTTTTGATGCTTGGATAGGCTATGTATCCTAGAGCTTATTTATCTTAATTATCCTTACATACCACAACAATCTCTTGTAAAGCACCTTGGCCAAGGGGGGGATTGAGGCTCAGCAGTTTCATCTTCAAAGGTAAGTATTCCTAACTTTATTCCTCCTTTGTAAGAGTAGATAGATAGAGAATATGTATTCTTTTCTTCCATGGATTAAGATTTCATATACATTGATGTAAGTATATGTATTCTAATATATGTTTAGTTTAGTTATTTATTTGTTTTGTTTCTAACCCCCACTTCATGTCATAAGTTTTAGTGTGCACTAGATTAGATTCACTTTTATTTTTATTAGATTAGTGAGATATTAAATCATATGACTTTTTTAGGGTTGTTATGTGATTGTTTTAGATTATAGACTTTGAAACCCTATCTTACACAGTGTGTTGTGACAAAAGATCCCCTAATTAGGTCTAGTAGATCCTCACATTGGTCATACTCCCACTTAACAATTTTATGCTCCTCAATCAAAAGTATAGGTGTGCTCTATCCCATCCACTCTAGGATTGATTTATGGACATGAAGCATTTTTTATTACATACATTCTTGTGAACTTGACAGGAATCAAACCCTTACAAGATTTCTTTCATTTATATTTATCATTATTTTTATCATATCTTTACTGTTGTATCAACCTTGTCGACCCAATTATTCATCTCTGTATGTAGGTTTGTAGGAATAGGTAACTAGCTCGACCAACTCAACCTAGTACAAGTTTTAGAACTTATAGAACTCTATTCAAATAACTAGATTGACCAACTCAACCTAGTGTAATTTTTGCTAATTTTAAGACTTTTTATTTAGTCAACTAAGTTGACCAAGTTGACCTAATAAATTTTAAGCACTTCTTCAATAGTTTTTTGTATTGCTTGGTCGACCAGATCAACCCAATTTGCATATTTTTGGTAGTTTTATCCAAGGTTCTTGATCAAAAATATTCTCTATTTTCATATTTAAACCACTTAGGTGATTTTCTACTTCTCTATATCTTTTCATTTCTATACTTTCCTTTCATAGTTTGTAATATTTAAAACTACCCCTACACAGTCAACTAGGTCGACCTTGTGGACCTAGTTTTGTGTTTTATGTTTTTTGAAATAACTAGGTCAACTTGACTGACGTAGTTCATTTTTAGACTTTGATTCCACATTACAGGTTCAACTATGTCAACCCTATTCTATATGATTATCCATATGGTTTTTTAACTGTACCTTGTTTCAAATTTGGAATACACCATATAGGTTAATCACGTCTTTCTTTTAGGTTGTTTGCATGATTAGAATAGCTCACATAGTTTAATTACATGGTTTTCAATTAATCATTTAGTTACATTATTTATATTCTTTTTCACACATGGACAAACAACATAAACATCAATAAGTATTTAAACATTTGACTACCCAGGCCAACCTACTTAGATTTTATCACCAAGGAGGAAGCTGACTTGATGCTTTGGTCAAGTATAAAACATAGTTAATGGTATATTTTTGCTAAGAACCTATTACCCTTATTATTATAGTGTGTGAAGTGAGGGGGTAGGCCCAAATACCAAGCCTATATCATTATCACTATATTCTCTTTTAGCCTAAACTTACTTGAAACTATCCTTAGATTGTTATTTAGTACCTTGCTTATAGCCAATTTTAGTTTACATTTAAAATCAATCTTAATAATCTAATCAACATTCTAAGTTGACCAATTAGATAGATTTACTTTAAATTTGTTTTCTTTCTCTTTGATTAATTGTGTGTACAAAATCTTGCATTAGCCAATGTTAGTGCAAGGTTTTACTTTGTGTGTATCGATTGGATTGGCCAGCATCAATTCAATTGGCTATTTATTTCCCTTAAGTACTTATTTATTTTCATTACTTGAAAATTATATTATTTAAATTCAAAACTTAAGATTAACTTTATCATCTTTCCTACATCGTCATGAATCCAATGTATTTTATGGTTTTCAAAATGGATAAGTAGAACTAAAGATATAGTCAAAACAAGAAATCAACCCTTGTCTATTGTACTAGGTCGACCCTATAGACCTAGTATCTTTTTCAACCTCTATCCACTATGTTAGGTTGACCTAGTTAACCTTGTATTGTCTATAGCCTTTTTAAATTTTTTTAGCCTCTGTTCATTGTACTATATCAACTTGGTTGATCTTATACAGTCTTGCTGTCCCCATTTTTATGTTAGGTCGACCCAATCGACCTTGTACTATTTTTTTGTCATTTGTTTTCTCCTTATGTGGTTATCTAGTCTTGTTTCATCATGATGACATATTTTTAACCTTCTCTTAGTCTATAACATTTCATTATTAAGGACTTGGATAATAACCTCATTTATTTCATTACTTCTGATGAAACTATCTAATTTCTTCCTTCCCCTTCTAAACCAAAACCACTCTCTACACAATGCAATGTAGTTGAGGTAATTCATCCTAATCCTCTTCCCAATACCAGTGTTTGGAATCCTCTTAAGCAAACTCATACCGTTACAACCAATGTTTATAATCCTCTTGTTACACCCATAACAAGATCACCAAGCCTTATCACTTCCCAAAGTAACATGATTGAAACCACTCAAATTGATAATCTAGATGGTTCCCAAATATTCAAAAACCTGATGATAATACTATCTACACTCCCAATAATTGTGGTCTTACCAATATTCCTTCTTCTTCTACCATACTTAAAACAACTAACACTAATGTTAGGCATCCTCCAACTACAAAGAATCTTCCTCCTACCAACACTAAGAATCCTCTTCCTATCAACACTATTACCCCTCCTACAAACACGAATCCATATATTGACACAACTTAAATTCTTAGCCAAGTTATCCAACAAATGAACATCATGCAAACTTCTAATCAATCTCAAATGATGAACATGTAATAACACTTATACAACATGATTAGTCAACCATCTCAAGTCATCATGTCTCAACCAAATTCAAATATTGTCCCTCTCCTTTTAGATATGTCAATGGGAATATCATCCTTTAACCCCTAATGAATAAAAAAATGTTTCAACATCTTCAAAATGAACTTTTAGCTCCATTTATTACATCCATAAATATTGAAATTATTTTTCCAAGTATCACATATAATGGGAATAAAGACCCTACTATATTTCTTAAGTCTTTTGGTAATCTCTATAAGGAATGGGTCCAAACTAATACCTTTGCTACCACCAAGCTCTTAGCCAAAACCTTTTCTAGTGATTCACTTGAATGGTACAACAAAAAATTTAAACATTTCATCTCACAACTAGAGGATTTAGTTAATGCTCTAGTGAAGGAATTTCAACATGATGACCTTCCTAAAAATTACCTTAGTCATTTCATCAATTCCAAGTAACTTCCTAATGAATCTGCTCATACTTTCATCAAGCAATGAAAGTCTCTCACTCATAAATTGGAGCATAACATGAATGATGATACTCTGTTAAAACTATTTGTCATAGCTCTTAAAGATCCCCTTCAATACAAAGTTTTAATATTTTCACCTAAAACTTTAGAAGAAGCCTTAGACCAAGCAAAAAGGCAATAATTTCTTATGACTCAATTTGAAACAACTCAAACAAATACTAAAGCATCTTTTCAATCTTTTTCCCATACCATTGATTTATCCAAGCTTCCCCAACCATAAAATGAAGCATCCAATTCAACCAATTTTAACCCATCCTACCCTCCCTTGAGTATAAAACAACTTAAAGATAAATTACCACCCTCTAAACCCATGAACTTTGATCCTTCCAAACCTCTTCCAAAATGGTACAATCCTGATAATTTTTGTTGGTGGCATGATACTATAGGTCATTCTCATGAGTCTTGTTGTGATCTTCATCAATTTCTTATTTATTCCTTGCTTGGTCCACATTTCAATCTTTATATTCTCACATAACAATGTTATCAATACTATATTTAGGATTCTCAAATTCAATCTCAAAAATAAAAATCACATCAACATCAACTACATAATGATCAACAACAATCATCCCTTACCTATACCTCATTTGCTAATTTTGTTTAAACCATAGTTGATGCTTCTTCCTACACCAATAAGGAAATTATAACTAATATTAACAAATTTAAAAATATTGTTTCATCCATTGAATCTCAACCTATTAAGTCATATGATCCAAAAGAGTACCTAGGTCAAATTCCTACTGCAAAACATATTATCCATGGTCCTCCTTTACCTTCTCATACCTCTCATAAACATCATATGTCACATTCAGCATCCTTAAAATCTAACAAACCAACACATTTACCTAATTAAAATCATTTTAATGGTTTAATGTTACCTCACTCCACCTCACATGTTGGGGCATCTTGTGATGCCCATCCACATGTCCCTTTAGACTTTGGGGCATCTTTCTATGCCCATCCATATATCTCTTTAGACTTTGGGGCATATTGTAATACCCATCTCTACATTCAATTACCTTTTGGAGCATCTTGTGATGCCCACTCTTATTTTAAAATTCATAATAACAAAAAAATCTAGATTCAAAAAATATTCTGAGACTTATAGACTTGACTTTCACATGCTCATCTTTGATACAGACGTTAGCATAGATTCTATTTATTCTTATTTCTTATTTCTTTATTTTTATGCACTTTATTTCTTTTAATTTCATTTTAATAGCATCATTATCTTTTTTATGTTCTTTTGGATTTCTTACATATCACATTTTACATTTTCATTTTTTTCCTTATATATCTCTTTTATTTTTTATATTTTTATACCATTCTTTGCCTTAGTAGCTTTATGATCATTTTTACCCCTTTCTTTAGCATTTACTTATTGATGTACCATAGTCTTATTTTTATTTTGACATTTTTGTTTTGGCACCCTCATGGATTTTTGTTTTTTGAGTTGATTCATAAAACTACGGATAGGACCTGACACTTCTCACAAAATTACCATATTTTACTTATGTTTCTTCATTCTTTTGATGCTTACCAATGTTGGTTTGTCATCCTTTGGGTTTTTATTTGTGAGTTGATTTGTAAGAAAGCTCCCTCACTTTTTTTTCTCTAAATTATCATCACCCTCATGTATTTATCTTTTATGAGTTTCTTTTTAAGACCGTGGATAAGACTCGGCCCTCATAAAATTTCCATTCTTTTCATGTTCTTGATCCTTGTTCTCAACTTTAGCTTTTACTTATTTTTCTAGATGAAATTTACATAACAATATATGTTAGCATGTTTTTATCCATTTTCATCTTTCTTATGATAATAAATGACACTTTACTATCATTGTATCCCTTCTTTTTGCCTCTTGTCATATTTTTATAATTTAAATAAATTCAAATTGTTCCCTATGTCATTCCTCTTGATTTCCCCTTTCTCTCATCTCTGCATTAGATAAAACAAGGTCAAATTCAAGATAGCACTTTTATTTCACATATATTTATAAGAGTCATAGACCCCATGTTCTTTGAAGTCCTCTCTCTTAGCATCCTTGTCCCAAGTTTTTAAAATTAAGGTATCTTTAACACCCATGTTTGGTTTTCTAAATCCGTATGGAGGAGGAACATAAAAAGCTATCAAAAGAAAGTTAAAAGCCAAATCATTTGAAAACAAAAGGAAATGATATCTAAAAGGTAACATACAAATATAAAAATATAAATTCATACTAAAATATGTGATTACAAGAACATCTCCTATCTATAATCAAAGTTCAAACTCCACAGTTAGCTTCACATAGAGCCAAAGTCCTTTGGGGTGCGGTAGGCTAGTAGATTGGAATAAGGGAATTCAAAAAAACTTTGTGGTGTTATCTAATTTTTCATGTATGTACCCAATCTTTGTAATAGATTGATGGCTTTGTAAGGGTCCTGAAGAGTGAAAGACATCATGTGGAGGTCCATTTTACTTTTCATGTATATGGCCTTCATGAGATTATATATATCTCCATTTCTTGACCCAAGACTTGTGTCACTAAGAGAAGTTCTTCATAGTCCTTAAGGTCCTCTTATTTTGACAAACCTAATTTGAGTGTCTTGACTCTTATAAATATTTCCTCTACCTTAGTTTTTCCTTCATTCTCTCCTCCACCCATTTCATTTCCCTCCTTGACAGGTAAATTGTGATTCCAAATCTACTTTCCCTCTTCTATTATTCCTTATTTTTCATTGCTTAAAAACATGTTAGCATTACGTTGTTTCAATTTTATCTATCCTTAAAGTGAAACAACATGTTTGAGTAGCTATAGATCACTCTTTTTCTTTTATTTGTCATTATTGTACTACCTTTCTGTAGTGGATAGTTGAATCTACACCTCTTTTTCCATTATTGCATGCTTCTCTTTGTGTATGCTTTCTTCATTTTTGTCTTACATATTGACTTACATTTCATTCAAAATTACTTCTTACTTTTCCTTATGTTTTATTTTTTCATGCCTATTATACATAAGCTTACTTTTTAATTTCTTACATATCTTTGTTCAAGTTTTCTTGCATTAACATTCTTTTTTGTCATTCATATTTTACTTATCATTTGTCCCTTTTCTTTCCAATAACATTTGTAATTTATTTCATATTATTTGTCATTTATTATATATTATTTGTCATTTATTTCCAATCATTTTTCATTTATTTCTTATCATTTATCATTTTTTTGTCATTCATTTGCCATCCTTTTGTCATTGATTTGTCAATAATTTTTCATTCATTTGCCATCATTTTCTCATTCATTTTCCTTAAGTATTTTATAACCTTACCTTGAAAATCCTCATTTGTCAATTTTCCTAAATCTTTTTCTCTACTAACCACTATATGCCTATCTTCCAAAAAATTTAATTTTTGGCTATTTTTTGCATTAACTTCTACAGGTTCACCTAGTGTTCTTCACATTGGACACCTTCACTTTCTTACAATCTATTTCCTTATCTACAATACTAAGGTAAGTAAAGTTATGTGTTTTCCAATTCTATCCTTTCATTTATCTTATTTTTTGATTATTTCACCATACTTAGCATAAACATTGTGTGTTATCATGTTCTATTCCAAAGCACCATCCTGTGTTGTACTTTCATGACACGTGATGAGATTTAGCTAGGGAATATGTATACACATAATATTTTAATTTTTTTAATTAATTATTGACACTTTGTATCTTACATAAATCTATCAATTCTTAATCTCTCTAAGTGCATGTCTTAAGGGGTGCACTAGGATAGGGGTGGGTAGACCATAAGTGCTTCTAAGATTGTCATTCCTTTTGCCACTTGCCATACACATTATAGCCTCCTAAAAACATTAAAACCAAGCTTATTCTTCTTAGTCCTATTTATTCCCATAATTTTCTATTTTTTATCCTTTATTTCTTGCCTTATCACCTTTTTGACTTGTCAGTTATGCTAGGTCAACCAGGTCGACCTAGTATAGTTTTGGGACTTTTATTCTCTTTTAGTTTTTTGGCCTCTTGGCTGACCTAGTACAAACCTAGAGAGTTAGCCTCAAAAACATGCTAGGTCAACCAGGTCAACCTATCACAACTAATATTCTTGAAAGCTTTTAAGTTAATTTACTACTATATATATATGAGGTCATTTACCACCATTTGATAAGAGTAATGAATTAAGTGAAGAAGTTTGAACAAACATCTACCTATTAACCATTACACTTGGAGAATAAAGATTTAGGGTTAAATACTTTCCTTGAACCTCTGATATTTTCTTGTGAATAAGTCTTTTAGATGCTTGGATAGGTTGTATAGCCTATAGTTGATTTATCTTAGTTATCCTTACATACCACGCCAATCTCTTGTGAAGCACCTTGGCCAAGGAGGAGATTAAGGCTCAGTGGGTTCATCTTCAAAGGTAAGTATTCTTAGCTTTATTCTTATTTTGTAAGAGTAGATAGATAGAGCATATGCATTATTCTCTTCCATGTATTAGAATTTTATATACATTGACATGAGTATATGTCTTCTAATACATGTTTAGTGTAGTTGTTTATTTATTTTATTTCTAACCCCCACTTTGTGCCACAAGTTTTGGTGTTAACTAGATTAGATTTACTTTTCTTGTTATTAGATTAGTTAAATATTAAATCATAGGACTCTTTTAGGGTTGTTATACAATTGTGTTATAGTATAGCCTTTGGAACCCTATCTTACACAGTGTGTTATGACAAGAGATCCCCTAATCAGGTCTAGTGGATCCTCACATTAGGCATGATCCTACCTAATAATTATATGTTACCCAATTAGAAGTGTAGGTGTGCTCTATCCCATCTGATCTAGGATTAATTTATAGACATGATGCATTTTATATTGCATACACATTCTATGATTCAAATCTTTTTTACATTAGTTAATTTATCAACTTATGGATTTAGAAGTATAATACATCTTTGATAGAAGTTTAATCTCTCCTCTCAAGTATGATTGCCACATTAGACATATAAATCATTCAAACATCTATGCAATGCATCTATATCATTAGAGGCATAGTTGGGATTAGTCATTACATAGTCAAAGCAAATTTGGCTATAGACCCTTCAGATCCTTAGTCATCAAATTTGGTATGAGAACCTACTCCACTTCCAATTCAAAAACTAGTGGAACATAAACAACTAATAAAAATACTTAGCAAGATAAAATAACCACTCTATATAGCACAATCTACTATGAGTATCACATAGGATATACATAGAGGTGTTGTATAGTTTTTGGATAAGGTTGTGCCTAAAACCATTTTGCTTAAACTAATAGTTATGGGGATGATCACACTTCCTTCCACTAATCATCATCCACCTCACTGTTATACCAAGTAACACATAAACATTATTGTCATTTTCACCAAATTAATGGACATTTAGATGATCATTCTTATGCACTTAAAACTAGCATAAATTAGTATGTTAGTAGAGGCATCATAGAGTTCACATAGGGGTACTAGGATCTCATTTATCATACTCTCCTAGATCACACTCCTATATAATGGAGTTATCCCTAGATGTTCTTTTTAAGGAACCACTGGTTACTCACCATACAAATCTTATGACTTCTAAGACATCTATTTATCAGTGGTTCTCTACATCATAGCCTCAGTAATGATGGTAACTATTTCACATAGTTCATAATGCACCTCCAATGTGTATGTTGATTAATATATTTGGGAATAAATATAGATCAAAAGGAACAACTTCGGTATCAACATCAATAAAAATCTTTATAAATAATTATAGAGTTTAGATTTCACCTCCAGTGCAAACATTAATCAAAATATTTGGGAATAATTATCAACCCAAAGGCACAGTTTTAGTTTAAAATTCAATAAAGATATATGTAAATTAGTACAAAGATCAAAACCCAAATTTAGTTCACACATCAATTAAAATATTTACAAGAAATCAGGTAACTCAGAGTGTAATTTTAGAGGATCGACCAATCAAGATTTTTGCATCAAAGTCTACATAGTTATCCACTAGTAGTACATCAAAAACATCTCCAATTTCATAGTTTCCATCTATACCAACACATCATGAGTAGTATGGTCATTGGTTATACATGCCATCTAGGTTTAGATAGGGCATCTCACCATCAAAGGGTATACACACAGACATCTTATGGGATATAAATTAAAAAACAAACACCATATACTAATAATAAAAATTTAAATATCCTACACATATGCCTAAAACATTCATAACACATACACAAATCAATTAACATTACTTCAATAGAAAAAAAATTCCAAACATCAAACATTTCAAACAAATAACCAAATGTAAACAAAAAAAATTATACAATATAACCAGATCTAGATGCCAATACATACTACCAAATTACAATAACAACTATCTATATATAAATAATAACATCATTTCAATACAAATGTGATGCATCACTCAATGATTCAAACATGATTGTTGGGGCTAACTCCTTCACTGTCACTCTCAAACACATCAACACTAGAACTAAAGGTGCCACTATCTCTATGAGATCTCAATCTATGAATACATCTACTCTCTCTCTCTCTCTCTCTCTCTCTCTCTCTCTCTCTCTCTCTCTCTCTCTCCTAATACATATCTCACTCAGCCCTAAATTTGGCATACTCTTACTAAACTCATATATAACCATATACTGAATGACTACTCACCCCACCTAGAGAATCAGGAGAGGTCCTGGTTCACCTCTACAACTCTGCACATAATTCATTTCTATTTGATACCACTCACTTGTATGCTACTTTTTTTATCACCACATGATCAAATAATTGAGTATGCACTCTAGCTACATTATTTGCCCACTCCACCATTCCATCATCTATGACATCATCTAGAATATGTTATGTCAACTCACGCAACACTGACTCAATGAATATCTCCCAATACTCATCATCCCTTATACCTTCAAGTATCTATACAATTTATAAGAATATTATTATGTCAAACCATATGATCAACATTACCCAAAAAATATAAACAAACTATATAACTTACCATCAACAACCCTCAAGGGCTCCACATTCAATACCTCCTCTATGATAATCCCATCTCTCAAGAATAGAGTTGCCCACCTGTGCTCACTCTACCTAGTTGAGTAGGCCCGAGTCACTCCAACATCATCCACATCTAGTACCTAATCATTTAAAACAACTACCACATAAGAATTATTATCATTTTACCAAATTAATGGACATTTAGGTGATCATTGCTATGCACTCAAAACTCACATTGATTAGTATGTTAGCAAAGGCATCATAGAGTTCACACAAGGGCCATAAGGCCCTCATTCATCATACTCTCCTAGATCACACTCCTCTATGATAGAGTTATCCTAAGATGTTCCTTTCAAGTAACCATTGGTTACTCATTGTATGAGCCCTATGACTTCTAGGATAATTATTTATTAGAGGTTTCCTACATCATAATCTTAGCAGTGATGGCAGCCAATTTGCATAGTTCATAATGCACCTTCAGTGTGTATGTTCATTAAGACATTTGGGAAAAATGATAGATCAAAATTCACAACTTTGGTATAAACACCAATAAAAATATTTGGAAATAATTATAGATCTCAGACTGCATACACCAATCAAAATATTTTGGAATAATTATCAATCCAAGGGCATAATTTTAGATCAACAACTGATAAAGATACATGGAAATCAGTAAAAATATTAGAACCCAAATTTAGTTTGCACACTAATTAAAGTATTTTTAAATAAATAATGAAACTCATAGTGTAGTTTTAGAGCATCAACCAATCACTATTTTTGCATCAAAGTCTACACAGTTATCCACCAGTAGTGCATCACAAACAGCTCTAGTTTCACAATATCCATCTATACAAACATAACATAATTAGTATGGTCATTAGTTTTCCATGCCATATATGTTTAGATAGGACATCTCACCATCAAAAAGTATATACATAGACATATTTTGAGCATAGGCTAATACTAAGAGGGGGTGAATCAGTATAAGATAATCTTTTAATCTTTTAAATTTAATTAGCCACAACAACCATAGACATTCAAGATATAAAAATTAATAACACAAGAGAACACAAGATTTATGTGGAAACCCTTTTGGGAGAAAATCATGGCAAAATATTATATATATATATATATATATTGGTTTATGGGAGATATATTGCTTATTATTAAAATGGGTTTAGGGGGTTTCAACACAAGGAGTTATGCATGTGTGTGTAATGTAATTTTGGTGTCTAAATTTTCCCCTTTTTGTCTAGATACGACGTGCAAACCAAATCTAGGTTCATCTAATCACTTATCCCCATCTTTCTTTCTATTTTCCTTTAGACTTAAAATAGACAAAATTTAGTGAAACATTTTTGACATGCCCGGTGAGACCTTACCCTACCCAGCTATCCTTACCACTCGAGAAAATTATTACCCCTTCTAGGGTAAGGTCCCACATAAAGCATATTACATCTATGTTACACAACCAAATCACATTCACATAAACAAGCATCTAAACTCACCTAAGAAAATTCCCATCAAGATTTCATCACCTAGTGGATCACCTTATCCTACTCAACTATCCTACTTAGAATTCACCACCAATGGGAGAATCCACTCCATTATCTAGTGGAGTATAATCTCTAGATATAAGGTATATTTTGGCTAAACAACCTAGCTCAACTTCAAGTTCATGAAGTGCAGATAACAAGCTTAACAAGCCATGTACCTGGTCTAACATAGATATTCTCTTGAGCACCAAAACTAATCTGAAACCAGCTCTAGATTGCTTTCTAGTACCTTTGACAACCAAATTCTCTTCTCACTATCTGATTAAGGCATAAGCCAATATGAGACTAAAATTAATCTCTAGGACTTAATAGTTGTTGGCTACATGTTCTTTTTTTACTTTTTAATTGCCTTCTATATTTTTGATTTGGTAAAGATGCTTTTCTATTGATTCACAAAATCAATACTATTTCTAAAACTCAATTTTTATAACCTATTATCTCAAGTTTTCTAAGTGTTATTCCTTCTTATATAGACCTTTTACATCCACTATTTTACCTATTTTAGCCTCTAATTTCTTAAAACATCAGATCTTTTAATTCCTAAGATTTTATAGTGATCAACATTGGTTAGCACTACCAATATTGGTAGACTTTACCTATTGACATTGGTTATTCCACCAACATCGGTGAACTTTTCCTACCAATATCGGTCATCCCTACCAATGTCGGTGACTATATAGTTTCATCTACTATAGATAGCCAGCTAAAATAACCCATTTTCTTTCACCCAAACCTGGTTTTTCTTTATTTTATTTCAAATATAAGGTAGTAAGACTAGTTAAACCACCTCTTGTATTGTATTAACATAAGCTCAAGCCAAAATTCTTGCTAATTATGTAAGTCAAAAACCACTTCCACCTTCCCCTCTCACTTTTGATTATGTCATGAAGCATACTTCAGATATAGAGCATACTCCCAGCCCTAACCAAATTCCCATTGTGCCTGAGAGAGATCAAGATTTTGCTAAATTTCTTGATCATAATGTGGCAACCCTTCATCATTACTTTGCTATGAGTCGAACCCATAATTTTGTGGGTGACCCAATCTATGGTATGCCAACCTCTTTAATGGAGATAACCTTAGTTTTATTTACCTCCACTATTTTCCCCATGTTTACTCAAACCACCACTTTAACCAGTAACCCAATTATAATAATGTTTAAAATGTGGCATCTCCAACCACTCAATCCCACCTAAACACTGATATAACTTCTCTACTTTCACAACCACAATCAGTTCAACCAAGTCACACCCTATTCCAAAATTTAGTAGTACCTATTCCATCCACCCTTGTGCCTATAATTACCTGCATTACCACTCACCCTTCACCCAATTTTACCATGCTAATAATTTAACCTAAAGTAATAACAACCAACAAAGGCATAGTCTCCAACCCAATGGGACAATTCCCTTTTCTTTTCGTACCTTAGCCTATGACTCATTATCCTTATGTTGCCTTGACACAACCTCAGCAAGCTATGTCATACACTCCCTCTATTCCATATCATCTTCCCTATAACTTAGGAGGAATCCCCCAAATTAATCCCCCTCTAGACCTCATTAAGATGGTATGGACAAGATGTCTAATCTAGAGATATTCATTTTTGGTTCAAATAATTTACTATCTTATGATCAGATATGCAATGAACCAATCCATCCTTTTATGCCTATTCACCCTTATCCAAGCCAATAGGAGCTCCCTAAATTTACTCACTTCTAGAGTAAAGAGGACCCATAATAACATTTGTGAGCATTTAGACATTCTTGTTATTTAATAGGACATGATGATGTATTACTACTTCACACTTTCCCTATGTCTCTTTCAGGTGCTGCTTTGGATTGGTATAGCTCTATACCTTAGCATTCCCTTTTCTCATTTGCCTAACTTTCAAAAATATTACTAGACAATTTCTCTATTAACATTTCTAAGAAGGTTTCTATAAAGGACCTATATTCTATCAGACAATTTGATGATGAGTCTATTGTAGATTTTGTCACTTATTAGAGAAGCTTGATCAATCAACTCTCCTTCTCTTACCCCAGCCTGAGCTTATTGATATTTTCTCAAGGGCATGTGCTAAGCACATCTCATCCACACTCTAGGTACAAACTTTCCACACATTTTATGAAGATTTTATAATGGCACAAAAACTAGAGGTTCACACTATTGATGAGGGCAAAGTCAAGTTACACAGTAAGAATCCAAATACCAAGTCAAATGAATCCTCCTCCTTTAAAACTTCTCCCTCTAACCAAAAGGCTAAAGGCTCTGCCAATGTGGTGGTTGTTAAGTCAGCCTCTTCCACAACCAGAAACCAATTTAATTCTTTGACTTCTTAAAATATGACCAAGAAATTCCAAAAATGGTATGAACAAAGACAATACACTCCCAAAGGGGAATCATATACATCCATTTTGGAGAAACTATTACAACAAGGTGTCATAACCCTTCCTTAGATTAAACCTCCTATATAGTTCAACCCTTCCCATCCTATCCCAATGTGGTACAAGGAAGATGACTTTTGTATTTACCATCGAGTTAAAGGCCACAACTCTAATAATTGTGAGACACTCAAACACATTGTTCAAGATATGTTTGATAGAGGTGAGATTGTCTTGTATAATCCTAATGCAACTTCTAATCAAAGTATGGATGTGTTCAAACACCCTTTTCCTAATCATTCACCAAATCAAAATATTATCCAGTCCATAACTAACTCAGGTGATCATAATATCCATACGGTTAATAAAGTTTTTCCTTTATCTTTAGTTCAACCTACCCCTCAATAGGAGACACCTATTTCATCGACTCCTCCCTCAAATTTAGTAGCATCTACTTTACCCATTCTACCTCCTTAGGTAGAAGAGCCTCCTTTGTCACTCTTTTTACCACCTGAGTAGCCTATAATCCCAATTCCATTTTCACTAATATTACCTATCCTCTTACCACTTGAAGACCACACACTACCTATCCCTCAACCACATGTTGAAAGGAAAATCATTCTTGCATTATACCCTCTTGAGGAACCTTCTTCCCCTACCTCTCCTCTACCTATAGAGAGTGGTACCCCACCCACTTCACCTTTGCACCTAAAAGATTCCATATCATCTACTCCCATAATAGACAAGAGACCTATTATGCCTACTCCAATTGCACCACTCTTACCCCTTATTTTACCTATGGAGGATCATAATTTACCCATGCCTCACCCAAATTTTAAGGGAGCCATAATACCTATGATTTACCCTCTTGAGGAACCTACTTTGCCTACCTCCCCTCCACCCATGGTAGATCAAGTCTCTTCTCCTGTCTCTATCAAAGAATACCCCATTATAGTTCTTTCTCATCTTTAGATAGAAGTAACAAAAACCAACAATTTCCCTCTTTCCCAAACACCATAGATTTTTAAAGACACAACCATAAGGCCTACGTCAATTTCATCAAAACCCTTCTCACATTTATTAAAAAGTCTAGAATTTCTTGACTCCATGAAGCTTGACCATGCGGTATTTTGGGACTGGCTTAAGACTCCATATCCAACACAATGAATGTTAGCCTTTACCACCAATCTCCTTACTACCCTTTACCCTAAGGTCTTTAACAAAGCTATAGTTTCTTTACCAAAAGCATTGGAAGTTCAAACATCTATGTCAAAACCCTCATCCTCATAGGAATATATTACATTAAAGTAGATTAGGCCCTTAGGTGTACACCCTATTTCTAATTTAATTCATCCATAAGTGAAATTAGATTTAAATCATCAAACACAAGTGGGATTTTCTTTCCCTAAAGTATAGAATAATGTTAAGCCTTCTATATCTCATCGATCCCTTCTTCAACCCTCAACTTTACCATCCATTTTGGGGCTAAACCCTTCTACTTTAGTTGGAATATCATCTAACCAAGCTAAACAAAAGGTTAAGATACCTCCACTCCTACCTTTACCATCTGATAGACATTCCACATATAACACTAATAAAGTGATATAAAAACACATAATTCTAATGTCTCTAAATAAGACACCACTTAAAATTACCTTTTCAACACTGAAGCAAAAGGTGTCCACTCTTATTAGTATAATAAGTGCAAGCCCACTTATAGGCTCTCAAAGAGTTTTCTTACATTAGTTATTGTAATATTCGGTAATAAATATTCCTCCCAATAATCCATATAGTCCTCTTAGAACAAATCCATATTGATTTGATGATACACAAGTGTGTTTATATCATCAATCACCTAGACACGATATTGGAAATTGTAAAGTCCTCATAACGGTTATTCAACAATGATTAGATGTTGATACTCTATTCAATGATGCTACCATTAACCTTAATTTTATTCCACCTTTGGCATATACAGTGCCTTCAAATATTCCACCTAAATCCAAACCCAAAGATGTCATCATAACCCCTTTACCACCTCCTTCACCAACTTTTCAAATCAACACAGTTAATGTGGCCACACGGTCACAAAAATAAAAAAGATAAAACTAAGGAAAAGGTCACTACACCTTAGACCCATTCCTTCACCAAAGACACTCCACCTACTAATCCTAAGATTTCCATCTTGGGTGTTCCTAAAACAACATCTTCAGATGTTATTCAAATCTCAATGGTGAAACAACTTCACAAAACTCTTGTAAAAATGTCTTTATATGAGTTAATCCAAAGTTAATACCAACACCATCAAGATTTTAATATTTCTTTGTAAGTGATTAAGGTAAAATTAGATGATCTTAACCTCTTTCATCTTTGGTCAATTTCCTGAATTCTATCTCAATTTTTTTAGTAATTCAAAAAATCTACTTCAACACCCTGAAGATCAAGATTTTGCACTTTTTATCACCACATATATTGATCAAACTCATATCAAGAGAGTTATGATCAATGGGGGAGATAGTATTAATATTATTTCCATCTATGATTACAAATAACTAGCCATTATTGACAATTGCATGTCTCAAACTGATGCAATACTCCAATCCTTTAATGATACTATAACTACTATGGTAGGCATTATTGTCTTACATATTCACGTAGGTCCCCATAAAATTATTGAGCTCTTATATGTTGTGAAAGGAGAGTTCTAATATAACATATTTCTTGGAAAACCTTGGATACGTGCTATGGCATGTGTACCCTCAACTTTGCACTATTGCATCAAGTTTGAACATGATGGACAAGTACATATTATACCTATTGACCCACCTCTGTTTAAAACATGTAATATGACCTATAGTCCTAATGATGTTATCATACCATTAAAAAAATCATCTTCCTCACATGATGCATTTGAAGCTTCCACAAGATCCACTCACCACAATTACACAGATATCAACAACACAAATTCCTGACAAAGATCCCATGGAGGAGACCTTTCAACATTTGTCACTTGGTGAATATCATTTATTGATGCTTGACATGTTCCATACTCCATAATAATATAGAAGGCTTCACATGCACCCAAATTATGATCCCCATATTGGGATGGTCATCCCTTATGGGGCCCCTAACCTTTGAACCAATTTCACATATGGGGGAATTGATCAAGCTCCCACTGATAATAATACATCTTCTTCACCATAACCATTTACATATGATTTCTCTTTCTTGAGTAACCCTATATTTACTCATACCTATCTCTATAGGTGTGCCTAGAAAGGATTTAGTTTGGGTTGTTATGAACAAGGTGTCCATACACCTATTAAATATCTTACTAGCAACACCATTGAAAATGCTAAAAAGAGGCATGGGGTGGGATACAATAAACCAAATAAAATCACTAAAACCTCCCATGAACTAATTGTCAAAGAACCAGTCTCTCCTTCTCCACCTTCTTCTCCACCATCACCTACCGAATCAGAGGTATCTATACCTCCTAATTTTTTTTCAATAAATGCCATCCATTTGGGGCCTTTCACCTATCATCATGGTAAGGAAATAAGGTCCCTTCCTCTCATTCATCCTAAAATAATTGATGAAGATTTTTCCACTATTAACACTATCCAATGTCAAGATGATGACATAATTCTCACCTACATGGGTGTGGATGATTCCTATATCCAACAATCACTCCCATATGAAACATAAGCTATGTTAAATAAATCAACCATTAACATCAACCTACCCTCCCACAATAACCCTCACATCCTCAAGATTGGCCAATATTTAGATTTATCTAAGAAAGTTGATTATGCCACATTTCTTAATGACATAGCAAAGCCTTTGCTTGGGCTTACAATGGCATGCCTAGTATTGACCCCTCCATTGTCACCCATACCATTATCACCAATCAAGATGCTAAACCCATTAAATAGAATCTTCATCAAATGCATCATAGTATTGCTCTCCTTGTCAAATAAAAGCTCCAATGCCTCCTTTTTGTTAACTTTATCTAATCCATTTACTACCCACAATGGATTTATAATATTTTTACTATCACAAAATCTACATGGGGAATCTATATTTATACTGACTATCATGATTTAAACCTTGCTTGTCCAAAAGATGATTTCCTATTGCCTAGTATCGACCAACTTGTTGATCTAATGGTCGGTCATGAGATGCTATCACTTATGGATGGATTTTTTAGATATAATAAAATCTTGGTTTCTCTTGAGGATCAACATAATACCACCTTTATTACCCCAAGGGGGATATTCTATTATCGAGTCATGCCTTTTGGCTTGAAAAATGCTGGTGTAACTTACCAACATGCCATAACCTATATTTTTCATGATCTCTTACACAAAATTATGGAGGATTACATGGAAGAATTACTCAGTAAGTCTAAACTTCATCAAGAACATTTGAAAATTCTCAAAACCATATTTACTCATCTCTTCCAATTTAATGTTTGACTAAACCCATAGAAATATGTCTTTGGTGTTCTTTTTGGTAAAATCTTGGGTTTTATCTTTTCTCTTTGTGGTATCAAGGTTGATCCTAATAAGGTTAGAGCAATCCTAGAGATGCCTCCACCTACTAATATCAAATAAATGCATAGTCTACAAGGCAAACTTTAGATAATCTGATGTTTTATTTCATAGTTGTCAGATCACAGTCAACCCTTTCACCATCTCCTAAAAAAGGATGTCTCCTTCCCATGGAATATAGATTGCCAGGAGGCCTTTGATGCACTTAAACAATACCTCCTTTTCCCTCTAGTTCTTATTCCACCTAAGGAAAGTTAGCCTTTTTACCTATATATATTTGCAATAGACCATTCTCTAGGTGTTATTATTGCACATCAAGTGACCAACATCGAGAGTAGGTGGTTTATTACATAAGTCACATGCTTATTGATTATGAGACTCGATATACCCATACTAAAAAACTTTGCCTTGCATTGGTATTTTTTGCCTCTAAGCTTTACCATTATCTCTTAAATCACAAAACCTATGTGGTCACCCATACTGATCCTCTTAAATACATGCATTCCAAACCTTATCACAACCAATGTGTATCCTAGTGGCTCATGCTTCTTTTTGAATTCAACTTATATTTCATTCAATAAAAATCTATTAAAGGACAAAAAATCCATGACTAGTTAGTTGTTACCCCTTTACCTGATAATTAACCTTCAAACCTTGAATTCTCTAATGAATCTACTACAACACTCTCTACTAATGACATATCCTATCAAATGATGATTTTCTTTGATGGATCTAAATTCCAACATGATGGGGGTGTAGGGGTCATTCTTATTCCTCTAGATGGTGAGCCTATGCCTTTGTCATTTAAAATAGATTTTGAATGCACTAACAATATGGCTAAATATGAGGCTTTGATTCTAAGAATTCAAATAAATCTCTTCTTGAGTATCAAATCCATAACCATCTTTGGTGATTCTCAACTAGTGGTTAACCAAGTTAATGGTTCCTGCCTATGCAAAAATGAAATTCTAGAATGGTATAAACATCATGTAGATACCCTCTTTGGATCATTTGACTCTTATCTCTTATAAAATGTTCCTCGATCTACAAAAAAATTTACTGACATGATCACTTCACTTGATTCACACCCTCTTCATCCTCCTCTTTGAGAATTTATGTCACCATGCATCACTTAACATTACCCTCCTATGTCTCAGCTAACATCCTCTTTATAGGAAATGTAACAACCAACCTACAAGACTTATGGTATAAACAACTCACAGATTATTTTTTCTTCTCTATTACCCCTCCTAATATTTCTAATAATGGGAAACATGCCTTCATAAAATGTGTCACTCATTACACTATACTAGGGGGCTTCTCTACAAGCAAAATTTTGATGGTCTTTTCCTTAGATGTCTAACTAGTACTGAGACTCCCTTTATTATTAGGGAAGTCCATGATGGGATTTATGGTGGGAATTTCAATGGTCACATAGTTGTTAAATGTATTTTTCATCTTGGCTATTATTGGTCTGCACTTCATCAAGATTGTGCTAATTACGTTTGACATTGTGTCAAGTGTCAGCAACATGCTAACCTCCTTCATGTTCCCAGTCATGCATTACAATTTTCCAAAGAATTTTGGCCCTTCTCCCAATAGGGCTTAAATCTAATTGTAGAGATTAACCCTCATTCATCACTCCATCATCATTCTATCATTACTATCACTAAATACTTTACCAAGTGGGTCAAGGCCATCCCTCTCATTTCCACTAAAGCTGATAAAATTATTGACTTCATTAACCATCACATCATCTATCATTTTGGTGTACCTCACAAGATAATAATAGATAATGGAAAGTCTTTCAAGAACAAGAATGTTTAAGATATTTGTGATGCATTTGGAATTAAATTAAGCTTCTCATCACCATACTTTCCCTAAGCTAATGGACAAGAAAAAGCTTCTAACAAAACCTTGACTAAAATTCTCATGAAGGTAGTCAATGATATAGGTAATGATTGGCACACACATATCCCTTTTGCTTTATAGGCTTACATCACTAACATTTAAACCCCTACAAGTGCTATACCTTTTTCATTGGTATATGGGATGGAGGTTGTTTTGCCTCTTAAGGTCCAGATTCCTTCTCTTCACATTTCTCTACATGACATACTTACTAATGATGACATTCGCTAAGAAAATTTGGCTTAATTTGAATTACTTGATGAGCGTCATCTCATAGCCCTCAACCACCTCTAAATCTATCAAGAGCATATCAAATGCACTTATAACAAAAACCACAAATAATGAGATTTTAATATAGGAGATCTCATCTTAAAAGAAAATCAACATGTGATGAACATGGAGAAAAGAAAATGGGGTAAATTTTCTCGTAATTGGCTTGGACGTTATATCATAACTCACAAGTATGGTTTAGGAACTTATCACTTATCTTCTCTTAAAGGAAGGCTAGAATCCAAGAATTTAAATGCCTTACATCTATGACCATTCTTTTGTTAAACTGGCATCCCTTTATTTCATGTTTAACTTGAGCTCATCCCTTGAGCATCCCTATTACATTCATTTCCCCTCCTCTTCACCCTTGCTCCTATACACTTAGATAACTTACAAAGTGGTATGGTTTTATCCTTACAGTGGAAAAATCCTAAGCCTCTATATTCTTGTCCATGACTAATAGTAAAAAAAACCAAATGGGATATTTGGAAAAAGTTATAAAATCTCAGGTCATGATTTTCACCATAGACTGCTCCCTTAAAGGACAACTACGTAACTTACCTTTGCTACTATCAATATAATACTCCCTTGAAGGAGAAATATTTAAGATTAAAAACAAATGCTTAGACCACTCCCTTGAAAGATTACTAAGCCAATATTTGTTCTCAAATGGAAAAACCATGCAATGGGCTCTTCACCTCTTTGCACAACCTTAACCTATACAAAATCCCATTATAGACTTCCCGCATTGATCATCTTACACCAAAAAAAAGAGATTTAAGTCATGGAATTGCCTATATTAGCTCTCAAGTCATCCACAAAAGGGACATATCATTTCTACTTGGTAATTTATACTATCCAAGAATTTTCCCTTATTCTACCCTTTTTCCCCTCATACTCTTTCAAAGGACTATGAAGCTCACTTAACATGAGGTAGACACGATGATCCTCTAGCAAACACAATGGTTCAAAGATATAAGGCATGAAAGAGGCTAATTTACCTAAGCCTATTTATGTTCTAAATTATGGTATTTGTCAATGCACAAGCATTTTACCATTTTATTTTCCCATCCACATCACATGTCAATATCTCTAATTGAGATGAAGAAACAATGTCATACCAACACTAACATAACCAACCTATTTATTTTACACATACACCATCAAAAATATCAAAAAATGCTGAAATAAATTAACCTAATTAATCTATTCATTTTACACAAACACCATCACACATATATAAAAATTCTAATATGAAGCTAACCAATCAGCTATGCATATACCATCACATAAATGGGAAAGGCTAGTCTAACATTAACATAAAAATTAACATAGTATCAAATAAACGTCATCTATATCATCATCATAATTATAATAAACACATCTCAAATAAACACATGGAAATAAATGAACGTCTCATATATATAATATGTGATCAAAATATATGTTCATCATCTACATAATCAAAACATCATAAATCTCTCTCAAAATATACATCTCGCATCTTTGCTCACATGCTAGTATACATGTAACATATATAAACCAAAACTAAAAAACATTGATACTAAAGGTCCTTAAGGCTCTCCTTGAGGTCATGAGGATGCTGTATCATCACCACTCTCTATCTGTCTGCATTGACATGAGCTAGACACTGTCACACATGACATCAACCTCTCTTGCTCTCTAAACTCTGAATATCTTTGTATATACAAGAACTATCTAATCGCCCTATCATAGTAAGAAATATCATATAGGGAGTCAAATACCTCACCATTGATACAATTTGTGGAGGACTCATAACACTTGATGATGGCCCAACCTATACTAGTCCTTGTGGTGGTAGAGGAGGAGTGGCACGGCCTACTACTCTCAGACTATCTCTCTCGACTGTCACTATAGTCACCTAACCCTATAAAATAATCACCTAGCCCTAAAGTGTTTCAACTTAACCCTATAGAGCCCTAATCTGACCTTACAACATCACCACCTACCCTTATAAGGCTAAAACCTTTGCTTGGGCTATCTCTCAAGTATGCATCATTACATCTTGAGCATGTATTACTATATCTTGATCTTGTAACATTGCATCTCTCTCCTTGACTAACCCCTATAAATCTATTAGTGGCCTCCCAACCTCGATCATTTAATGTAGCCCTACTTACCAAGATATATAGGCCACTATACACCCTAGATCCCTAACACCTAGCCCTATTGGTAGCTCTTCAAAATTTGGCCCATCAGTCTCCTAAGACAATTATAAGGGTGCCTCTATGTCATCCCTCATGTATCAAGGGAAGGCAGGTAGAATATCATGCATTAGCCCAAACTACCTCCTAACCCATGCCATAAGTACCATCTATAACTCACTAGATCATCTCCCCCTAACCCATAATGAGCTTTACAACCCAACAAGCTACTCTACCTGACCTATAAAAATTAGATATGTCAGATATGGTCTCCACATGATATCTATAGGGATCAAGCCTTTGATCATAAACTTATAGTAGGTAATGTTTCACACAACACCATGCACTTGAGTATATGTCATCCCATCTCTCCACCATCTAAATCTACCCTTGAAGCTGGCCAGGATAGTCGTAGGTATCCCCAATGGTCATGTCACCATGATGTGCTCATATGCCTAACAGTACAGAAGATGGCCAACACATAGATTATATCATTATTATAGCTTTAAACCCCATAGCTCTCTATATAACTATGCCAAAAATACTAAACCTTAGGAAAAAATGGTTTATTGCTCAATCATCTGCATAAGTACACCTATCAAAGCAATCAAAAATCTTCCTATGTCTGCATTGGGTAATACATACACCATGATCCTGATCATCATCTAGATGCTTAGATGATGCTGCTCCTCATCAACCATATAGAGTGGTTCATAGGTAAAACTTGTAGAGTGGTAGGTTACCTCACTAACATGCTCCCCATATAGAGTGATAATGTGTATATCATGCTCCTCTCTCAATCATGTAAAAAGCTCCTCACCCTAGATTGGTAGTCTCAAAATCCTATACACATCTTACTATATCACTGTCAACTCCCTAGTTGACAGATGGAAGGTGTTGGTGGTATCATCCCACATCTAAATTAAAGCTATCATCAATGACACATCCTACATGACATGGTAGTACCATCTCACTCTTTCTAAACCCATGACCATTATATGCTTCCACTATTTAGAGTAACATCTCTCATCATACATGTCAATAACCTTGGTAGATGATCTTGCAGTGTAAGCTCCATCCTCACCTATATCCATACATAAATAACTCAAGTCACATCCCTTTTAATCTAATCTATCACTACCTTTTTCCCTTCTCATTAGGAGAACTACATTGGCCTGAGGCCTTAAACTAGGCTATATAGGTAGCACTCAGTCAACTTGGGGTCTTCTGAGGTTAGCTCGACCATATACCCACCTTATTAATCACTTTAGGATTTATTGCTTCTCTCTCTCTACCCTAGGCTTCACTGTATCTCTCTTTCTACCCTAGGCCTACCCACCAATCCCAACTATAGGCCTTACTACCTATATTCTTGACTCTTGACACTCTGACCTATCTTTTAAGCCCTAGACCTCTCTAACTATCTTAACTTATCTTTTTCCATAAAACATATCTTTTTCGATCTTTTTCTAGGTTTTGAGAGAACTACATTAGCCTGAGGCCCTAAACTGGGATATGTAGGTATCACTCAGATGATAAGGGGTCTTCTAAGGCTAGCTCAACCATTAGGTTAATTGATTACTTCTATTGTGATCAAAAACTCACCCTTTCTCTTATTTGTTACTTTTCAATAGTAGCTGACATTGACATTAATTCTAACATCGATGCTTTATTAGCCTATGTCATGATTGACATTGATATAAAACTACCAACCTCAATGTCATGTCAACCAACATCAATTGATCTCATTGATGTCAGTGACTAGTTTAGCCTAGGGCTAAATAACCCAAACCCCACCTTTTACATTTCCCCTAAACAACTACCCATAACTCTCCCTAACTTATCCTACACCTCTTCTAACCTATTTTCTACCCCCCCACTCTTATTTTCTACAACCTCACCTCTCATTTAGCCTAAAAATTACAAAAACCAAATCAAACTAGTGCAAACTCTTACCTCATCTCTCCGTCTCCTCTTGACTAGCACCACTAGCTCCTATGGTTGTGCGCCTCCCACTGGGTGCCCTCCTTATGCTACCATCTCAAATTACTCTCAAGCTCTATTTGTTCTCTCCAATCACAAGCTTGCAAATGAGTTTGGTTGGTTGCCAAACCCCTTTTTATCAAGTTTGGTCAGCCACTGACATCAGAATTCTTAACCTAACATACTGACATCAGTGCTTATACCTACTGACATCGGAAACATTACCCTAGTTATAGCAACATTGACACTTTATATTATTGATTTTAACACATATAATTGATGTTAGCACCATTCCAATACTATTTTTACCAACCAACCACCCCCAACTTTTTAAAACTTTACCCATACATTGGGGCAATTAGAGATCACATATATCTCTCCCAACAGTGAAAAAAACATTGAAGATAACTTAAATCTTCACCCTTGACTACTTTTCTTAGAGATCATAAATATTTCTTCGCTCATTGACCCTTTTACACCACCCTTGCATTACTTGTCTTGACTGCTTAGGCTATTCTACTATAGTTGGAAATTATGCACATGCATGTATTTTAGGTGTTGTGGAAGGCAACCAAGCCCATCTTGTCACCTTCAACCCTTTTGTGTTTCTTAGGGGCACTTCCTACCTCAGATACCTAGGACTCATTGCCCATTGGAGCTACAACTATGATTGATTTGACCTGTTAGCTATCACTTACAAGATATGCTTTGGTTACTTCTATTTGAGTCCTCCCTAACCTTGCCTAATATTGATTTTGCCTAATATAGTTCTCAATTATCCAACAGTCACCCAATAACCTTTATATCAAACTAGTACCTGATTCTAGTTTCTCCTCCATCGATTCTCATTTTGGTGGGGGATACCTCATCCAATACTTGGAGTAGCTAATTGCTATTTTTATCTTGAAATATGTTAGTATAAATTACAAGATAAAAAGGGGAAAATGTACACACCAAAATTACATCACACACACACACACACACACACACACACACACACACACACACACACACACACACACACACACACACACACACACACACACACACACACACACACACACACACACGTGTGTAACTCCATGTGTTGAAACCCCCCTAAACCCATTTTAATAATAACAATTAATCTTCCTAACACATAATTTTACCCCTCACACATTTAATTAATTTAAAATACTTAATTAAGTTAATTAAAAACCCCTATTACCACTTTACCTAGCCACCTCACCCTATGACTAATTCTCCCCTAATGAGTCACCTCAAGACCTAGTCCCTTCATCCTAACTACCCAAGACTTATTCTCACTTCTAAACTAAATTCTTAAACAACTACTTCCTTCCTAACCTCTTATTTTTACCATTTTATAATGTATGTCACACTTGGCATGCACAATAATAGAAAACAAGCCAAAAATAGAAAGGTTTACCTATTCTAAGACACTGACATCGGTCAACCCACAGTTGATGTCAGTGGGATCATGAATAACATCAGTGGGATCTCTGATGTTGACAATATAAGTTAAAATCCAACCTATATTTTATGTCAACAAAAATTAAGAAAATCAATTATTGTTCTCATTCAAGCTCTTGGAATTCTATTTTTTGACTTCTAAGCTTACAATCACCCTACGTAAGTCAATCATAATCAGTAATTGAGCTCTTGAGGACCAACAATACCCACTTATTCTCTCTATTTAGGCACTCAATTTTGGACTCCCTAATAGGGACTATCAACTTGGCACTTATTATTCAATAATCATCACAACTAAGTATATCACATATATTGTAGGTCGTTTAAATATTTATTCT
>JARHVA010004632.1:0-312500 GCA_037957365.1 Torreya grandis | reverse complement strand
TATTTATGGAAAAATTATCTTGACCTTGATGACTAGCCATGTGTGCTCCCAAGATCTATCTTCCAGTGATTAGACTGATTCTGAAAGAACCATTTTGATACCAATTATTAATCATAGGCTTATATTGAGAGGGGGGTGTGAATTAGTAGAACATAATCTTTTAAATTTAATTAGCCACAATAACCACAAACATTCAAGATCTAGTAATTAATAACACAAGATTTATGTGGAAACCCTTTTAAGAGAAAACCATGGAAAAATATTTATTATATATTATATATATATAATGTTTATAGGCACCAACCTACTGGACACACCAATCCATAAACTGAGAACCAACTCGATCAATTTGTGAGCACCCATCCACTAAAGACACCAATCCCCTTCACCAAGCACCAACCCGACCAATTCATGAGCACCTACCCAGAATATCACCAACTCCTAGACTATGAGGCATCGACCCCAAGACAAATTGATTCCACCATCTATTATTTTTTGTTCAATCAAATGATGGATTTGATTCTCTTACACTTTCTCTCTCACTAATTTTCTTATATACTTTTTACTCTCCTTTCACAATTCTCAAATGATATTCTTCATTAAAATAAATCTAACCTTCACATTTATTTTCTTAAAAGATATTATATTTTATTTTCTACTCTTCCTCTCTTCCTTCTCTCTCACACTTATATGATTTTCAATTAAATTGAATGCTTGTAATACTTCCACATCTCTTCTCCCTTATATATCCTTTAAGGGATGTGTCTCATCCAAGAGGTACCTCTTCACCAAGAGATGTGACTATTGACATTTCCATCAACATTTCTATTGACATTTCCCTTAACATTTCTGTCTACATTTCCATTCACTTCCATTGACATTTCCATTCACTTTCAACAATAATTTTTTTCACGTTTGACAACAATTTCATTCACTTTTGGCAAAATTTTTATTTGACATTTTCATTCATATTAGTTACAATTATTTTTACATCAACGATAATTATTCTAATAACATCTTATGGAATATAAACCAAAAACCAAATACCATATGACATTAACAAAAATTTAAATCTCCTGCACATATGCCTAAAACATTCATAACACATACATAAATCAATTAACATTACTTCAATAGAAACAAAATTTCAAACATCAAACATTTCAAACAAATCACTAAACTTAAACACATAACAAATTATATAATATAACTAGATCTCAATGCCAATACACAATGCCAAATTTTAACAACAACCAACTATATATATATATATATATATATATATATATATATATATATATATATATATATATATATATATATATATACTCATAACATATTTTCAATACAAATGTGATGCATCACTCAATGATGCAAAAATGAATGTTATGGCTAGCTCTCTCAATCTCACTCTTTAACACATAAACATTAGAAATAGAGGGCCCACTATCTCCATGAGATCTCGATCTACAGCTACGCATACTCTTTCTCTCCTAGTACATAGCTAGCTCAGCCCCACACTTGACATATTCCTATTGAACTCGTATATATCTATTTACTATATGAATACTCGCCCCACCAAAAGCATCAAGAGAGGACATGATTCACCTCTACTTATTTGTACATAACTCATCTCTATTTGTTATCACTCACCTGTATGTTGCAATTATTATTGCCACATGATCAAATAAATGAACATACACTCTAACTACATTGGTGGCCCACCCCACTAATCCATCATCTACAACATCATCTAGAATATGTTGTGTCAACTCATGCAACAATAACTCAATGGTGACCTCCTAATACTTGTCATCCCTTGTACCTTTAAGTATCCATATAATTCATAAAAATCCTATTAGGTCAAACCATATTATCAACATGTTAGAATATTATCACTGATGGCAAAAGAAGAGTGAAGGGCAAGCTTTAGTAGCTTTAGACTTGTCTAGAGATTTAGACTCACTCAATAGCTTTGTATTCACCTAGAGATTTAGAATCACTTAGTAGTTTTAGATTCACATAGAGCTTCAAACTTACTCAATAGATTTGGACTCACCAAGAGCCTTAGACTCACTCAATAGCTTCAGACTCACCTAGTAGCTTTGAACTCACCCAAAGCTTTAGAATCACCCAGTCATTAACTTCATACTTACCCAACATCTCTAGACTCACCAAGAATAAATAGCATCATTGAAATGAAGTTAAATTCATTTGTATAAAATGATGGTCAACCATATTTGTTAGCATCCAAGTTTTGGCACTAATAATTATCATCCAAGAATAATGAATGATAATCTAAAATAAAGGGCTGACCACCTTTGGAGAGGTTGTATCCCTTGGGAGAAATCACACCCTTTCAAAGAGGCATAATGAAGGTATGAATATATAGAGAAGTTGGAGAGAAAATATGGGAGGTAAAGTGGAAGTGTGAGATATGTGAAGAAGAGAAGGTTGGAACCAAAATAAAGATTCATATGGTTTCTCAAATAGAAATTCATTTACTCCATTGCTAAAATACATTATATGTTATAATTGAAATAAGTATGGACATATAGAGAGAAAATGTGGAAGTAATCCTACAAACCAGAACAAGAGGATGCCTAAATCAAAATCAAAAGAAAATTCATGCAAGTTTGGAAGTGGATGCAATAGCTAGATAATTAAAAGGAGTAATCTATGCTTGTGTAAAAGGCACAAGGAGCAATGGCAAGGATGACATGATGGAACACAAAGTACAAGGATAAATGGTAGTAAAGACCATGTTAAATCAAGAGAGATATGATGTGCATTATGGAAAGATGATACAAAGAGGAATCATAAAATAAGATATTACAATAAGTGGTATAAAATAAATTCAAGATTCAACAAAGATAATAGAAGAAGATAATATTTTTTCCATATAGTGACTATAAGAGGAAGCATCAGCTCAAGGGGATCAAGGTGTATAACCCTTTGTCATTAATATAAAATGAGGAGAGATAAAATAAAAGGTGAGCACTAAAACAAGAGAGTGTTTTGTGTCTATAAATGAGTAATTATTTGAATTATTTCCATCACTGACAAAGGGGAAGTTTATTGTAATATTGTCATTGATGTCAAAGACAAAGTTAAGGATAAGATACAATAGCTTCAAACTCACCTAGAGCTTCAGACTCACTTAGTAGCTTTAGACTCGCTCAAAGTTTTGGACTCACTCAGTAGTTGTGAACTCACTTAGAACTTTAGACTTGCTTAGTAGCTTTAGACTCACTCAAAGCTTTGGACTCACCTAGTCAATAGCTCTAGACTCACATAGTGTGAAGAGAAATGTTGAAGATTAAAGTACCAATGATTTCATTTAAGGGGCCATGATTTCTCTAAGAAGGCCTATGATTTACCTTAGAGGGTAATGATTATGTTTGTGGGGTAGTATTAATTAATTATGGATTAATTAAGTGTATGGGTAACATTATATTTCATATGGGTTGACTCATGTTTTTATGATTTAATTAAGTGTGTTAATTAAATGAAAGGGTGTGAATTTTAAAATGTATCTCTTTTTGAAAGGACAAAGTGGATATAAAAGGGAGCAAAAAGGATTGAAATAAAAAAGAATGGAATTGAGAAATTACATCATTTGAGTCTAAGAGAGAGAAGAAGAGAAGAGCAAAAAATGAAATAGAATATCTCTTAAGAAAAAAAGTGTGAAGGGTAGATTTATTTTAATGAAGAATATCATTTGAGAATTGTGAAAGAGAGGAGATCAGAAAGTATATTATAAAATAATTGAGAGAAAAAGTGTAAGAGAAACAAATCCACCATTAGATTAAAGAAGCAATCACAGATGGTGGAATAAATTTGGCTTGGGGTTGATGCCTTATAGTCTAGGGGTTAGTGCTCATGTGGGTCGGTGCTCACAAATTGATCAGGTTGGTGATTGGTGAAAGGGGTGTCTTTAGTGAGTGGGTGCTCACAAATTGATCAATTTGGTGCTTGGTTTGGGAATTTGTGTCTCCAATAGGTTGGTGCCTAAAAATATTGTAAAAGAGTTATATATATATATATATACACACACACACACACACACACACATATATATATATATGTATATACATATATATATATATATATATATACATATATATATACATACATTTATATATATGTATATATACATATATATATATATATATATGTATATGTATGTATATATGTATATGTATATATATATATATCTATGTATATATACATATATATATGTATATATATATATATATATGTATATATATGTATGTATATATATATACATATATACATATATATATATATATATATATATATACATACATATATATGTATATATACATATATATACATATACATATACATATATATATACATATACATATATATATACATATACATATATATATACATATACATATACATATATATATACATATATATATACATATATATATATATACATATACATATACATATATATATATATATATATATATATATATATATATATATATATATATATATATATATATATATATATATATATATATATATATATATACATACACACACACACACACACACACACACACACACACACACACACACACACACACACACACACACACACACACACACACACACACACACACACACACACACAGAGTCATGGTTTTCTCCCAAAAAGGTTTTCATGTAAATATTATGTTCTCTTACAATATTAATTGCTATATCTTGAATGTTTATGGTTGTTATGGTTTATTAAATTTAAAAGAATAAAATATTATCTTATACTGATTCACCCCCCCATGCCCCCCCCCCAATATAAGCATGTGCTTAATAATTGGTATTAGATCTATTCCTTTAGAATCATTTTAATCACTACAAAATAGATCCCATGAGCACACATGGCTAATCGCCAAGGTTAGGATGGTTTTTCCACAAATAAATCACCATTGTTTGATGTAATAAATTATGTTTTTTGGAGTATAAGGATGATAACATATATTATGGCTCTAGGGTTTGATATTTAGTTATCAGTAGAAATGAGGTATATAGCACTAATAAATCAGCCAATGGATCAAGCTAGAAAGAAGACATATGAGAATAATGCAAAAGCAATGAATGTTATTTTATGTGGCTTATCAAAGTCAGAGTTCATAAAAGTAATACATTATGTGTCAACAAAATATATATGGGATAAACTTTAGAATATATATGAAGGTGATGAAAAGGTCAAGAAGGTGAGGGTTCAAACACATAGAAGACAATTTAAAAGTCTTAAGATAAAAAATGAAGAAAATGTTACAACATATCTTCTACATGTGGATGAGATAGTCAGCACCATCAAAGGGTTAATTGAGAAAATGGAAGAATTGATGATAGCAAAGAAAGTAATAAGGTCACTTCCTATGAGGTATGATGAAAAAGTCTCAACTATTAAAGAAATGAAGGATTTGGACACATTGGATATGAATTTATTACATAGAATTATAATAGCATACAAAATGAGGATGGAAGCATAAAAGCCAATAAATCTTGAAGTAACTTTCAAAGCATCAAATTAAGTGAAAAATGAAAAAATGAATGAAGCTATAGCACCAATGAAGAGTCAGACAAAGAAGCCCTATTTAAGATAAATCTCAAAAAGGGATCTAGGAGATATAATGGTAAGCTACCTTTTTAGTATTTCAATTATGGAAAAATATGACACTTTAAAAATAAATGTCCCCATTTAAAAAAAGAGAGTAGTATTGATGAAGAGGAACATGATGAGAAAGAGAGTAAGAAAAAATACATGATGAGTCCACAAAATGACTCATTAATATTATGATTGTGACCTTAACAATGACAAATGTTGAGCACTGTATGAAATCTTCATATTTAAAACTAACATAATGTAGTAAATAGATGTTTTTATTTGTATGAACTCATTTAAAGTCTAAATCTCTCTTATTTTTACTTTGTTCTAATAGTTTTATGTTTTAAGCTCTATATTTTGTTATGTATAGGCAATAATAGTAATAATACAAGTTTTGATAAGATTCCATGAAGATAAAGAGGATATTAGATAAGGAATGCATCAATCCAGTATAGTTATAGATCTTGATAGTTGGCTATGGATTTCAATAGTTGGCTATGTATTTTAGTAGTCAGTTATAGATCTTGACAGTCGACTACGGATTTCAACAGTTAGCTCTGAATTAAGCTAGATTTACTATGAATCAACTTATCTCATTCTAAAATTAATTTTGACACATTTTTAAGGGCTCAGATAGTTTCTCTATATTCCTCATGAAAAACTACAAGACTTCTTTCATTAGTTCTATTTATGTACATGTGTGTGTGTGTGTGTGTGTGTGTGTGTGTGTGTGTGTGTGTGTGTGTGTGTGTGTGTGTGTGTGTGTATATTTATATATAATCAATTTTTATTTGGTCTTCCATTTTTATAAGCTGTTTAGAATAGTAGTAATAGAATGGAAGATATGTATTTCAAATATGTGATATTTGGTTGATAAAGTTACTCATAGATAGTGTTATCTTGGGAATCTCTAATTCCTTGAATATCTCATTGCCATGATTTTCTGTCTTAAGTATATCGCCAAATCTCTTTATAATATCTTCTTATCTTAAAATAGTCAAGATGTTATCTATAATTTAGGTTAGTCAATTGCTTTGTAAAGAATAAATAGATAGATCCCTATTAGGATCTTTAACTTTGTGCACATAAAATATATTTTAAAACTTCATTCTCTAAAATACAAGTATTATAGTAGTTCTGTTGTTTCACTTTATATATTGAAGTTGATTTGATTTGAACATGAATCTAAGGGTGAGAAAGGGCCCACTCCCCAAGGAAATATGGGATTTATTTTGATATATATTTTATCATTTTAATTAAAATATTAATATAGATTTTTATTTTCATAACTCAAATTTATAACCTGCATGATAAAATAATTATTTGATTTCACATTTCTTGTATAAGCAAATTGGTTACTTAGTTTCTAGCTTTTTTCCAATATAGATTCTTGATTATCTTTCATTCCATAAGAAATGATTTGATGTACTTTCATTTTTTAAGTGCCAGTTTGAAATTAGTATTTACAAGTTTATTCTAGAATAGTGAATGATTGATGTTTTAAGCAAGTTAAGCATGATTGCTTTTCAGATTGTTTGATTCAGCAAAGAGTGGTGTCTTTTATATTTCATGTAAAATTATTTGTTTCTTTTCCAGCAATAGCTTAGATGGATAAGATAGGAATTAGATTTTAGCAACTCAAAATCCCCAAAAAGATATTGTTGGCTAAAATTAATAAAAGACCTTACTACAATTACCTTGGATACTAGCCCTGGTAAGAACTGACACCAATATACATTGGTTAAATGAAGGGGTAACAATGAAACCCATCATTTTTGGCACTATTGTTGGGGACTTTCTTGTGAAAAATGTTAGTAGGGTAAATTTGTAAGCTAATAGTAAAAAATATACAAAATCATAAAATCATTCAAAGAGTAATCAATTTATGTTCTAACCTAGGGATTCTAAAGGATGGTTTATTTCTAAATATCCTCCAAAGACAGAAAGTCCTTCAACATTTTTAGCTGAAAACTCTACTATGGAACCTATCAAAGGAAGCCATTCATCATCCTTAGATGAGAGTCTTGATAAAGCTATTGAATCTCATCTTTATAATTCCCCTAAAATTTTATTTAGGACTAGAATATTATCTCAACCAATTCCTATAGGAAAAATTGGGCCAACATATTCAAGAAGTGAGTATCTTGAAGTTGTAAAAGATTTAGAAGAAGTATTTGAGAGGGATATAACTAGAGAGGAATTTGATCAAACTTCAACTATTCATACAACCATTTAGTGGGAAGATAATCCTAATATTGAGGAATCTTCCTTAGAAAAGGGTGATTCTTTTAATAAACAACCACAAATTCTTGAAGAATCTCTTCATCTTGTTGAAACTTATTTATAATGGGAGACAATGTAGGTAATGTGGAAAATTATGATAGAAATACTCTTGAAAGGAATTTCTCTTACCCCATTCTCTTTTAGAATGATGATAAGATAAAAATGAAAAACATTTTTCCAACCCATTTACCTACTTTTAGAGGATTGTCCATTGAAGACCCAGATCAGTTTCTCTTTGAGTTCAAAGTCCTGTGTCAGACCTATGATTACACTTTAGATAATCAAAAGTTGAAGCTCTTCCCCTCAACTTTGAAGGAAGGAGCAATGAGGTGGTTTATGGGCCTAACAACCAATTCCATCAATAATTGGAGATCTATGGAAAATGCATTTTTAAACAAATACCAGGATTGCTATAGGGTCAAATATAAGAAATTAGATTTATTCAAAATCAAATAAAATGAAGATGAAAATCTTGAAGATTACTTGGATCGATTTGCATTTGCTCTTAACAGATGTGGTTTTGACTTACCAGAAGAAGTGATCAAGACAATTTTCCTTAAAATATTGGATGACTCCTCTAGAGATGCTTTGAATCTTATGAGAAAAGAGTATATTACTAAAATAGGTTTTTTGGAGATCCAAGAATTATGTACCAACTACTCTAGAACAAAACCTAGTAGCAAGAAAGGGAAATTGGAAAAAACCAGTGATGTAAGTCAATTGATGGAAGAATTAGCAAACTTCAAAATAGACATATTGGTTCAATTGAATTCAACATTAGATGGATTATAGGCTAAGTCCAAATCTAATACTGAACCATTGGATATTTATTTCCCAAAATATAGATTGAAACATGCACTTAGAGACTATCCCCTAGATAAGATTAAAGTTTGTGGAATATGTGATGCCAAAGACCATGACACAAAAAATAATAATCATCTTCCTATACTTAAAATTTAATTCCAATATAATGTTTAGACTATGGAAGAAATAAACTATGTCTAGAGACAAAGAAACACCTTCCCACAAAATCAAGCATAATAATTTGGACCAAGGATTCCTTTTACTTAATGGCATGTACCTGCACAAGTATGGACATAACCACCATAATGAAACACCCATGAATGGATTCAACAATAATGGATGATGTCCCCATCATTTTAACAACCTTGGATACCTCAAAGATAACAACATATATGGATAAATCGACCTTGGAATCCTAATCCAAACTATAATCATCAAATAAGGTTTCCACAAGAACAAAAAACATTGATGGATCCTCAAGGGAATCAGGTGATCCCTATAAAACAAGTAAGTCAACCCCAACTACCTACCCAACTAGTAGAAAATCTAAAAAATAGACAAGTTTTTATAAATGAGCAAGGTGAATCAGTAGAGGTAGGAGCTATTGAATGTGAAAATATTTAACTCAAATCAAGAAGAATAATGTAGGAACCATAGATCATCATCACACAATTTTCACAATAAAAAACAAGTTCACCAACTCAAAATGAGAAATAAGAAGAGTCTAAAATTGAAGCAAAAAAGTAGAGGAAATTATTATAACACCTCATCTGCTCCTTTTCTAGAGAGATTGAAGTGGAAAATAAAGAATCTAAATTGATATAAAAACTCAAAAAATTGAACATAAGAATTCCATTGTTACAATCCATTAAAGACATTCCATAAGTAAATAGGGTAATCAAAATTTTTTGTATTAAAACACCTGGTAGGAAAAGATAATATCCCAAGACTATACAGGTTGATGGAAAGCTCATTGACCTTTTGGCAGGGAAATTAATTTTACCTAAATATGGAGACCCATGAAGTCCCGTTATCTCTGTGAAAATTAGATAGTAAGAGATACCAAATGTGTTGGTAGATCTAAGATTTGACATTAATGTAATGACTGTAGACACTATGCAGAGCCACTTTTTGAAGGATATGCAACCCACTACCACAATTTTATAGATGTTAGATCACCCCACTACAAAACTAGAAGGTGCCATTGAAAATATAACATTGACTATAGAGTCATGGGAATATCTTGTTGATTTCATCATCCTCTAACATAAAAATAAGCAAATTAGTTATCCATTGATTCTAGGTAGACCTTGGTTAGCAACTATAATAACATTGATTGATTGTAGATCAGGGGATATGACCATCTCTAATGGTTTTAATGTAAAATGAATTTCCTTATATCCACCTGCTAAACTATCAATCAATACTATTAAAAAATTATGGGTGGACCAACCAGACAAAAAACCTGATGACATTTCTTCTTTAGCCATGGTTACAATCACTGATCATGTAAATGAAGTAGAAGATGAATTATCAAAAAGTATTGGAATTATTATGGATCTTGATAGTTTAGCTACAGATTTTGATAGTCTAGCTACGAATTGTAATAGATCAGCCATAAACTTGAAAAAATAGATTTTTTAAGGCAATGCTTCATATTCTTCTAATCATTCATCCTCTTTCACTTCTCTAAACATGTTGTATGATCATTGAAGTCTTAAAAATAGTATAATGCAATGGGCATATGAAGGCCAAGAATCATTTCTATCAACCTTTCATTGTCCTTTGGTTGGAATCATTCCTATAGGAGAAAAGTTTGTCAAAGACACTATCACATTTCACACATTGTTACCACATCCTTGTACTTTTAACTCATTAATGAGTGAATTCAAGAAAATATATTCTTCTCATCTAGGCACTAAATAGATCATAGTAGCACGAAGAAAGACACTTAACATAAATAGTTGGTTGATAAATGATCAAGAAATAAAAGTCTTTGATGTATTAAGGGACCATAATCAAGATTTTACTTGGGAGTTTCAAGACATGAAAGAAATTCATCCAAGTATATGCACACACTACATTTACATAGAAAACATCAAACTAATTAGGCAATCACAAATATGAATCAACCCTACCTTGAGAGACATTGTGAAGACTGAGATTGAGAAAATGTTAGAGGTAGGATTTATTTATCCCATTTCTGACAGTCAATGGGTCTCTCTTTTAGTTATTATCCCTAAAAAAATGATAAATGGAGGGTGTGTTTATATTATAGAGAATTAAATAAATTAACAATAAGAGATCACTTTTACCTACCATTTATTGATCAAGTACTTGATAATCTAGCTAGAAAAATATTTTTCTTTTCTAGATGACTTTAGTGGATATAATAAAATACAAGTGTCACTTGAGGATCAAGACAAAACAACCTTTAATTTTTTATGAGGTACATTTTCTTATAGAGTCTTACCCTTTGGTTTGTGCATTGCACCTACCACTTTTCAATAAGCTATTCTAGCCATATTTTTAGACTTGACTAATGATTGTGTAGAGGTCTACATGGATGATTTTATATTCATGGAGAATATTTTAATGAAAGTTTGAATAATTTCACAAAAAGTGCTACAAATATGTAAAGATCATCATTTGTCCCTAAGTCATGAGAAATGTTTGATTATGGTAGAAGAAGGCATAATACTAGGACATCAGGTTTCTACAAAAAGAATTTAGGGGAATCCAAAAAAAATTGAAGTTATTTCAAATTATCTATTCATCAAAATCAAACCGATATTAAAAGTTTTTAAGGATATGCAAGATACTATAGAAGGTTCATTGTAGACTTTAGCAAAATTATTTCCCCAATGTTTTCTCTCCTCACAAAGGAAAGCAAATTTCTTTGGAGTCCAGCCTGTCAACAAGCATTCAAAATTATTAAGAAAAAAATTCAATATTACACCTATCTTAAGAGGACCCAACTAGTTACAACCCTTCCATATTTACCTAATGCATCCAATCATGCTATGGGAGTTATCCTAGGACAAAAAGATGAAGATGGAAAAACATATGCTATGTACTATATTAGCGAGAATCTAAATCCAACATAAATAAATTATACAACCACTAAGAAATAATTTATTGTAGTTCTGAGGACCCCAACAACATTTGAGAGCATTCCATTATTCTTGTTATTTAATCATATATGACCATTCTCTCCTTCTTCAAACCTTCCCCATGTCATTATCCAGACTTGCCCTTGATTGGTATAGTGCTCTTCCCATGTACTCCATCTTTTATTTTTCTCAATCGTCTCAAATCTTTATAGAACACTTTTTGGTAGATATATCTAAAAAGTTTTCTATTACTAACCTCTATTCCATTAAGCAATTTGATGATGAGTCAATCACTGATTTTATTGCTAGATGGAGAGGTCTCATCAACCAAATTTATTTTTCCTTACCCCAGCCCAAATTGATTGAACTTTTCTCTCAGGGTTGGGCCAAACATATTACCCCCACTCTTCAAGTTTAAACCTTCCAAACTTTTGATGAGGCATTCACCATGGCATGAAAACTTGAAAAGTGGGCCATTGATGAAGGGAAATTGAAATTATAGAATAAAAATTCTACTTTTAAACCCAATGACCCTTCCTATACCAAAACCAATAACCAATCTAATACCAAGGTAAAAGTATATGCAAACTTAGTCATTATAAAAACCACTCCACCTCCAACTATAAACTAGCCACCTTGAACCAATTCTTCAAACTCTCCTCAACAACAAAACTAAAACCCAAATTGACCTCCTCTAAGATAATATACTCGCATTAGATAATTGTATACATTAGTTTTTGATAAATTGATCAAAGCCAACCTCATCCAACTTCCACTAATTAAACCTCCCCAATAATTTGACTCTTCTCACCCCGTACCTAGGGGGTATAATGAAAATGACCATTATGCCTTCCACTGTGTAGTAGGACATGGAATTAATAGATGTAATACCTTTAAAAATCTTGTCCAAAATTTGATTAATAGTGGAGAACTTAAATTTGATAATCCCAATACACCTCCTAATCAGTCCCTTGACATTTTTTGTGAGCCTTTTCCCAATCACACTCCTTCCACACAACACCATGAAAATAAACCTGAATCATCTCACTCTCATGAGGTACATAAAATCAATGCCATTAATAACAATCCCATTGTTAAATAGACCATTACCTTAGTCTCCAAAATGGAAATACTAAACTCACCACCTATTCTTTTAAATACCTAATGCAATAATCAACCCCCTCTCTCTCTCCATTTGATGATACCTTGTATTTAACTACCTATCCTTTGATGGAAGCACTAAAGGAGGCAACCTTTGCTTTAACTACCCCTTTTTATCCACCCATTCAAGTGGTATAACCACCCTCCATTCCTTTGGATACCTAGACAAGGGAAGTAACCATGTCTATTTTTTCACTTGAGGATGCCACACTAACCTTCACTATCATATAACCCTCTGCTCTCCATTTAGAAACCATCCTAAGAGTGGAGATTACCTCATATATCTAACCATTAATTTTGAAATCTTCTATCTAAGACAATAATGAAGGATCCATTTCCTCTTCTTGACCTACAGGCTTAAGCCTTGAAACCAATAACCAAAGAATGAAACCCATCTATAAACCCTTTTCTAGACTATTCCAAAGTCTAGAATTCACTTCCTAACCTAATTCTGATAGAGCCAACTTTTGGCATCATCTTGGACTACCTTATCAAGGAAAATCCAAATCCTCAACTTCACTAGAATACACCTTTAAGCCCATTATGAACTCTTCACCAAATACTTATTTCAAAAACATAAGTGAACCATCCCAACCATCTCCACCTAAAATTTCCAAATCACCTTACACCTCTCTCACCAGGCAAATCAAGAACTTAGGAATTCATCCCACACCAAGTCATTCACATCCCCCTTTGAGGTTGGACTTAACCCCATCTAGTACACCGAAGGGAAATCTAACTAAACTACCTAAGAAGGTAGAGTTACCCAAACTTCTACCTTGAATTAGACCTATATCATCTCCTTCCCATTTACCTTCCATATTAATACCTCATCTTTCTACCATTCCAGTTACCTATTCTTCCTCTAAGAAACCATCCCCTTTTCCCCCACCTACTCCCATCAAACACTCTAGTTCTCCTTCATTTTTAACCAATCTATCCACCTCCAATTTTACACCTATAACTAAACCTTCATCATCCAAGTCTTCCACTTCTAATTACTCAACCTCTAAACCAACCAAAACCAAGCAAACCCAACTAAAAATACTAACCAAAATCATTCCTCCAACTCTAACTTCCACTCTAAAACCTATGCTTGAGAAGGCTACCACTCCTAAAACCAAAAACCCATTACCTCCTACACCTTTTCTTGAATCTTATTCAACTATTTTTCAAAATTTGTTTCAAACCTCTTCCATCAACTTACCTTTAATCAAACCTTTTAACCCTTCATGCCATAAACCCTCCTGGTTCAATGATAACTTGATATGTGCATACCATAGGCATAAAGACATGACACAGAGAAATATAAATCTCTCTAAGCACTTGTTCATAGCCTATATAATGAGGATGATCTATTATCAATTAAACCATTCTTACCCTCATTATCAATCTTGCCATCAACCCAACCCACCCAACCTTTACCAACTCTCCCTCTGCTACCTAAGGATGAGAAGGAAGAACCAAAGCAAGCATAAAACCTAGCAAACCCCCACATCCATACTATTCATGTGGTTACATGATAACAAGCCCAATAAAAAGATAAGGGAAAAGACAAATTCTCCATTCCATGGACCTATCCATCAACCTCTTAAACTACCAACCAAACCCAAGCATCTCTACCCTCACCTTCACAACCACCAAAACCCAAAGTATCCATTTTGGGAGTTTTTCCCTCTAACCCTTCCATTTATTACAATAACTAGTATTAAAATAATTTCACCAAACACTAATGAAAATGAGCCTCTACAAAATTATCAATACTGTACCTCACCATCGCTAGGCATTGATCAAGGTTCTAGAATATATTGAGGTTTAGCTAGATAATCCCCCACTTCTTGAACCCTTGGTTGAAACTCTCCAAATTTAAACCCTCATTACCTTTTAGGATTATAAAATACCACACCCTAATCTAGAGGACTCTGATCCTCCCCTTTTTATTACCACATACATCAATTAAACCTACATCAAAAGGTTTATGATTGATGGGGGAGCTAAAATCAAAATTATCTCCTCCCATGCATATAACCAACTTTATCTACCCAAAAATATCATGTCTAAAAGTATAATAGTCCTTCACTCCTTCAATGATATGATGGCCACTACCTTAGGGACTATTGTCCTCCATATCCACTTGGGGCCTTACACCATTCCTACACTATTTAATGTTATAAAAGGCAAGTTCCAATATAATGTGTTACTCAGATGCCCTGGGATTCATGTTATGGGTTACGTCCCTTCCACCTTACACTGTTGCATCAAATTTGAGCAGAGGGATAGGTTGTTACCATCAAAGCTGATCCTGGTCCCTTTGCATCTTGTAATATGACATACCAACCTAATGACATTCTCATTACCCCTTCATATAGTTAAAAACCAACTTCTAATGAAACCACCCCACCAACCAAAACCATCAACACTTCCACTTATAACACTGATGAAGTGTTAACTAGCTCAACCATTTTGTCATCCCAAATTCTAGTTGAGGACCCCTTTCAATCCACATTTCAACATCTCTCCCTTGGAGAATATCACCTTTTATCCCTAGATGCCTTCCCTACTCCACAAGAGTATGGGAATCTCAAATATGACCCTTCATATGATTCCAACATCAAAAGCATTATCCACTTTGGGTTCCCCAATAATCAAACAAATTTTTTATATAGGGGACTTGATCAACCACTTCTCACTCCACCACTATCCTATTCATTCAACCATTCATAATCAAAATTTCCTACTTGGAAAAACTAGCCTTTGCTAAATCTTATCTTTATAGGTGCACTTGGAATGGGTTTGGTCTTGGCCTTTATGAACAAGGACCTCATGAGTTACCCATCATCAAAACTTAGAAACCTCATGAGTTCTTTGGCCTTGGGTTCATACCACTAGAAGAACCCATCTCACCAAAATCCATCACTACCATCGATTAAGATCTTTCATCCTCCTCAGACCCACTTTCCCTAAAGTCAAAAGACTTTGATATCATCCCATACAACTATTTTTTGATCAATAACATTAGTTTGGGCCCCCTAACCTATCAAAAGGATAACCAAACTAAAAACTTTCCTCTTGTCCATTTTGAATTGATTAAATGTTACTCCCCTACCAACAACACCATCCAATATCAAGATGATGATTCCATTCTCACTTACCTCAATGTGGGGGATTATTCCATTCATAAATCCCCCCATCTTGAGAACTAAACCATGCTAAATGAATCAACCATTGATGTCAACATGGGTACCCAAGATAACCCCCGTATCATCAAAAATGATCAATCCTTAAATTCTATTGAGCTAAAAGACTACCCTTATTTCCTTTGAGATCATAGAATAACATTTGCATGGTCCTATCAAGATATTCCTAGGATTAACCCTTTTATTGCCCTTCACAACATTATCACTCATCTTGAGGTAAAGCCAGTTTAACAAAAGCTTTGTATAATGCATCCTCAAATATCCATCTTGGTCAAAGAAGAGATTTAACATATCTTATCCATCAAATTCATCCAAACCATTTACTACCCATAATGGGTTTCTAACATCATTCTTATCACCAAACCAATAGGGGTACTTTGCCTTTATATCAAATTTCATGACCTCAATCTTACTTGACCTAAGGATGACTTTCATCTTCCCAACATCGACCAACTTATTGATCTTACAACTGGTCATAAAATGTTACCTCCCATAGATGGTTTCTCAAGATATAACTAGATCTTGATTGACCCCAAAGATCAACATAAAACTTCCTTTATCACCTCACAAGGCACTTTCTATTATAGAGTCATGCCCTTTGGATTAAATAATGTTGGAATAACTTATTAGTAGGCCATGACTTATATTTTTCATGACCTTATCCATAAAATTGTAGAGGACTATGTGGATGATCTCCTTGGGAAATCCAAACACCACAAGGATCATCTAGATGTTCTCAACATCATCTTCGACTACTTAATTCATTATCATGTTAGGATCAACCCAAAAAAGTGCATTTTTGGGGTCTTATTAGGTAAGCTTCTTGGGTTCATCATCTCTCTACATGAAATATAAATATACCCCACTAAAGTTAGATCAATCTTCGAGATTCCCCCTCTTACTAACCTTAGACAAATTTGTATCCTATAGGGAAAACTTCAATCTATCCATCATTTTATCTCATAACTATCTAACAAATGTCAACCCTTCCACCAACTCCTACAAAAGGACACTTCCTTTAAGTGGACCAAGGTATGTCAATAAGCCTTTGATTTAATCAAGGAGTATCTTCTCTCTCCACCTATCCTCACCCCTCCTAAGGAAGATTGACCCTTTTACCTATATATATCTACCATTAGCCATTCCCTAGGGGTTGTGCTCACTCATCATGATGAACAAAATAAAGATTAGGCTATTTATTATATCAGCCACATGCTTATCAAATATGAAACTCGGTATACCCATCTTGAAAAAATCTATCTCACCTTAGTTTTTATGGTTCCAAACTCCATCACTATCTTCTTAATCATAAAATCTATGTTATCACCAACATTGACACCCTCAAGTTCATGAAATATAAGTTATATAAAAACTAATGTATGGCTAAGTGACTCATTATTCTATCTAAATTTGATCTTGAGTTCCTTCTACAAAATTCCATTAAGGGGAAAGTCATCATTGACCAATTGGATAAAGCACCTCTACTCGATAATCAACCCCTTTCTCTTGCCTTTATAAATGATTCTATATGGTAGGGATGATAGAATTATCCTCATTTACATCAATGGAAAACCTCTTCACCTTTCATTTAAACTTGACTTTGAATGCACCAATACTGTGTCCAAGTATAAAGCCCTAGTTATAGGTCTCTAAATTGCTCTAGCCTTGGGGTCAAAATAATCAATATCTTTGGCAAATCCTAGTTGGTCATCAATAAATTTAATAGATCTTATCAATGTAATCATGATGTCCATTTTAATTCCAAACATTTGGTAGACATACTCTTGGCATCATTTGATCACTACCTTATCCAATCTATTCCTCAATCTTATAACAAATTTGTGAACACAATGGCCTCCCTCACTTCCCAAATTCCATCCTAACCCACCAAATCTAAACTATTCATCACTATCCACCACTTTATCATACCCTCATATATTAGTTCTAATCTCCCTACCATTTTTAGTGTGGAGACGTCTCCTTCCAACATTTGGTACTAGTAAGCTTTTGACTACTTTATCCTTGGCATCATTCCTCTCAACCTTTTAAATAATTATTGAAGAGCCTTTATTCAGAATACCTCTCATTACACCATACTAGGGGGAATCCTTTACAAATGTAGCTTCGATGAGCTCCTTCTCTGTTGCCTATGTAGCTAAGAAGCTTCTAACACTATTAAATAAATGCATGAAAGAATATGTGGGGGACACTTTAGTGTCTTAGTTATCACCAAATGTATCCTTTTCCTTAGTTACTATTGGCCCACCCTCAATAAGGACTGTTATGACTATGTAAAGAAGTGTGTCAAATGTCATCAACATGCTAATCTACATCATATACCTCATCATAGCCTTCAAGTATCTACCAGTTATTGGCCCTTCTCACAATGGGGTCTTGACCTTATTAGGGAATTAACCCCATTATTCACAATGACACTAATATATCATTACTGCTACCAAATATTTCACCAAATGGGTGGAATCTATCCCCCTTATACCTACCAAATCCAAAAAAATTATTAACGTCATCAATCACCATATCATTTGTCACTTCAGTGTTCCCCATAAGATCATCACGATAATGGAAATATTTTAAGAACCAAAAATTCTAAGGCCTTTACAATGATTTGGGCATCAATTTAAGATTTTCCTCACCTTATCATCTACAAGCCAATGTACAGGTAGAAGCCTTGAATAAAACTCTCATCAAGATGATCACCAAAGTAGTAAGTGATTCTAGTTAGGTTTGGCATGTGCATATCCCCTTTTCTTTATGGGCCTATTGTACTAGCATTAAAACTTATATGGGTGCTACCGTTTTATCTCTCATCTTTAAAGCTAAGGTAGTCTTGCCTCTCAAATTCCAAATTCCATCCCTTTGCATATATTTACATGAAATCCTTTTCAAAAGTGACTATCATCAAGAATGCCTCACATGTCTTGAAATCCTTGATGAACATCACCCTGTAGCCCTTAATAATCTTCATATATATCAAGAATGGATCAAATATGCATATAAAAAACACTTGAAAGAGTGAGAGTTCAACATCACAGACCTCATATTTAATGAAAACCAACATGTAACTAATATGGAGAAAATTAAAAAGGGTAATTTTACTTTTAATTAGCTTGGACCCTACATCATAACCCATAAGTATGGATCTAGAGCTTATCATTTATCATATTTTGAGGGTAAACAAGAACATGAGCCTCTCAATGCTTTACATTTGCATCATTTCTATTGTTGAAATAGGGATAAAACTCATTTTTGTATCTAACTTAAGCTCATCCCTTGGTTCATAAGATTTTCACTACCTATCACATCCCTAACTCTTTTGGGAATAATTGATTACAAAATATAACCATGTGATTATCTATCATAGTTATGACCTAATCATAAGCATGGGCACCATGGCTCTACCCATGGCATGATTTTAATGGATAATTTTTATCTTTAATAAAATGGAATCCACTAGTCAATTATCTCTCAAACCACTTTCCCCATTTAACATTAACCTTTTGTGCTCAAGCTTTGCCTCTATAAAGGTCTAGTTTTGAATCTTGGACAGACTTTTCCATGTCTAACATGCATTCAAAATATTAGTTGCATTATAGATTTCTCCCTTGAAGGATAACTACCCAACATACATATCACTTGCATTGTAGACTACTCCCTTGATAACTACCCAATCATTAAAATTTGCTTTAAAATAGATTTCTCCCCTGAAGTAAAACTATACAATCCAATCCTATACCACTCCCTTGAAGGATGGCTATGAAATAATCATTGAAGCTTCTCACATCGATCATCTTCAATAATTTATCAAACTAACAAGAACAACAAATAATATTATGTAAAAATTAAAGAAAGTAAGCCACAATCAGCTCTTATAAGTGACATTTGTAGACTTCTCACATCGATCAGTCTACACATTATCCCATTACACCATAATCATATATTATCTATGGAATTGGTATAATTATTACATTGATCAATCTACATCTTATATTAAGGTATGGACTTGTCTATTATGTTTCTTTGGTCACCTATAGAAGGGGCAAACTAACCCACATTAGGCTACCATTTCACCTATTTCCCATTTAACTATCTACTTATTACCTACTTTCCTTCCACACCTCTTCTCAATGGATTATAATCCTACTTAATATAAAGTGATTAAGACCCCCTATTTCTCAATCAAGGCATGCTTTTACAAAGTATTCAATAGGTTTATGTTCCCTAAGTCAATCCAACTATGGTTTCTCATTGATATATCCTTGGCAACTAGAAGCATCATGCCTTTTTCTTTTGATTTATTTGTTAGTTCATGTGTTCATATGTTACATGTTTAGTTTGTTGTCTATACCTAATTTATGTGTTTTCATTCCCATTAACATAATAATGACATTATGCACTAGAAACAAGGCAAATAAAAACCAAACACATATCCTATCCATGAAAAAAACATCTTAACCATTCACAACATACCATTATAACATCATCAACATCATCTCTACAAAATATCATCTAATCTATGCATAAATTTACCACATTATCTATCTAGGTGTTATATTTTTACATACTCATCATATCTAACCACATTGCCATAATCATCTCATAAATAAATCTATAAAAAATAATAAATATCTTCATCAAACACATCATCATAAACTTAAATAATCACCATCATATCCATCCAAAAATACCTACACTAAGAATGTAACATCATATGTGTCATCCCTAATCATATCCATATAAAATAATCATCATAAACATAATACATCACCATCTCATCCATGAAACATCATGAACATAATATAATCAACATAATTAAAAAATAATCATATACATAAATGTAGCAATATATGTCATAATATATCAAATATCTCTCTCATATACATCTCACATCATTGACACATAGGTTGGTATCAAAATACATATCATTTATACATCATAAAATCTCATCTGTCAAGCCCCTAGTGTACTAAGACCACTACCACCTGAACCATCTGGACATGGACCTAAACTACCACCTAGTGGTGGCCCCCTGACATCTTTGCCTATCCAACTATCAAGGCCCACTATCCTAGAGTATCTATTGATGTACCCCTTACCAATTTATCCCTATAGTCCCCATAACACATCACATTTGGTAGCTAGGCTAGCTCCATCACCTTGTAATATCTAAGCTCCTCAATAATGGCTAAGCACCATGTCCTCAAAATTGTGTTAGGTGGTCCTCCTAATGCTTCTATAGCTACCCATGCTCTTTATCTCAATGAGACTCTCTCCTGAGTCACTAAACCTAGAGATACATGCACTTGATCCTGCTCACTTATTAGAATATCAATGTACCCATTTAGAGTGACTATCTATGCCTATCAAGTAGTAACTTGTCCTTGTAATCTAGTCACCTAGGCCTAAGCCACTATAAGTGTTTTTTCTACTTGTCCATCCTACTCTCCACCCTAACCCTATGATAAATCCACATCCATGGGTCATTGGCCCCTATCACCCCACCCAAAATCCACTATTACATACCTATCCTAGAAATACACTACATAACTATCAATAATCCTTGCATCATCAATAGCCACCCTCATCGAGAGCTCTTCAAAATCCAAAACAACCTCCTATGGTTATGGCTCTAAGAGTGGGAACTTTGCATCCTCTCTCTTATATCATGGAAAATTAGGGGGGATCCCATACACTAGTCCAAACTATCTCTACACTAGATCAAATGGGATCAACTTAGTCTCCCCATATCATCAACCATGTATCTAGTACTAGCTCTAGAGTGATAATGTGTGGTACATGTACCTGAACCAAGTAAGCCAATCTACATATAGCCTCCATACAACATCTCCTATCACCAGGCCTTCCAATATATCCTTGAACCACTCAATATCTTTTGATCCTCCCCCAACACCTATCAATGGATCAATATATCTCCATAGCATGAAACCCACTAGAAAGGCTACCTAAGTGAATCCCTACTATGGTACCCCCGAAGGTCTCATAACATGAATGTGCTTAAATGCCCAGTAGTGAAACACAAAATTGACACTAATACCATACTATTTGTGTGCCTAAAAGGCCCAAAGATCCTTGTATAATTAGACTAATAAAATTGGGACCCATCCAAATACGGTCCTCCTAAGTAGAATCTCCACCAATACACCTAATAGCAGGTATGGAAACCATCTATGGCTCAAATTAGGAAAAGCAAAACACATCACTTCTATCATCATCATCCTTATAAGGCATCTATCCTTTAGAAAAATTTGACTAATGTTACATGTTAAAATTGATGGTATAGGCAAATTTGACTAATGTTACATCACTTCACATGTAACATTAGTCAAATTTGCCTATACTATCAATTTTAAAATAAACCCTACCTCATTCCATGATTACTATCATGGTAGGATTCCTTATGATACTATGCATCCATGCCTGCATCCACCCTCCATTTGGTTAACACTCCAATCAACTAGACCATCACCCACTCATAATTCTCCACCTCAACACACTCCTTACCAAGTCACCAACATGAGAAAATACTCAGAGCATAAAATATATAATCACAAGTCAAAATGGTAAAAATGATTTACCATTTTATTTTTACATCTTAGATTTTAAAGGTTTTTCTAACTATAACTGGTTAGGGGTAACCATCACCAGCCAATCTCAAGGGCTACCCTGACCATCAATAGTTGGGTCCCTTAGTCTTTTGGCCCAATTTCTCACCAAGAACCCCAACTTACAAATTTGACCTTTTGAGAACTACATTTGGTCTAAATCTCTTTTTATATTCTTATCCATGGAATTATGTAGGTAGCATCCACTAGTCTAGTGCATCTAGAGTCAGCTCGAGCATCCCCTTCTAACCCATACCTAATTAACCCATGCTTTCACCACATATACCTTGATGTTGGTGGATTTCGATCTTAATCATTTGCATGTTTTATGATAACCTTTCCATGGTCATTTTGATTGTACTAACCAAAATTTCCATATTAAACTTTTAAACCTTATACCACCTCATGCATGATCTGACCTATTGTGTTGTTTCATAGGATCACTCCTACCCTAGATACTTGTGACTAACACTAACCCTATCTAGATGGCTTGATAGGCCTAGATCAATTAGCTATGACCAATGTTGTAAAATACTCACCCCTATCATAGGTCCCTACCATCAACCTTATTTTTACCAACATTAGTAACTTTAGTCTTTGCATGATCTTGACTATCACTTTTAGTCACCTTTTGTGCACATGTTTGCATCTCACATGCCCAACCCTGTCATGTCACTGACCTCATGATTAGCCATTCATAATTTAATAAACCCTAACCCAAATTCACTTTTGCCTCATCAAATCTCAATTTGAGGGGGAAAACCTCCACCCATACTCAGGGAAATCCGACCTTGACTAGCAAACCATTCATTTTTATTATGTGGCTTATTGAACCAAAGTTAGATAATAAAAAGGGGCAAAATGTAGACACTTGAAAACTACACCTTGGATAATTTTTGATGTTAAACCATGATGGACCCACTTTTGATCCTTATATTAGCTAATCATTTCACACCTTTACCATTGACTTAAATTTTTAATCCATCTATCCACTTTTGATCCCTAGGTCCTCAACCATCATTGGTTAACCTAACTAGTGATAGTTATCTTGACCATCATTGGTCAGAACTAGAAGCTTACTTTAAAGAAAATTTTATCTTTGTGCAAGATAATCATTGTAAAAATTAGTAACTTCCTTGTGTAAAGTAAATCATCTTTAAAACATTATTATTTAGGATCTTTATCCCCCTAACAAATTAGTAACTTCCTCCATCCCAATTAGTAAATTCATCCTATTAAAGGAGAAGAGGAGGAAGTTAAATGGATCCACAAATGAATTCATGTCTAAGATATTGTATTTTCTTATGCAGGTATCTAGTATCCCTTTAGAAAAAAAGTAGTAGCATTGGAGACATGAACCTCTATCTACATCATTTTCAAAGGCTGAAGTATCATCACTCTGGTCAAATTGCCTCATCCCTATACCATTAGGTTATAGGTATCTTATGATTTTTCTCATTGATTAATCTTATTTATAACCTCCCTACACTAACCAAACCCCTTAACATCTTATTCTCCCTCCCACAGACCTATATCAAAACCCCCACCTACGTATTCATCATTCTATAACTCCACTTTAATATCCTCTCGAAACACACAAGCAACCACTAATGGTTAGCCCAACTACCAATGGTTACCTCAACCATTACCAATTACCCAACCATCACTAGTTACACCAATTTTAGTTAGTTAACTTGATCATCACTAGTCATTATGGCACAAAAATATAGCAAGCAATTTTGATTCCCTTACCCTTAATCAAACCCAAATTTCACTATTTCTACCTAATAATAGTAACCTTTCTAATTTTATAAACTATACCTTGACTATTTTAGCATAAGCACTTTTGCTATTTTTAGTTATTTTATGTAAATAAGCATTTACTTTCTCTTTCTTGTACATATTTACTTTTATATCATTAAATGCAAGTATCTTTTCTTTTCATTTTTATCAGCTTAATTATTATTATATTAGATTGATAACCTCCTAGTAAGCACTATGCTTCTTAGATATAGCTCACACTAGGCAATCCACTCAACCATCCATCTAACAAACCCATTTTTGTGTGTTTTTCTTATCTGTAGATTATTCCTTCCTAGCCAAAGAGGAGTTCCCACTAACATCTAGATTCATGTGTGCACTTTACCAAGTATTCTTCTACACACCCTATTACTAGTTTCATTACATTAATTCCAAATTAAGAAATGAACAAAAACTAACTAAAACACATAGATCTACTATTTGGTCACGGTGGCTCCTAACCACCAAGTGATATAAATATTATGAAATATTGACTTGGTCTACCTATATTTCAATAATATATAACAAGATTATCATAACATATAACTTGTGTGTTAATTTTTTAAGAATTTTAAAATGAGAAGTGTTTCTATATACTTTAGGACCTGTGATGAACATTTAGGCATTAATAGATCTCTATAATCAGTAAATCCACACTCAATTATGTTTTTCTAAATATTTCAAAGCATTAAATTTAGATGTTTTAGTCATGATCCAATCTATAGGTGGGACAAATCTACCTGAGACTTATGAGATATCTATAAGGGAAAAAACTGTTTGATACAAGAAGGGAAACTCATGCCAAGACCTCTCATGCCACTTTTTCCTAAGCTTCAAACAACCCCACCTACCATTAATCCATTTCCCACTCCAAAAAATCAAGACCAACCTGATGATGGTCAAGTGGAGAAATTTTCAAGGATTGAGAGCTTGTTGAAGTCACAAAACAACAAGATATTAGCTCTAGAGAGATAGCAATAGAATTCATATAGGCCATACCAAGGTCCCTTACAAAACCAATACCTTACTAAATCCTAAAATAAACCCATTTATCTATCAAATCAATAAGCCCAAGGCCAAATTACTCAAGGTAGATCTTATAATAGTTACAACCCCATAATTACAAGTAGCTCAAGAGCCTTGGTCCCCACATAAAACAACTTTACATAAGAGGGTCAATGGAAATTAGGAGGGAAATCCAATGAGATGGTAATGAATAAAATTATAAAAATGTATCAAGATCCCAATTGGTAGAGCGATCCTTCATTCTAAGGCCATGACACAATACCTCTTCCACCATAAGGCCCTTTAATGAATAAAGATACCATACCTACCTTGACATCATCAAAAGTTCAAATTGAATAAGGAAGCATGGGTAAGGTACCAACCAACACTAAGTGCATAAAATTTCAATGGGGGGAACATATATTTAAGCATGTAGCAGTAAACATGGGGTAGAATACACAAAGGGTAGATGGACTAGTTGCAACCAATACAAGGGCCTCATGTAACTCAAGTGCCAAGTGAAACTTATACTTCTAAGGTGTAGTCCAAAGGTACTATTTTTCCTTTCAATATTATGGATCATATGAAAAATTCTAATGTCACTATATCTATGTATGATGTATCTATTCTAGGATAGAAAGAGATCCTTTAACAAGAGTTCTCCAAGATTTTTCATGTGAGCAAGACAATTGATAAGGTGAACATGATTTTTATAAATAATAGTCAACCTAGTCAAATTCAAGTTCCTAGTCAAGATCATAGCCATGGTTAATTTCATAATGTTATTCATCCCCCTAAGGTTATCAACCCCATCCATTGTATTTGTCAATCATCATAGGGGATTTTTTAGTGCATAATTATATGATATATTTATGTGCTTAAACTTTAGCTATGCCTAAATCCATAGTAGATAAGCTTGAGATTAAGTATGTGACTAATGAAAAATGTGTTATCCAATTTGATGGTTCCCCCACTAAAATAATAGGTATATTGAAAGATATTAAGATCACATTAGCAGCTTGCCCAAATTATGTCATCACTCAAGATGTAATGGCTGTAGACCTACCCACATATTTTTCCCTATGACTATATAGGGACTTTATTACAAAAATTGGGGGGTTTTATCCTCTAACTAGTTGTACATGGTTTTTAGGACCATAAATGGGACTAGGCTCACTATTAAGTTAGAACCTATCTCTAGGTTCCATTTAGAGCCCTATATGCCTAACATTGAAAATGCCAACTATACCATATTAGATGAGGATGAAAATTCTAGTGAGAAAGAGCCTTATAACCATCTTAAGGAATTTTAGACCTATAATTTTATGAATGGGTAGTTGAAAATCATGTATTCGATCCCTATATCAATATTAAAGAAGTAGGCTTAGGGGTGTATTCTATGCATGAGGAGGGTGTGCTATACCTTGCCTAACTAACACCACTCAAGAGGAATATGGTCTATGGACATTATTATTTGATGGTTCAAGGTAAAAAAGTGGTAGTGGAGTTAGAGCCATACTATTTTCACCCTTAGATCAAAATTACTATTCATCTACAATATTTCAATTTAGTTATACTTTAAACATAGCTGATTATGAAGTCCTTCTACATGGTTTAAAAGAGGCAAGAAGAAGAGGTGTAAAACTTATTCAAGTCAATGGTGATAGTTAGATTGTTGTGAAAAAAGTGAGAGGCATAAGTATAGTCAAGAACCATCATTTTAAATCTTACAAGCATTGTGTATAGAATCTCATAGAGGACTTCTTAGCATTCAATATAAAATCCATACAAAAAGAGGAAAATCAATATGTAGATAGGCTTGTAGCCATTGGAGCTCAGTATAAGGTTGTAGAAGGAGTCAAAGGCAACTATAATCAAGACAAGATCAATGTCATATGTAGTCCAAAAATATGTTACAATGAGGTGAGTTGGAAGGTGTTTGATAATAATGACCAAATTATATGTTTTTAGATGTAGGAGGTAGAATTCTACCATAAAAATAAAAAAATTCAAACATCAGTATGATGATCAGATAGTGAAGTTGAGATCTAACAAGATACGTAAGGGGATTGTGACATTATAAATCATATTCAATGAAGATGACCAAGTGAGAATAGGGAAGGCATGTATCTCAACTAAGGAGGAACATTATGAAAGGATAGAGATATTCAAAGATAAATTATTTAAGCTAGGAAATATTAACATAGAATAAGAGAGAGTTGCATTTGTTCTTTATGATGAGAGTTATTTGATGTATTTTCATGGCAATAAAAATATTTGAATGGTTTTGATCCCAAACTTACACAACATACCATTGAGCTATAGCAGTGAAAAAACAATCAAGAAAAAACAAATGCCTATCAACCCAAAAGTGGAGGAGTTGATGAGAAGGGAGATATTTAAGTGATTTAATTAAAGATAATATTCCCTGTGAAACATTCGTAATGGGTGGAAAAACTTGTTCTAGTGAGGAAGAAGAATGGGGAAATACATTTGTGTGTGTATTTTAGCGACCTTAATAAAGTGTATCACATTATTCAAAAGGTGGTAGGTTCTCAAATATTCTCATAGCTTGATGGATACTCTGGTTATAATCAAATTATGGTGAATGAATAAGAGAGGCATAAGACTTCCTTCACCAAAAAGTGGGGCACTTATGCATATATGCAAATTCCCTTTGGACTATCCAATGCTAGAGTAACTTTTCAGAGGGTAATGGATGTTGCCTTGAAGGTTTTATCAATGGCATTGTATTCATATACCTAGATAACATAATTTTTTTCTAAAAGGATCCAACTGATCACATTTCTCACTTGACGTTAGTATTTGAAAGATGCAAATAATTTGATCTATCATTGAATCCTAAAAAATGTATATTTAGTGTTCATGAGGCTAGGTTATTAGGCCATGTAGTGTCCAAGGATGGTAAATCACAAGAATGGTCTATAGAGTTTCTTAGGAAAGATTAATTTTATAAGAAGGTTTATCCCAAGCTTTGCAGAGCTAGTCAATCCTCTTACTCACATGTTAAGAAAATGAAAGGAGTTTACATGGACCAAATAAGGTAAGAGGAGTTTTGGGGCCATAAATAAGGACATATGTTATGACCCTAAACTTATTAATCCTTATTTTAACAAATAATTATACTTGTATGCCTTCTCTATGTTGGATGCAATCTCTACCATGTTAATGTAGTAGAATGAGCAAGGTTTGGAATAGTCTATTGATTTATTTAGTCAAGATTTAGAGGTTTATGAGGAGAGGTATATATTTATAGAGAAACATGTGCTTGCATTAGTGAGAGGTTTGAATAAATTTAGGCACATGGTCTCTAATAGTAATATCATTATCATGGTGGTACACCCAAGTATTTAAGTGTTTATACTCAAAAGAGACCTCAATGATAAAAGAGATGGATGGATGATAAAATGAATGGAGTATGATATTTAATTTAGAGTTAAAAAACTTATAAATGGTATAGGTTTATGTGAACACCTTGTAAAATAGGTGCAACATGATAAATATCAAGTTTTGGTAGTCCATGATAGCTAATAGTTAGTTGCAGATAACACACCTTTTAGCTGTATACATGATATAATAAGATTTATTAAGTCAAGATAATGTCCTATGGGAATAGATATATCTAAGAGAAGTAAATTTAGGTTGTAAATTAAACCTTATGTCCTAATATATGGAGTAATTTTCAAGAGAGACATAAGAGACATACTTTTGAGGTGTGTGGAATCATGCCAAATAAACAAGTTGCTTGAGCAGTTCCATGATGGTCCAACTCATGGGAGCTTTGATTCTAAGACTATAACCTATAATATAATTATAGATGGGTAATTTTGGACTATAATGTTTATATATTCATACTCTTGGGTAAGGAAATTCTTAAAATATGCAATGATTTTTGGTAAGCAAAAATTGGTTGCCCTTCCCTTGTAACCCATACAAGTAGAATAACCTTTCATGAAATGGGGCTTAGATTTCATATGGATAATATAGAACCTTTAATTAAAGGACATAAATGGATAATTACATCCATAAACTATTTTATAAGGTGGGTTGAGGCAACTTCCCTCAGGGAAGCTAATGAAGATTCTATTTTGCACTTTTATGATAACCTTGTGACCAGATTTGGAGTGCCCTCTACAATCATTTATGACAATGAATTGGAATTGAACAACAAAAAGGTAAGTGAGTGGGATATTTAACATGGAATTTATCTCAAGGCATATTATAACTATTACCCACAAGGAAATGGACTAGCAGAGTCCATAAATAAGAACTTGTTAAGGACTATCAAGAGAACTATGGAGGATAGTTAGAGGGAGTGGTATACTAGATTGAGGACTACTCTACAGGTAGATAGAGTGACAAATAATAAATATAATGTAAATTCCCCATACCTTCTTATCTATGGTAAATAATCCAAACTTCTTATTTATCTTGAACTACCTATATTAGAGCCTGCACACCAACTTGAGCTCCTCGAGGATGATGCTATATAAATAAGGTTGAATGAGATAAGATAGTTGAAGGAAATAATAAAAACTACTATACATATTATGTGGTCTAATATACACCAAGTGAAGAGGTCATTTTAAAAGATATCTTCCTCAAATACATTCCAACAAAGTGATATAGTCTTCAGATGGGATGAGGACTATGTAAAACCAAGAAAGCACTCCAAGTTTGATAATATTTGGAGTGGGAGTTATGTTATATTAGATTGCAAGGAGAGCAATGCATTTGAGCTTTATAGGTTAAATGGAGAGAGACTTCCCATCCCTATTTATGGGAGTTATCTTAAATTTTGATACTAGTGTTGTCTCATGATCATTATACATAGGTAGATAGGTCTATCTTTACCTCCAAGTTATCTTGCACATTGCTCTGTTTGTTGTTTTTCTATTGTTTATGTAGTTGTTTGGTGTGTTTTTTTTCTTTATTATTATTTGTGTGTGTCTTATTACTTAAAAGTTTTTCCAAGAGTTAGGAATAATCATTTTTATAAGTAAAACTTCATTTTTCTAGTTATCATAAGTAAGTTTGATTAAATTATAAGTTCTATGACCAATAGGCTAGTCAAGCTAGCTGAGTCACCAAAGATGTTGGCCAAATTTATCCCACATACAAAAATTCTACTTGAATATATGAGATGAATAGAGTTATAGATGTAATGAGTGGTATAAATATCACATGTAGCTTGAAAAGCTTTTGAAACACTTTAATTAAACTTAAAGTGTAGTTTGTCAAATTTTGAGGAAGTAGGTTTTCATGGTGATCAATGAAATCAAGATCATGGGATGAGTTTTCAAAAGTCTCAAAAACTTATTTTGATCCTTGAAATTTATTACACAATCATAGAAGAGCCAAACCATCATTAGAATGTCATGTAGAAATAAATAGGTCAATTTGATTGCACATTTAATAAATTCACTTGGGGAGTGTGTTGTTGGGATTAGTTTTCACATTGTGTGAAAATAGGTATTTACAAAGAGATAAATAGTAAATAGTTGAGAATTTACTATAAAGTAAATAGTACTTACAATTTTGTAAGTTAGTAAGTAATATATTATTGTTATGTAATAATAATATATTTGTTATTATATTATTTGTGTGAGATTTGGTTGTTAAACTAAACTCACATAAATAGGTTTGGAGGTTTTATAGGGAGAGAAATAGATGAAGAAAATATATGAATGAGGTTCCTATATATATTTAACTTACATATTATTTTATATTCAGATAGTGTGAGTAATAATATGATCAATATATTTTAAAATATTATCTGTACATTGTTAATTTTTCATATCAGCTCTCTAAATTACAAACACGTGTTAGGCCAAAATATTGCATGGACATGAAGTTCTTCATGCCAAGATCATCCTTTACAAATTTGGTGTCTTAATGAGCTTTCTATCTCAAGATATAAATCTTCAAAGTTAGACTTATATAATGATACATTTGTGGGGATGTCAAGTTAAAGCTATAGAAAATAGCCATTTAAATTCAAATGTTTCAATGTTAAATGCAAAGTTGAAAAGTGTCAATGTCATGGGAGCTCAAGTCAAGATCTAATGGTGAGTGGGAAATCAATGATGCCAGTGGGACAAAATAGATCTATGATGAATGTTTAATCATGCCATTAAAGATAAACAGTGAGCATCAAGTAAAAAGGTTAACATAAGTGCAAAGCTAACAATTGGTAAGATCTTAGGTGGCCATACAAAGATCTAATAGTGTGTAATGATTGATAAATATAGTGGGTCCAAGCTAATCGATAGTGCATGATCCATCATACAAAGTAGATCTAATGATGATTAATGGGTTAAAAGGTTAGTATATCCTAAGTGTAAATGCATGGGTGACAAGTGTCTTAAATGTGTTAAAATAGTAGAATATATATGGCTTGCATTCATTCATATAGGGAATGATCAATGGTGTACATGAGGTTAAGGAGTTGAAGAGATGACATTAGGATTCTGAGAATGAATGAAGAGTTGAAAAATAGAATAATATAATAAGCTTAGATAAATATCAATGGTCAATATCAAAATTCAAAACCCAGGGACTTTAATGGAAAAAGAACTAAACTTATGTTGAGCTAGGGAAAATATTTTGGGAGGATACCATGAAGGTAGACAAGTTGGATAAAGGATTTTAACACCTTGAGTAGGTATAATACGTAAATTCAAGATCAAACATGATCTAAGTTATAAGGAATATACCTTGTAAAGCCATTTAACACCATTAAAGCCCTGATAAGCTTTTTGAGAGCTTAATGATGTATCTTTTTGTATCATTTGGACACAAGAGGCCCTAGTGTACAAATCTTGATTTGTAATCATGACTATATGAAAACCAATAGGGTGATTTGTTTTCATACATAATAGATATATGTTTAGGATTTATAAGCAATGATAAAATGGTGATTGTGCAAGGAATATTATAAAGAACATCAATTAACAAGCTCAAATGAATTCCTGATAACATGAATAACATCAAGCATGATTAATGAATATAGTGAAGGACATTAATGTAAAGGATCTCAAGAAGGATTCATATGGATGTGGGGATTACTTCTTGTAATTGATTTTTATCTTCATATTCTCCATCATTCCAAAGAAAGATACAGTGACATTAATGTAGGGGAAGGATCAAGAAGGATTTTGGTGGTGGTAATTTTGAGTGGATTTGGGATCATTAATAACCCCTTTAGGACCAATTTATCTCTCTTACCTTCTTCCTAGAAATACTAACTTGGAACTCTTGATTTGGATCACTAGGTTTGATATAGTAAATATCTACCAAAATCACTTTGTAAAAATCTTTTGAATCAATATAAAACATCTCAAATTATATTTGAATTCTAAGTGTACTTTATTGAAGTTTTATTTATAGAGTGTATTTTTACTACTCATCATCTATATGTCTTTCATGTACCTTTCTTGCAAGTTGTGTGAAGTGTTGGCTATTGTTGTTTCCCTTAAAGTTTCATAAGTCCATAGTGTTTTGATTAAACCTATCTCTTTCTATCCTTCAAGTTTTAGGTCTCTTTCCAGTCTTCATATAAAATACTCATGTTTACAACCTTGCCATAGAATCTAATTAGTTCTATCATAATTGGATTCATTAGTAGTCATAAAAGTGTCTAATCTAAGAGTGGATCATTGAATAGTTGGTACATCACCATACTTAGAATAGGTTTTCATTCATGTATTTTCTCCCCCTTTTCATACCAATATTATAGGTTTAGGGTAATAAATATATTTTCATATAAGAGGAGCTAGAATTTTAAAAAAACTTAGAGGTCTGACCCAAGATTAGGTAAACCACAACCTAGGGTAATTCCCATTTTGGACTAGATTTGGGTAGATGACCTAAACAATCCTTTGCTCAGCTAGGGTGCAATCTATGTCTCCAACAGTTACTTCAAGGAATATTTTGGGTTTCACTATGTTACAAAGAGGCATACAAGTGGATTCAGTAAAGGTCAAAACTATACAAAAATTGTCTCCACATATTAATCTCAAAATACTTCAAAGTTCACAAGGAAAAATTTATTATATCCACAAATTCATATCTCAACTTACAAACATATTCCACCCATTCACTTATCTACTTAAAAATAATTTTACTTTTAACTAGAATGAAGAATGTAAACAAGCATTTAAAAATCTCAAATAATATCTTTCCACTCCACCAGACTTAATGACACCTATCCCAAGTAACCTTTATTATTATATAATTTAGCTACATAACATCCTTTGGAGGCATTATTGACACAACATGGTAATCATGGGATAAAAAGAGTAGTGTACTATTTAAGTAGAACCTTGACATTTTATGAATTAAAGTATGTTGCCATTGAAAAGGCATGTCTAGTGGTTATTTTGCTTCACAAAAACTTCATCATTATATGCTTAATGATCACACTAAAATCATTTTAAAAATTGATCCACTTAAATACCTCCTTTTAAAATAATATCTAATATGGAGGGTGGTCAAGTGGGTTATGTTATTAAGTGAGTTTGATATTGAGTATGTTAATCAAAAGGATATAAAAGAGAAAACTATTGTAGACATATTAGCAAAAGTACCAATAAAAAATATACAAACTTTGACCATATAATTTATTAATGAGATTATTTTATTCTTGTATGAATACAAAAAATGGAAATTATTTTTTGATGGATCTTTCACCAACCATGGCTCAGGGGTGGGAATTTTTCTCATCATTCCACAACGTGATCTTATCTTAATATAATTTTGAATAGGATTTATCTTCACCCAAAACATATTAGAGTATGAGTCTCTTATCTCTATTTTAAAACTATATATTTAGTGGGGCATCTACCATCTCTTATTTTATGGGGATTCGATGCTTATTATCAACAAAGTCAATGATGATTACCAAGAAAAATATGAAAAGATCATTCCTTATGAAATAATGGTTAATAGTTTGAAGTAATAATTCATGTACATATAGTTTGGTTAGGTTCATGTAATTAATAAAGTAGATGATTAAATGGCTAAAATTATTTCCCTTCTTGACATGCATGTAGATGCCAGCCACAGTTAGTTCTTTATTGAGTATTTGATGTTTACAACCTATGATGTTCTTGAATTCAAAATAGTATGTGATAATTTTGGTTATGATTTCCCTTGGTACCAAGACATTTATAAATACCATCATGATAATTTTATCCCTTGAAAGATTCCCCATAACCATAAAAAATCATTCATCCAACATGATTATTGATTCACAATCATTGGAAATACCTTATACCATATAGGTTATGATGGAACTTTGTTATGATGTTGTCCTTAGATACTAATAATTTCAAGACAATATTTGTGGTGTGCACAAAAGTGGAATAGTCCTTGCCAATAAAATTCTTATAATTGGATATTATTGGCTTATGATGGAAGCTAATTCTTTTAATATGTCAAGAAATGTGTCCTATGTCAAAAACATGGTTATCTTATCCATGCATCACCCCAAGCATTGTAGCCCATTTCCATGCCATGTATTTTACACATGGGGGTTAGAGCTTATTGGTATAATCAATCCCAATTATTTTAATGGTCATAAACACATAATTAACACTATTGAATAATTCTCAAAATGGGTGGAGGATATTCCCCTTACCTATATAATAGGAAAATAGATCTTTAAATTTATCTTAAGCTATATCATTTTATTATGGTATTCCATCCATTATCATTTCTAATAATGGTAAGTCTTTCAATAATAAAAATCCATAAATTCCTTTCCCAAACCTATCACATCAAGAATAAATGGTATGAATCATATTATCCTCAAGGAAATGGTAAATTGGAGGCATCCAATAAAATTATTCACAAGATCCTTAAATGCATTGTCAATGATGTTGGTTGCTATGGGTATTTGTAAATTTATCCTACACAAGGGCTTATTGTATAAACATCTAAATGCCCATAGGGGAGACCCCATATTCTATTATCTATGTAATTGATTCTATCTCACTAGTTGAAATCAAGCATATTTTATTATGCATATCCTTATAAAAATTAGTCGATGATGAAGAATACTACATATCTCAACTACATGAGCTTGACCTCTTAGATGATAAATGACTATATGAACTCAATCACTTGCAAGCCTATCAAAATCATCTCCATCATAGTTATAAAAAAAATCAAAGCTATGGTTTTTGAAGTTGGAGATGTTGCGCTAAAGTAAAATCAATGGAATAAAAATGTTGATCATGAAAATAAGGTAAATTTGAACCTGATTGGTTAGGTACTTATGTTTTCATTACCAAGTACAAATCTGGTGATTATAAACTAGATACTGAAGATGATTAATATCTTTATGAGCCAATGAACATCATTCATCTAAAGTGATTACATGCCTACATATCTCTAGTTGTATTTTTAATGTATATATGCATGTAACAAGGGTGTGTATAGACAATGGCTTACACTTGGTACCAAAAACTAGTTCTCACCATGATACTTGTTCAAAGCACCATATGAATGATTTTCACAATTGGATGGATTATTTATCATTCTCTTTATCATTAGTATTTTTACATAATAAATATATCATGACCATAATTAAAGTAACATAATTATAATATCATATTCTATCTAAATATTTCACCCTAATGAATTTACTAAAATTATAATGAATTCATTGCACCCTTTAAAAATTCACTATTTTGATGAATTCACTACATGACTTGACAAATTTGTTGTAGTTTTTAATGAATTCTCTGCACATTTTGACACCATAATTTTATAAAAAACACTAAAAATCATAATGAAACTACCATTTTCCATAGTAAAACCTCCAATTTCAAGCCCAAATTACCATTTGGAAAAAATGATGAATTTCATAAACCCTAATTTTACCTAACATTTATGACAATTCAATGTAAAAACACTAATTCAAAAACATCACATACTTGATCCTTACTCCTTGATTATGATAAAATCTTACTTGCTTATTTTGATGTTGATCAACTAAAATATGATCCATATTTCCTCTCTCACCTCTTAGAATCTAGAACATAATACAAACTAGGTGGAAAATCAAGCAATTAAATTTATGACAATGAATTTCAATTTTATCCCTACCCCTATCTATTTTCCCTCCTCCATTAAAAAATTCCCCCCCATACAAACCTTTTCACCTATTTCACCAACCTATCATCATTCTTTTTGTTCACATCATATAACCAAATAATTAGAATATTCTATTTCTTTCTTCTTTACTTATAAATCACTCTAGTAAATTCAATCCCAACATCTTTAAAAAACTATCTCCTTTTTTTATAGTCCATAGTTTAATATATATATTCAATCCTAATTTTACTTTGGTGACCTTAGTGAATTTAGGAAAGATATATTATGATTATATATATATATATATAAATATATATGCATATGTATATATATGTATGTGTGTGTGTGTGTGTATATATATATATATATATATATATATATATATATATATATATATATATATATATATATGCACACACACACACATATACATACACACACACACACACACACACACACACACACACACACACACACACACACACACACACACACACACACACATACATACATACATACATATATATATATATATATATATATATATATATATATATATATATATACACACACATATACATATATATATATATATATATATGTATGTATATATATATGTATATATATATACATACATATATATATACACACATATAATATATGTATATATATATATATATGTATATATATATATATATATATATATATATATATATATATATATATACACACACACACACACACACACATACACACACACACACACACACACACACACACACACACACACACACACACACACACACACACACACACACACACACACACACACACACACACAATCATAATATATGTTTCCTAAATTCACTAAGGTCACCAAAGTAAAATTGTTATAGAAATTGGGATTAAAATTCATAATTCCTTATGTTAGACATAATGCATAGTGTGGAGGTATTTAAGTTTAATATAATATTAAAAATCACATAACATGGTATATGGCATATAGTCCATTTTAATAGGTATTCAACAATGTGAAAATAAGTAAAATGGTTGGGTTATTAGGAACACAAAAAAGGAAACAAAGGCATGGGAAGGAAATACACTCACGTAAAAACCTAACTATGTCTCTATTCAAGTTATAAAACCCAAAGGGGTGTTAAAAGGGTCAACACCAATTAGGGTTACATGGATAATTTGTCATGTTGTTTAGTCACATACAAATTTTAGTTAGTTGAAAATGAAAGAGAAAGGTAAGAAATTTTGATAAGTTGAGTATAATTTTTTTTATCATGAGGAATCCTTGAAAAACCCCATCATTTCATTCAATATTAATTAAGTAATGTACATGAATTTGAGAGGCAGTAAAAATACTTATAAGAATAAGGTTTATCCAAATTTATTATGTTAATGGTAGAATTTGGGTCACAAAATATTTGAAACCCATAGGTTTTACATATTCATGAAACTATAAAAAATAATAAAAAGGATAAATAATGATTTGGTAAGCACATAAAGAGTGCATAGTGTGAATAATTGATAAGAAATGAAAATAAAAGTTGTAGGGAGAAGACACGTATTGATGCATCTTAATAAAATTTTAAACTTGATAAGTAAGCAAATGAAAATCTTAATAATAGACTAGGGTTTGATTTACATAAGAGTTAGTGTTAAAATAAATTGATCCATAATGTTTCTTAGCTAAATCAATAATATTTTTCATTTAGTTATGGATATAACATTATATTATACTCATATGTTGTATTATATGATAATGTGTTTGCCTTATGTGTGAAACCATTGTATGCCATTATATTTACAAAGACTATTAAGGAATCAATAAATATTATATGTTTGTGTTTTGTGAGGGAAAATAAAATATTTTTGTGGCTAGACTCAATACTCTAAATAAACCCTAACATTTAATCACATTTTATGTAACATTAACAGGGCCTTGAAAACTAATTGGGAAAGCATATGAATTATAAACTTGAGGGTGTTAAAAGACTTAACGTTTAGGCGTATATAATAAAAAATAATTTTTTATTAATTAATTTGGTTACTTGAGTATAGAGAGTATACCTTTCACTGGAGATATATACCCTATATCTTGGAGTTTAAATTAACATCCTAACTTGTCAATAAGGTTGTATATAGAATCATTTACATATTTAATCCATAAGGGTGTGAGGTATAAATCCATATTTATAATAATATTTGAATAAAATATTGAAGGTCAATACTTTTTAAGATAATGTAATTATTAGAGGTTATGTTTAACCATAATAGTACCTCCTCAAGTCAATTATAAGACCTAGGATGACAAGAAAAATGTAAGACCACTTAGGTAAGAAAGATAAGGTTAATGAATAAGGATTTGATAAGAATTAGAAAAACTATGAAGGATTATAAAAAATACATATCTAAGACCTCATTTTCATGAACCACAAATCTTTAGGCAAAGTTATAAACTTGGAAGAAATAAACTGATGGTAAGGAGTTAATGAATGCAAGGTTATACATAACCTATAATGCATTCTTATTAAAAAGACCTACATAATGAATAATAAGTTAGGTTGTAAATAGCTATGTCATGTTGTAATGTGAACTTACTTAAGGTCAAATAATATGGATGAAAAAAATAATTTTTGCATGCATATAATATATTTATATTTATCTCTTTTATCTTTGTTACATTACTATTGAATAAATTTGAATTTTGGTCAAATTGGGTCAACCCATACATATTTAAACTTTTAAAAAATTCCCATATGTCTAATAGGGTCTCATGTGTGTCTAAACACCTCACCCATCCCTACTCTAGCCTTAGTCTACGCCTATCCTTCTTGTAATTGCCTAGTCAATCAAAGTCAACTCTGGTTAACCCTAGTCAAACATGATAAAATGCTAAAATTATCTTTAAAATGTCTTAATATGTTCATTTAAATGTTTTAAATTTTTCTCAAGTCATAATTTGGTCCTTTACCATGTCTCATGTGCAAAAAGTGTCAATTTGTCATATTTCTAGCTCATTAAATGACTTGTATAGATGGATTATGGAATAAAATTTGTCACAAATGGATATTTAAACATGTAAGAGCTAAAAATATGTCAGAAGATAGTTATAATTAGTTCAAGAAGTAGTTTCATGCACAAAGATGCAATTTCTACTTGAAAATAGGCCATTAATGGCACTTGTATAGACTTGTGAAGCTCACCTTCAACTAAAAACATGGGAATGTGCCTCTTCACCTCCCTAAAGTTCTTACCATGCTAAATTTGTATAATAAAGGTAAAAATATCAATTTTAACTTCTGTTTCTTCCTTTTTTCCTTTATAAGCCAAAAAAGGTCTATTTAGAATGCTTGGTACAATCCGTACAAGTGGAGTTGGGAGGAATGCTCTTCGGGGTTAAAAGGAATCTGATTTAGATTCATTTTCATGGTAATAATTTTAAATTTCATGGATTATCCTTTATGAACCATTATTAAGAGGTTAGGAAACTTTTTATGCTTCTTAATCCATGAGGGGTCCCTCTTTGCACTTGTTTCAAAATAGTGTGCTTTGGTTTGATGAATTTGATTATTTCATGTGTTTCTTAGGGCCCTTGAATAGTTTTAATTAGTGTTAGCTTGGATTTGGAAGTTATAAAATTCCTAATAAAGCCTATTTTAGGCTTTTTCTTGGTCAAGATCACCCTCACTACCTTACAACTCAAAATTTGCATCTATAAGACCCTTGCTTACATCATGATGATGTATGGAAGGATGAATGTGCATTTTAAACTCTTGGTTTTACTAGAAATGCATTAGGTTTTTATATAAAAGCATCAAAACTCATATTTATGAGAGGTCTCCATATTGCTCATATTGTAATTCGTTGTATATGCACCAAGATAGACACCTATAGGTGGTCTTGAAAGAGGTCACATGGAGAACTGGGAACTTTTGAAGAGAATAATATTATTTTGACATGGTGTAATAGAATGACAAAAATTTATTATGAAATATATTTCCAAGACAAGAGGTGGAAACATGTTTGAAGGAAGAAATCTGAGTTTGGCCTTTTGTCCCTAAAATGACAAAACAAAGGACCTATTGGTTTTGTGAGTAACATATACCATAGTTTAAAAATCCTTTTGATGATTATAATTATTTTGACTTGTATCCATTGGCATGGATAATGAATTTACAAAATTTTAAAGGATGATTACTAATGGAGAGGAGTGTTCAAGATGTCCAAAGTTGCAATCAAACACACTAAGAACAGTTAGTGTCATCTATAGGTTTGAGCATTAAAAGGACTCCCTTCACCCTACATTGAAAAATATGCCATAACCAACATGATTGGATGTTTTTAACATTAAATGGGAGTAATTAACACTAAATAATATTAATTAGGCTCATAACTTATGTTCTAGACCCTCATATATTCATCCTTTATCCGTACATAGGGTAAATTGTAACCTACAATAGGTAGGGTGTATAAGAGTTGAGTTGACATAAATTTGTGTATATTTTAGGATAATCAAGATCAGTATAATCATGGAGACATGTGACTGAACCTCATAGGGTGTAGAAAAGAGTTCATATGTACCATGATAATGCATACAAAGCCTAATAGTGACCTATAATAGGGTCTCAAGGAGAAAGGTCCTAATCAAGAGTGAAAAGCATAGTTTGATCTCAAATAAGACATATAGGTAGGTATAATCAAATTTAAATTACCCAAAATAAAATAAAGTATTCCTAGTGTTTTTTTATCATATATTTTTGATATAGATGTCATATATAATACTCCTATAGTCACCTGTAGGTGACAATGGGCAAACAGTCAAATGAAAAAATATGTTTTGAAGATGTCTAAGCTTGGACTATGAATGAATAAAAGGAATAATTACATAAAATTGAACTTAGATATGTAGAGTATTTTTTTAACCTTGTTTTTAAGATAACCATGAAATGATAACCTACAGGTAGGGTGAATAGGGGTTGTCACAGTCAGCCATGATAAACCCAATCTTGTTTGAGTCAAGTGGGAGGGTGTGTGATGGTTTAGAAGGAAAATTAGAGGTATAATTAATTTAAACATATTAATTTCAACCCTTAAATACTCTCATAATGAGTATAAGTAAATAAATAAGCTCTAGATGAGAAAAACATTGGCAATGTTTCAATAACCTTGCAGGCAGTTTCCTAGGCAAACTCAGTCTTGTAATTTATGTTATTTGAAAGGTCAAATATTGGAGTTAGGAGATAATTTTCTATGTAGAGAATCATTTTAATTTTAATAATCCCCTTAAATATATTTTTTTAAATATAAACTATCGAAGTACCCCATGTTTTGTCTCAGATAGGGGACACTTCCATAGGCTCATAAGTAGATAGTCTTAGGTGAAATGATAAAAGAGGTGAACCAAAAGCCAAAAAAACCATGAAATATGGTTTGAAAATTTGGAACATTAATTTTAATCATTAAAAACCAATCTATAACTTTGGAATCTAGATAGGGTAGTCTAAGCTATAGGAGTTGCATGCAGACCTAATTAGGCAAGGTACAAACATTACTCCAAAAGTGGGGTCATTTCCAATTATTACCTTTGAAAAGAATTATAATGTTTTGGATAATGTTCATGAGGGTATAAATTATGTGTTAAAACTATATAATTTCATGGAATGTGTCAACAAGAGTAATTTTTCTCAAGGTTATAGATAGAACTATTGGATAAGAACTAAACCTATTATCAAGAGGGGGTCAGTTTCAATTCTATCTATTGATGAGATATTATGAGATTTGAAACATATTGATAGGATGTTGATATAGGTTTTGGATCCTTTTTCTTGTAGACAAACCCACCAAAAATCCATTTTTGGGCTTGAATGCACATGAACCCTCTAGAAGGCATGGAAATGACCTGAGTGACTAGTTTGAGATGCTTGGAACTTTTATGAGGCTTTGCATGAAACCTCAAGGTGTTAAATAAGGTTTAAGAGGGTCTATAATAATGCATTAGTGTAATTATTTTAAAACTCCAAGGTGTAATCTTCATGAACAAATGCTAAGACTAGATACCTCTCTAAAACCTCACAAACCCTCTCTCAGACCCGATGGATAAAATATTGCATTTGAAGAATCAAAATGACATAGATTGGACATGAAAATAATTATAGGTGACATAGGACTCTTCAAGGATCCTTCCCATGTAATTGAGTTGTACCTTACTTATATGGAAGAAGTACAACTGGGCTTATTTTGACAAATTTGTGTGTTTTGTAGGGATGAAGAAGATTCAAGGGATGAAACCACCTTTTGGAGAAAGATTATGAATTTTTATAAGTACTAATATTCATAAATTGAGGTATATAAGCTCCTAAGTATGTCTTCTATCTCATTTATTTCAGCTAGTCATAGTGAATAAGTAGTGAAAAGTTAATGAAAATGGTGAAACTCTAATTGAGAAGCCTTTTAAGGCTTGATTCATGAACATGATGACATGGAAATTATTTAAATGTGTCATTAATCCTTATGCATGGATTAAATTATGTAATTGGAAGGATTTTGAATTCCAAGTGTGAGAGGTGCATGAGAGGGAGTTATTTGTGATTCTCATGAATGATTGCTCATGGTATAATAAATAGGAATGATTAGGGACTAATCTAATGCATGTGAGGGATTTTTAGTAACCCCTCCCATTTATATTAATCATTAGACCTGACCCTATGTAGTGATAAGGCAATTTTGTAAAGGCAAATCATGGAGATAGTTTCATATGCAAGCAAAGAGAGAATCTACACCACATTTAGAGGAGATAAATGAAGTGAGGGACATTTTCTCTTACTTTAATTTTAGTAAATATATCAATAAAAATTACATTTATGTTTTAACTCTTTTTATTTTCTTGACAAGTGTCTTAGTGACTCTTGAACTTCCCTCTCTCTCTCCTCTTATAATTGCTATAAATTCTAGACTTTTTGTCTATTGTATGGATCTCTCCACTTGGGTATGGTGAATCCATACAAATTTTTTGCCTTGAATTAATGAATAATTTTATTTACCTAATTTAGGATTTCACTAAGTGCATGTTTTTGTTGTTGGTCTTGTGCAACTATATTTTGTTTACCTTCACATGTTACTCTTCCTAATGCCTTATGTGAATTGAAAGCTCTCTTTTGTAGGTCAGAAAGAAGTATCTAATATGTATTATAGGTATAGTGAGTAGCTCATTCATTAGTGTTTCTAGAATACTTATTGTCTAAGTCCTCCTAGCTTAAGCTCTCTTCAAGATCCCATGCTTGAAACGTTGATGTAGAAGAGGAGTGTTTAATTAGATGAAGTGTATTTTGAGATTATCTTTGGTTTCAAGTAAATTGTAAGTGGTGTGAGTAGACCATCCATTTTGTGTATCACCTCCCCTAGGTTAGATTTATTTTGAGTTACCCTTCTCCTTTTTCACCCTGCAAAAGTTAGTAGTAGGTTTAATCTATAGTGGTACATCAAGGGAACTTGCCCTAATCTAGAGATCCACATTAAACTTGGGTTACCCAAATCCCTAAGGTGGTTCCATTATGCCACTTGAATGAGGAGAGACTTTTCATATCCTCACAAGGTGCATTTTAAAGTGAAAAAAGTTTTTGGCATGCTCAATGGGATTAAAAATTCTATTCTTTGAGGAGTTTTGTTGTTCTCCTTAACATACTAGCTGTTGGAGGAAATTTAACTAAGTACCAATGGTGACTCTAGGCATTTATCTACTAGTTAAGAAACCTAGGTATTCTATTTGAGGTTTTTTTCTTGTTATATACACTTTTCATGAGTAATTCATGGATTATTTTGATGTTGAGTTTGTTTTCACACAAGTTGGGGAAACATATCCATCTTTTCCCATTCCCTATCAATATGAAAAAGTATTTGGCCAATCTTGTCATGGCCCCTATAAATCATATATTACCTATGATTAACCCTATCAAGCGTGTGCTTCACCTAGTCCACCTAGTTCTTCTCCAAGTCAATCTATTGTAAGTTTCAAGAAGACTCTCATTGGCTACAAAGAATATATGTTAGACCTTGATAATAGAAATAGTTGTGGTTAAGTCATCCCTAGTGATTGTATCAAGAGTGTGAGGGATGCTTTGGAGCATGTCAAGAAAAAATAGATACCTATGGAGAGAGATAATTGGCAAGGTCTTACTAATGAGATGCTTGATGTTTGTGGTCTAATTTTCCACCTAGAAGAGAGGTTGAGAGATCATGGACTAGCTCAGTCTTGGAAGCTCCAATACATCCCACCTCAACCTTTAGGTGTGTCAACTTTTCCCACTCAAAATGCTAATCCAAGCAAGATTCAAAATTCCCCAAGTCCTTCATGCATTCCCCAAAGTTTCCTTTCTTAGAGTTCCATTTAAGATAGCATAAAAAATAAGGAGGAAGCCACTATTGAGTAGGTTGTTTTATTTGGAGAATATTTTGAGAAAGGAAGATTGAGTTTTGAGGCCCATCTTGATAATAAGATTGAATTGGAAAATCAAATTTAAGGCAATCCATCATGGAAATAGAAAATGGAGAGCTTTTTAAGCCAAGATTTCCAAGTTAGAAATAAGATACCAATCCCAATGAAACCATAATTTTCTTAATCCTAACATTTACCCCTCCATTTGCATCTCATCCCCATGGATAATTCTCTAAGCCTACCTTCCCAAAATGGAAATAAGTAATGGTAGCTTGTGGAAATAAGAACAAGGAATGTTTAAGTGGAGAAGTTAGAAGTGAAGAGAAATTTTAGACTACTCAACTCCCTCCCACCCCTCCTCAACAAGACATTAAACCCATCTTTCCACCTCCTCTAACTGATCCATTTTTCCCTTCTAATGGTGAGGATTGCATTATTTCTTGGGAGCTTTCTTGGCCTAAACTTCTTAGTTTTGAGATACCTAGTATTGAAATCACTAAGAGGGAGAAGGAGATGGATATTTCAGATTAGATTGATGATGAGGAAGAGCTAACTACTTGTGAATAAATATTATATTTTAATGGTAATTAATATGACATTCCTTGTGTTAAAGAAGATGTCTTGGAAGAAGTTCTTTTGGTTTCCAAAGAAGAAAAGGAAGAATTTTATTTTGTTGTTACCCTTCATGATGCTAATAAAAGAGAAGATGATCACTTGTGGAAAATATTTGAAGACATTTGCAATGAAATTTAAGGTTTCATGGGTCTACACATCTTTTGTAACTGACTACAAGACATGGTAAGCAAGATCATGTGTTTCAAGAAGAAGACATGTGGCACACATATATAAAAATGTTTAAATAATATGATGATAATTAGAAGACAAGACTCTTAATAACACAAACCAAATATGTTGAGGATCAAGTATATGTTGAGAGATATCATCATCATCAAGAGGCTCTAAACCATGATGGAGTAATCCATGATGAATATGAATCTTTTGAAGAAGGTTTGAAGTTTGATTATAGAACCTCATGTGAAGATGCTCCTAAAAACATTAAGGACTTTTTTGAACAAGAAATACTCATAGGATGCCATGATACAACACTTATTGAAGGCTTTGAAGAGGTTTTAATAAATGATAAGGATAATGAGGCCTTTCAAGAAGCTGTAGACTTTTATTAAGCTATCCCATGCATAGATATGCAAATTTTCCATGAAAAGATAAAGGGATTTTAGTATGAAGCATGTTTACAAGGTCAAGAAGAATTCATATACCTTTGAGGCTTGTGACTCCATCAAAGGACATGTCAAGACAAGGAGTAAAAAGGGAGCATGAGTCATCCAATACTCCATCCAAGAAGAAACATGATTGGTACCCTCATTAATCTCATGAGGAGGAAGAATAGGTAATTAACTTTTTATATAGGAATGGAGGTATGATTAAGATAAATTTATATAATTATTTTCATTTTTGTTGTCTTGTGTTCCCTAAGTGCTTAGTAGCATAGGTGTGCCTTTGATTTATGTGTTTGTTTAGTCTTATTGTGTGTTGTTTTTCCTCTGTGTGTTTTGAGGTCAAGCATATATCTTGTTAGTCAAGCCAAGGTCTAATCCTACTATTTTAGAGTGAATTTTACTCCCTTTTCCTAATATATGGGATAAGGATATTGGTACTTAACATAGGTGAGCATGTTACCCCTAGCAATTGATAAAAGTGTTAACCAAATTTGACTTTTGGTCAAATTGGGTTAACCCCTACATATTAAAACATTTAAAAAGTTCCAATATGTTTAATAGGGTCTCATGTGTGTCTATACACCTCATCCATCCCTGCTCTAGCCTTGGTTTAAGCTATCCTTCTTGTACTTACCTAGTCAGTCAAAGTCAACTTTGGTTAACCTTGGTCAAACATGATCAAAGGCTCAAATTATCTTTAAAATGTCCTAATTTGGTAATTTAAATGTTTTAAATTGTTACTAAGTAATAAATTGGTCCTTTACCATGTATCATGTGTAAAAAGTGTGATTATTTCATATTTATAGCTCATTAAATGACTTGTATGGATGGATTATGGAAGAAAATTTGTCAAAAAGGTAGATTTCAACATAGAAGAGTTCAAAATATGTTAGGAGGTAGTTAGAGTTAGTTCAAGAAGAATTTTAATGTAAAAAGAGGTAATTTATCCTTGAAAATAGGCCATTAATGGCACTTGTATAGACTTGTGAAGCTCACCTTCAACTAAAAACATGGGAATGTGCCTCTTCACCTCTGTAAAGTACTTACCACACTCATTTTTTAGAATAAAGGTCAAAAATTTCAGTTTCAACTTCTATTTTTTCCTTTTTTCCTTTACAAGCCAAGAAAGGTCAATTTGGAATGCTTGGTACAATTTGTATATGTGGATTTGGGAGGAATGTTCTTGGGGGTTGAAAGGAATCTGAGTCAACTTCATTTTGATGGTAATAAGTTTTAGTTTTAGAGGGGTCCCTATTTTCACTTATTTTATAATAGTTTGATTTGGTTTGATGAATTTGATTATTTTATGTGTTTTTAAAGGCCCCTACATAGGTTTAATTAGTGTTCTCTTATATTTTGAATTTATCAAATGCTAAGAAAGCATCTTCTAGGCTTGTTCTTGGTCAAGATCACCCTTACTTCCTTGTAACTTAGAATTTGCATCTATAAGACCCTTGATTAAAACATGATGGTGTATGGAAGGATGAATGTGCATTTAAATCTCTTGTTTTTTATATAAATTCATCATTTTTTTATATGTAATAATCAAAACTCATCTTTATGAGAGGTCTCCATATTTATCATATTGTAATTCACTGTATATGCACCAAGATAGTCACCTATAGGTGGTCTTGAAAGAGGTAACATAGAGAATTGGGAACTTTTGAATATCATCTTCTTTTTTTGGCATGATGAAATAACATGGTAGACATTTATGAGGAAATATATTAATAATAAAAGAGGTGGAAACATGTTTGAAGGAAGAAATTTGAGTTTGGCCTTTTGTCCCTGAAATGACAAAATAGAGGACCCATTGGTTTTATGAGTAACATATACCATATTTTAAAAATCCATTTGATGATCATAATTGTTTTAACTTGTAGCCCTTAACATGGAAAATGGATTTACCAAGTTTTAAAGGATTATGACTAATGGAGAGGAGTGTTCAAGATGTCTAAAGTTGCTCTCAAACACATTGAGAACAATCAATGTCATCTACAGGTTTGAGCATTAAAAGGACTCCCTTCACCCTAAGTTACAAACTATTAAATCACCAACATGATTAGATGTTTTTAATAGGAAAATGGATTAATTAAAACTAAATAATATTAAGGATTCTCACAACTTATGTTCTAAACCCTCATATATTCATCCTCTATCTGTACATAAGGCAAATTGCAACCTACAACAGGCAAGGTATATAAGAGTTGAGTTGACATAAATTTGTGTATCTTGTAGGATAATAAAGATGATTATAAGTATTAATAAATGTGACTCAAACTTATAGGGTGTATCAAAGAGTTTATAGGCACCATGATAATGCATACAAATCCTAATAGTGACCTACAATAGGATCTTAAGGAGAAAGGTCCTAGTCAAGAGTGAAAAAAATAGTTTGAGTTCAAACAAGACATATATATATATATATATATATATATATATATATATATATATATATATATATATATATATATATATATATATATATATATATATATATATATATATATATATATATATATATAGGTATAATAAAATTTGAATGATCCCAAAGAGAATAAAGTATGCCTATTGATCTGTTAACATATATTTTTGAGATAGAGGTCATCTATAATACTCTTACAATCACCTATGGGTGACTATGGGAAAATAGTTAAATGAAAAGATATGTTTTGAAGATATCTAAGCTTGGCATAAGCATGAATTGAAGGCATAAAAACATCACATGGAAATTAGTTAGGAAGAGGAATTTTTTAACCTTGTTTTTAAGACAAACATGAAATGATAACCTATGGGTAGGGTGAATAGGGGTTGTCATAGTCAACCATGACAAACCCAATCTTGTTTAAGTCAAGTGGGAGGGTGTGTGATGGTTTGAAAGGATAAGGAGAGGTATAAAAAATTTAACCATAGTAATTTTAACCCTAAAATAATCTCATATCAATGATAAGTAAATAAATAAGCTCTAAATGACAAAAAACATAGTCAATGTTTCAATAACCCTATAGGTAGTTTATTATGCAAGATCAGTCTTGGAATTTGTGTTTTTTTAAGGATAAAATTTTGGATTTAGGAGATAATTTTTGTGGAGATAATCATTGTGACTTTTAGAAGCCCCTATAATGTTTGGTTTTATAAGAAAAAAAGGGTAAGTGCCCCTTATTTTGTCTTAGATAAGGGGCACTTCCCTAGGCTCATAAGCAGGCAATCTTAGGTGAAATGATAAAAGAGGTGAACCAAAAGCTAGGGAAACTATGAAATAAGGTTTTAAAATTTGGAAAATGCATTTTTCATCATTAAAAACCAATCTATAATGTTTTAATATAGACATCGTGGTTTGACCTACAGGAGTTGTAGGCATACCTAATTAGGCAAAGTATAAGCCAAACTCCAAATGGGGGGTCATTTCCAATTATGACCTTTTACAAGAATTATAATGCTTGGGATCATGTTAATTAGGGTATAAATTATGTGTTCAAACTATGTAAGTTCATAGAAGGTGTTAAAAAGTGTCATTTTTCTCAAGGTTGTAGATAGACCTAATGGACAAGGTCTGAGGCTATTGTCAAGAGGGGGTCAATTTCAATTACAGATATTGATGAGTTATTTTTAAATTTGAAACATGTTTCTAGGATGTTTTTTTTAAAACTAAAACGGGGGTAAAAATTTATTAAGAAACCAAACAAAAACCACTTACAAGTTTTTCTCCTGATCCACCAAATGGACCAGCTTTTGATACAAATTCAAAGGAAGGAGATTCTCCTCCATAATTCTCCAATCTGCCCCATTCTCCGAGGCCCACTTAGCTAAGCAATCCGCTACCTCATTCCACTCCCGTGGGATGTGTTGAAAAGAAATCTCATTCAAAGAAGAACTATACTGTTTAATCTGCTGGATAATAACTTGTAAACTCCAATCCGTCTTACCAAAATTGCTGTTATTTAGCAAATTAACAACAACTTGTGAATCCGATTCACAGATGACATTTCGATGGCACTCCTAACAACAGCTTTTTACCACCTCTAGAATGGCCTCAGCTTCCATCTGGTTATTAGTATACCAGCCTTTGTAAATGGAAAACAAGAATTTAATGTTACCTACACTGTCCTGAGCCATTCCCCCAATACCCGCATCACCTGGGTTCCCCCGAGAAGAACCATCTATATTAATTTTGATGCAATCTTTGTCTGGGGGCATCCAATGCCCAGCTCTATTGACCAGCCGCGCCAACTGGCTCCTTCCCTTTGTCAGAACAGAGGTCTTCCTTCCCACGCCATCGCTGGGGACGTCAATTCCCAGGCGTCCAAGCACATCAGCGGCGTCTTGTTCCACTTTATCTTCTGGCACAGACTTGGCACGGCACGTTTCCTGCAGCGCACTAACAACCTTACTCCATAGCTGCCTAAAATCCATCTGAGCGCCCCTAAAGATGCGCCTATTCCTCTCTAGCCATAAATTCCAAAGTATGAAGCATGGTCCCACCGCCCATGCCGTCTGTAACATGGAATTTTTAAGAGGAGCATGGCCCATACGGGCCCAAAATTCATTAACAGAGGACACATGTCTGCAAGAGGTTTTCCACGCACTCCACCACAGGTGCCAAACCTATTGCGCAAATGAACACTGAAAGAACAGATGGGCCCCTGTCTCCTCATTGCTAAAACACAACACACAAATAGAAGGTCCCTGAAATCCTTTCCGACAAAGATTATCCCAGGTGAGACATCTATTGTGCGTGAGGAGCTAGAGGAAAAAATTACATTTGGGCCATGCCATTCGATTCCACACTTTCATTCCCCATTGAAACTGACCATACTCTCTTGTTTGCTTAAGCAGAGTCTTGTAACCAGCAGCTACAGAGTACTTTCCAGTTGAGTCCCCACTCCAGGCCAATTCATCACATCCTTGCAACGCTCCACACCTTCTAGTCTTCAGGATAAGGGCTAATTCATCTCTCTCCTCCGACGAGCCTCCAGGCGGCCAATCCGAGGAATGTTTCCACCTAAAACCAATGGTCGTCCCTATGTTATAAGGTTCTTTGTAGTGCCTCACCTCACTCCACCCTGCCAAATGAAAAGAGTTCGCCAGGGTTTGGAGATGCAGATGGGACTGTAAAAGTGGGGGTATCCCATCCCATGAGTCCATCCAGAATAGAGCCTCAGATCCACTGCGGTAGATCCAAAATAAGCCTTGCTTTACCAGTTGCGCTCCACGCTTGAGGGTCTCCCATATCATAGATCCTCTCCCCTCAAGAGGAAATCTGGCAATATCATGAATATTAATGTCTGAGAAGTATTTGGTTGTTAGGATATGAGCCCACAAGGCCGAATGATTAGTGCACCACCTCCAATAAAGCTTGGAAACAAGGGCAATGCTAGCCACACTAGCTAAGCGTAATCCCAGACCACCTTCCTGCTTAGGTCTACACACCATGTCCCAGTTGACGAGACTCCATTTAGAAGATTGCAAATTACCATTCCACAAAAATTTCCTGGATAGAGCATCAAATTCTTCAAGAAAGTAGGCTGGGGCACACTGGACCATGCTCCTATATATTGGTAAAGCCTGAATAACTGATTATAACAAAATCACCCTACCTGCTGTGGATAACCATCTATAAGTCCAGTGGCTTACCTTCTGTCTCAACTTGTCCAGAATGTTCTGCCAAAATAGCCTAGGTTGGCATCCCATAACAATAGGAATGCCAAGATAAATCACTGGGAGGGTTTGTATCTGAAATCGAAGAATGGTAGCTATTCTTGTCTGGATAGACTCAGGAGTGTTGAAAAAGTAAATAGAAGATTTATGCTCATTAATTTGCTATCCTGAAGCTGCCAAATAATTATCAAGAGTGGTGCAGATAGCCTTAGCTTCTTTGATCCTAGCTTCACCAACCAAGATAGTATCATCAACAAATTAAAGGTGGGATAAGGTGGTTATTCTGCCCTCCCACTTCCATCCCTGAATAGCATTATGAGAGACTCTGTATTTGAAGAACCGTCTAAGCCCTTCCGCCATGAGGATAAACAAGTAAGGAGAAATTGGGTCCCCTTGCCGAAGCCCTCTAGAAGCTCCGAAAAGCTCCGTTGGCGCTCCATTAACAAGAACAAAAAAGGAAGGCGTAGTGATACAACTTAACACCCACCTAATCCAATCCTGTTTGAACCCAAACGCTGAAAGAACCTTCTGAAAAAACCTCCAGCTAACCCGATCATAGGCTTTAGCAAGATCAAGCTTGATAAACATAGCCTTCTCATGTGAACCTTTCATGGAATGAATAGCTTCCGAGGCTATCACAACACCATCTATAATTTGCTTACCTATGACAAAGCCTCCTTATTCCTCTGAAATAAGATTGGGAAGGAGCCCTTTCAGCCTTTGCGCTATGAGCTTAGTAATCACTTTGTAGACAACATTACAGAGCACAATGGGTCTATACATATCAAGCTTATTTGCCTGCTCCTTCTTTGGGATTAACACCAAGAAGGTAGCATTCAATGCTCGCAGCATTTCTTTGTTAGAATAGGACTCCTGTATAACACTTAACAGGTCTTGCTTAATTATATCCCAAAAGTCTTGGAAAAAATTAGCCGGAAATCCATCAGGTCTAGGGGCTTTACCTCTCTTCATACTAAACAAAGCTTCCTCCACTTCAGCCATGCCAATCGGACACAAAAGATCTTCATTCATTCTATCATCCACCAAGGATGGAATACAGGACAACACTTCATTTTCTGCCCCTTCATCTACCAAATTGTTACTGTCAAAAAGATCTGAGAAATATCGTACAGCTTCTCTGCTAATATCATGAGAAGAGGAAAGGTGAGTTCCATCCTGAGTGATAAGAGAAGTAATGAAATTACCATTGCGCCTCCCTTGCACAGATTTATGAAAAAAGGCCGTATTCTTATCTCCTTCCTGGAGCCAGTCAATGCGTGCCTTCTGTTTCCAGTAGATCTCCTCCCGAAGTTCCCACTCCACAAGCAAAGTGGCCGCTCTAACTTCGTGGAGGCGAAGTTCTTCCGAGAGTCCATTCTCTCTTATCTGCCTGGTTATGCCGTCTAACTAGTCTTGTGCAAGCTTCTTCTGACTCTGCAGATTTCCAAAAAGAGTCCTATTCCAAATCTATAATTTCCTTTTAACAAACTGAAGCTTTTTCAGGAAAGAGTACATGGCAGTGCCGTAAGGTGAGCTTCCCTGTCTCCACCATTGACCAATGAGATCGTAAAGAGAAGGATCCCGTAGCCACATCAACTGGAATTTGAAAGGGGGTTTTTTAGGACCCCCAATCTGGCCTATGGAAAGTTTAATAAGCCAATGGTCTGATCCCCTCCAATCTAAGATCTCACATGTGAGAGTGAAAGCACTGGATTGCCAGAAAGAAGAGACTAAAAAACTATCAAGACGCTCAGAAATTGCATCATTACCTGTTCTTCGGTTGCTCCAAGTAAAAAGTCCATTGGACAGTTTCACATCAGATATACGAAGCATTTCCATATGATGGCGCAGGCACTCAGAAGAGGATCCTAAACGGTTTAGTCCAACACGCTTCTCCTCTAGGCTAATAACAGCATTAAAGTCCCCAATTAATATCCATGGTAGAAAGGGAAAACATTGCCTGATGTGCCGAATATGTGCCCAAAGCTGCTACTACCCAGCAAGGTCAACAGGGGCGTAGACTGAGGTAACCAAGCATAACTCCCCGGTCTCCAAAGAAGATGCCACCATTGACAAGGCCGAGAGACAAGAGATCCAGTGTTGTGGCAAAATTCTCCTTTGGTCCCATCCCATAGCAAGCCCTCCCGAGCTGCCTTTAGCTCCCACACATTGCCATTGCCCACTCTGCCAAAAATTTGGCATGCAAGCAATAAATGACTCAACTGAAAGTTTCATCTCCTGGATACAAAAAATTTCTGGAGAGTGATTCCAGACCAAACTGCGAATAGCTTTCTGCCTGGGGTAGCTATTCAAACCCCGCACATTCCAAGATAGCACAATCATTGGGTGGTTTGGGGGAAGTGCTCCTCCATGGTCTTAACCACCCCAGATTCCACCAAATGATCACCTGTAATTTTGAGTTTATCCTGGTCTTTCCTCCTTCCGACCTTAGGAGTACCTGAGGATGTGGCTTTTTTGAATTGTTTCTGACTTAGTCCAAGGGCCAAAATAGAATTTTTATCTTTTTTCCAAGCATCACCCTCCTTCACCAAATCGGCCCATTTGACTTCTTTCTCCTTAATCTCAGTCCCAGTCATCAGTTGTCCTTCCTCTAGACCTAGAGGTTCAGCTGGGAGTGTTTGATCCATCCTACCTTGGTCTTCCATGGGTTCTGGACAAAGCATTTGCTGCCCTGAAGCTTCTCCAAGAGCCTAAAAAGGAAAACCCTCTTCCACAACCATGTTATCAAGGGCCTCGAATTTGTTAAAACCCTGCTCCAAGTGTCTTTCTGCAGCCCCTCTCCTAGGTCCACGGCCTCTAGCCCACTTTTTGGCTGGAGTAAACTCCTCCACTCCACTATTAAAGGGATCAACAGAGTCCTGCACCACATTTCCAACAGCAGGGTTTTTACCTTTACTCATGCTATCCTGTAGGGCTTTGGCTTTTTGACTCTGAGCCGCGCTCCCAGGTAGCTTATCAGCAGATACTAAAGAAGGCTTTGAGCTCTCTGTCATTGGTCCTTTATCTTTGGCAGCCAGAGGGCATTGTCTATGGAGATGTCCATAAACATGACAGATTCTACACCTGAAAGGAATGGATTCATAGTCAATCTGCTGAATCCATGTCAGGGAACCCAGGAAAATTTCTAGTGAATCAGGAAGAGGTTTTGATAAGTCCATGTCCACACACACCCGAGCATATGTAATAACTTTCTTGTCTAGAGATTGATGGGCTATTGCTATTGGGGTTCCCAGCAAAGCCGCTATTTGTTTGAGAATGTCTTCCCACCAGAATTCCAGTGGCACCCGAGGTAGCCTCACCCAGACCGGGACACACGCTGGGATTTCCTCAGCAGTGCTGGAACCCACATGCCAAGGTTTTAGAAAGAGGCCCACCCGTTCATAAAAGTAAGGCCCTCCTTCAAAAATCCGATTACGATCCGCTACAGAGGAAAAACTCACTAGAAAGTAATTTTTTGCTGCCAACATAATGTTGAAATCTCCATCAACTGCCCAGGAACGCCTGATCCAAGCTTCCAAGGCCTGCTGGGGGATTCTAATTCCCAAAAACTTGCAAATTAAAGTATGTGAGGAGAGATATTCAATATCCTCCTGAATTGTTTCCTATGGGATAACTAAAACTGGTCTATCATGCCTTTTGAGCAAACAACCATTCACCTTATTCAGTTTTACCTTGTCCCCAGAGTAGAACGTTGTCTTGGCTTCATCCCATCCTCCCACACCCGCTCCACCCAAACTAGGCACTGATGGCGGGTCGCCTATCACCTGGTCTCCTCCATGCCCTTCCCCGTGCCCTTCCTTGCGCACAACCATCATTTCGATGCCTCAATTATTCAACATGTTTCTAGGATGTTGATACAGGCTTTGGATCCTTTTTTTTTATACAAACTCACCAAGCAGCCATTTTTGGGCTTGAATGCACATGAACCCTATAAAATGCATGGAAATGACTCAAATGACTAGTTTGAGATACTTGGAACTTTTATGAGGCTTTGCATGAAACCTCAAGGTGTTAAATAAGGTTGAATAGGGTCCCTAAGAATCCATTAGTGGAATTATTTTATAACTCTAATGTGTAATCTTCATGAACAAATGCTAAGACTAGATACCTCTCTAAAACCCTCACAAACCCTCTTTTAAACCCAATGGAGAAAATCTTGAATTTGAAGCATCTAAATGACATAGGTTGGCCATGAAAATAATTGGAGGTGATATAGGACTATTTATGGATCCTTCCCATATAATTGAGTTGTACCCTACTTGTACATAAAATGTACAATAGGTCTTATTTTGAAAAATTTGTGTGTTTTATAGGGATGAAGAAGCTTCAAGGGATGCAACCACCTTTAAGAGAAATATTAGGTCTTGTTATAAGTACTCATGTTCATACATTGAGGTATCTAATTTCTTAAGTGTGTCTTATATCTCCTTCATTTTAGCCAGTCATAATGAATAAGTAGTGAACACTTAATGAAAATGGTGAAACTCCAATTGGGAAGCCTTTTAAGGATTGATTCATAAACTTGATGAATTGGAGCCTCTTAAAATGTGTCATTAATACTTGTGCATGGATCACATTGTATAATTGGAAGGATTTTGAATTATAAGTGTGAGAGGTGCATGAGAGGGAGTTATTTGTGATTGTCATGAATGATTGCTCATGGTCAGAGGAATATGAATGATTAGGTACTAATACAATGCATGTGTGGGATTGTTAGTAACCCTTACCCTTTAGATTAATCATTAGACCTAACCTTATGTAGTGATGAGGTAATTTTGTGAAGGTAAATCATGGAGGTAGTTTCATATGCAAGCAAAGAGAGAATCTATTCCACATTTGGAGGAGTGAAATAAAGTGAGGGATATTTTTCCTTAGTTTCCTTTTAAGACCCATCTCATTTTAGATTACATTGATGTTATAACTCATTCTATTTTCTTAACAAGTGTCTTAGTTTTTGAAAATATTGTCATTGATGTCAAAGGTCTAGCATTATTGGTGATAAAGGCCCCATTGCATTTAATATTTTTTGTAATAAATATATCTTGGCTAATATGAGTTAATATTTATTTAATATTAACAAATATATTTTTCATTGCATATGAGACAAAAGAAGGGCCCATGAAGAAGTCAAAGAGCCATGCGATAAAGACAAAAGAAGGATGGGACACATTTTACCATGAAGAGTCATCTTGGGGAATTCCAAGAGTCACCAAGTGAAGACAAAAGAGGAAGGGCACAATTTCTCATGAAGGGACACTTTAAGGAATACAAAAATTCACCAAGATGAGGACAAAAGAGGGAAGGACATTTTTGATCATGAAGGGTCACCACATGACTTTTCAAAGCTTGAATATGAAGGGTCATATAAGTTTGGAACCATTTTCCATGAGGATTAAAGGGTCACAAAGGGGGAAGACCAAAGGTCATTTGGAAAGATATAAATAAATGCTTGAGAAGCTATTTGTATATATGAGAAATAGAGGTTGATTTGATATTGTAACATCTAGCTTAGCAGAGCAATTGTGAGAGATGAATATGATTTGTATTTGTTATATCTAGCTTAGAAGAAAAAGGTGAGAGAGAGAGGAAAGAGATGTTGTATTGAACTATCATTTTTTGAGATAGAAACATTGAGAGATAGGTGTGTGGTATACACAAAGGGGTTGGTGCTCCTGTGGGTTGGTGCTCATGAATAGTAGCTGGGTTGGTGCTCGACAAAGGGGTTCAGTGCTCCTATGGGTTGGTGCTCATGAATAGTAGCTGGGTTGGTGCTCAGCAAAGGGGTTTGGTGCTCTTGCAAGTTTGTGCTTGAAAATATTGTTTGGGTTGGTGCTCATTCATATACTTGAGATTGTTCTCCATGGTTTTTCCCACATTGAGTTTCCACATTATATCTGGTGTCCCTCTCTATCATATGTGGTGTTTATTGTTTGAGTTTTATTACATATCTTGAATGTTTAATTAAGTGGATTTTGGTTAAAGTAAAGTTTTATTAGATATATGATATACTGATTCACCCCCCCTCTCAGTATATCCCATGTTCAACAATTGGTATCAGAGCAGGTTCCTTTTTGAAAAAGTTTTAAAGCTTGAAGGTAGATCAGGAAAGCACAAGATGGAAATACATAAAGGTGCCTCTACAAGCAAAAGAATAGTTTATCAAGAAGAAGAGGATGAAGCTGAAGTGAATATGGAAGGAGAACTCATGTGTGCCTTAGAAGAGTTGAAAGTTGTTGAAAAGAAAAATCAAAGGTTGAAGCATCAAATCAAGAAAAATGAAAAGGAGTCAAAGGAGATAATTGAAGATCTACAAGTGCACTTTGAAGAAGCCAAGAAAAATGAAGAATATTTAACATCACAGTTAGAAATATCAATAAAATAATGTGAAAGGTATGTTACTGAAATTGCCTCTTTAAAAGAAGAGATTGAGAAAGCAGTCAACAATAAAATAGTCAATGATTCAAAATTTGAGAATATCACTAATATGTTGAATAAGATAGTAGAAAGCCAAAAGGAAATATCAGATAAGACAAGTATCAATTTTGAAAATAAGAAGAGTTATGTTGAATCTCTTACAAATAAAGAAACAAGAAGGGAAGAAGTGAAGAATACAGAGGACAAAGAAGGCTGAAAGGAACAAAGCTATAAAAGGCAATCAGGTCAGAGATAAACAAACAGGTCCTATTTTTATTGAAATGGATATGGTCATAAGAAATTAGAATGTATAAAAAGAGCTAACAATATCAGAAATAAGGAAAAGGAAGGTCATGTAGAGTCAATCAGAAGATATAACTCTTTTGCTCCTCTATCAAGCTTTGATGAAGAGACCATAATTTGTTACAAGTGTAATAACTTTGGACACATAGCTCGGTATTGTAGAAGTGTGTTCGAGTCAATCAAGAAGGACTAGAGTTTTAGGGCTCCATTCTTCAAGAAAAAGGTTTAGACATGGTAGAAAAAATAGTCTAAAGGTTCTAAGTTGGTCCAAACAGCTTTTCATGCAAGAAATGAAGAAAATCCATGGTTTATTTATAGCAAATGTTTGAGGCATATGATAGGAGACAAGAACAAGTTCATAACCTTGAAGAAGATCAATGGTGGCACAGTGAAATTTGGGGAGAATACTACTACCAAAATTGTCAAAAAAGGTACACTAAGTTTAGATAATGGTAGAACTAAAATTGAAAATGTTTTATATGTAGGTCTTAAGTATAATCTTTTGAGTGTAAGTCAAATGTGTGATCAAGGTCACACACTAAAGTTTTATGTATAATGTTGTGAAATTAGAAGAAAAGATTCAGATGTATTGATTGCAGATGCTCAGAGAACATGTAATAACTTATATATGCTATCAGACATCAAAGGTAAAAAATGTTGTTTGAGTCAGATTGAAGAAATTTGGCTATGGAACAAGAGAATGGGGCACATAAACTTTGACAATCTTGTCAATATTTATAAAAAGTAAGAAGTCAAGAATCTTCCAAAGATGACAAAGCCATCTAACACGCTTTGTGGACCTTGTCAGCATGGGAAGTAGGATAGAAGGCGATTCAAAACAAAAGAGTACTCAACCACTCAGATGCTAGAGCTTGTTCACATTGATCTATGTGGACCTATGGGGACTCAAAGTACTCAAGGTGATAAATATTTCATGTTGCTTATTGATGATTTTTCACGTATGACTTGGATAATGTTTTTAAAGAAAGAATCAGAAGATTTTAGACAATTCAAAGCATTCAAAGCATTAGTTGAGAATGAAACTAATCTAAAGATTAAGTGTATAAGATCAGATCGAGGGGGAGAATTCATGTCAGATCAATTTATTGAGTTTTGTGAAGATCATGGAATAAAGAGACAGTATTCATCAGCCAGAACTCCACAACAAAATGGAGTAGTTAAAAAGAAAAATAGAATAATTTAGGAGATGCTGAGGACAATGCTAAATGAATCCAAGATAGCAAATAAATATTGGAGAGAGGTGGTTGGTATAATAGTGCATATTTAGAATAGAGATTTATTATGAGTCAACAGTGACAAGACTCCTTATGAGCTATGGAAAGACAAACTAGCAATAGTTGATTATTTTAGAGTTTTCAGTAGCAAATGCTTCATAAAGAAAACCGATGAAAAACTTGGTAAGTTTGAATCCAGAGCAGATGAAGGTATATTTCTTGGTTATTATTGAAAAAGTAAAGCTTATCAATGTTATAACAAAAGAACCAAGAAAATTGTTGAAAGTGCAAGTGTTAGGATTGAAGAAGATGGAACAAAAAAGATCAGTGATCTAGTAGACATTCCTGAAATCATTGAAGATGAAGGTTTTGAAGAATCAGATGAAGATGAGGAAAAGGAGAAGGAGAAAAATGGCACCAAGACTCCATCCAAATATGTTTAGAAAAATCATAATGAAAGTGACATCATTAGGGACATAAAAGAAGGAATTCACATCAGAAGAATGATGGTAAGTGAATCTAAAAAAGTTAATTTCTCTTTGTTATCTAAAATTTAGCCTAGAAATTTTTTAGAAGCTAGACATGATGAGCATTGGGTTAAGGCTATGGATGAAGAATTAGATCAGATAGAAAAGAATGATACTTGGGAATTAGTGCCTAGACCAAAAGATCACAATGTGATAGGAACAAAATGGGTTAATAGAAATAAGTTGAATGAAAATGGATAAGTAACTAAAAATAAAGCAAGATTAGTATGTAAAGGATATGCTTAGATTGAGGGAATAGATTTTGAATAAACTTTTGCACCAATAGCAAGGTTAGAGGCTATTAGATGTTTCTTACATATGCAGTATTTAAAAATTTCAAAGTGTTTCAAATGGATGTCAAATCTACCTTCCTAAATGGGGATCTTGAAGAAGAGGTCTACATTGAGCAGCCTGAGGGGTTTATTCTCTCAAATATTAGTAATCATGTATGCAAATTGAGGAAGGCATTGTATGGATTAAAACAAGCTCCTAAAGCTTGGTATGCAAGACTTGATAAGTACTTGCAATATCAAGGATTCAAGAGAGGATTTGTTGATAGTAATCTTTAAATCAAAATAGAAGGTAAGCATGAATTGATTGTTGTGGTATATGTTGATGATATCATTTTTGGATAAAATATTGAAAAGATGACAAAAGAATTTTTTGATAGAATGCAAAAATAATTTGAGATGTCTATGCTTGGAGAATTATCATTTTTTTAGGATTACAAATATTTTAATCAAATAAAGGAATTTTTATATCTCAAAGTAAATATGCCAAGAAAATGTTGAAGAAATTTAGTTTTTAGGATTGTGTACCAGTTGGCACACCTATGTGTATCAGAAATAAGGTGAGCAATGATGTAGATTCACCTATTATAGATAAATATTTGTATAGATCTATGATTGGTAGTCTTTTATATTTGACAACATCGAGACTAGACATCATGCATGCAGTAGGTATAGTTGCAAGATATCAGTCATCTCCAAGAGATAGTCATGTTTAGTTGGTGAAAAGAATATTCAAATATATCAAGGGGACACTGGATTATGGATTATGGTATCCCAAAGGTAAAGATTTCACTTTAGTTACTTATACAAATTCAGATTGGGTAGGGTGCTTAGATTACCAAAAGAGTACAAGTGGAGGAGCTTTCTTCCTTGGTGATAGCTTAGTATCATGGCTAATAAAGAAGAAGAACTCAATATCACTTTCTACAGCTGAAGCATAATTTATTGCAATAGTATTGTGTTGTACTCAAGTGCTTTGGATGAAGCAAACTTTGGAAGATATCAAGGTAAAGTATGATGAACCTATTTCCATTTTTTGTGATAACACAAGTGCTATAAATATTTCAAAAAATCTAGTAATGCATTCAAGAACAAAACATATTCCCATTAGATATCACTTCTTGAGAGAGCAGGTTGTAAATCAACAGGTTAAGATGGAATATATTAGTCTTACAGAGTAGATTGCAGATATTTTCACAAAGGCACTACCAAAAGACACATTTGAGTATCTGGGAGAGAAGTTGGGAGTAATTTCCTTTACTTCTTGCCATTGAGGTTTAGCATCAGTTAAGGGGGAGCTAAGTGTTAGCTCCAGGTAGGCCCTTTGCCATTGATGTCAAAGGGTGAGAATAATAGGTACAAGTATAGGTGCAAAAAATAGGTATAGGGAATAGGTATAGGTTTTTATAGTAAGGGGGAGTTACTATATGTTTTTAGATGATAGTATGTGTAGGTGACAGGATGTGGCAGTTTCAGGATTGAGGTTGCCATCAATGACAAAGGGGGAGATTGTTGGAAATATTTTCATTGATGTCAAAGGTCTAGCATTATTGGTGATAAAGGCCCCATTGCATTTAATGTTATTTATAATAAATATATCTTGGCTAATATGAGTTAATATTTATTTAATATTAACTAATATATTTTTGGTTGCATATGAGACAAAAGAAGGGCCCATGGAGAAGTCAAAGATCCATGGGATAAAGAAAAAAGAAGGATGGGACACATTTTCCCATGAAGAGTCATCTTTGGGAATTCCAAGAGTCACCAAGTGAAGACAAAATAGGAAGGGCACAATTTATCATGAAGGGACACTTTAAGGAGTATGAAAAGTCACCAAGATGAGGACAAAAGAGGGAAGGACATTTTTGATCATGAAGGGTCACCACATGACTTTTCAAAGGCTTGAATATGAAGGGTCATACAAGTTTGCACCATTTTCTATGAGGATTGAAGGGTCACAAAGGGGGAAGACCAAAGGTCATTTGGAAAACTATAAATAAAGGCTTGAGAAGACATTTGTATATATGAAAAATAGAGGTTGATTTGATATTGTAATATCTAGCTTAGAAGAGCAAGTGTGAGAGATGAATATGATTTGTATTTGTTATATCTAGCTTAGAAGAAAAAGGTGAGAGAGAGGAAAGAGATGTATTGAACTATAATTTGTTGAGATAACAACATTGAGAGATAGGTGTGTGGTATACACAAAGGGGTTGGTGCTCACGAATAGTAGCTGGGTTGGTGCTCAGCAAAGGGGTTTGGTGCTCTTGCAAGTTTGTGCTTGCAAATATTGTTTGGGTTGGTGCTCATTCATATACTTGAGATTGTTTTCCATGGTTTTTCCCACATTGGGTTTCCACGTTATATCTAGCGTCCCTCTCTATCATATGTGGTGTTTATTGTTTGAGTTTTATTACATATCTTGAATGTTTGATTAAGTGGATTTTGGTTAAATAAAAGTTTTATTAGATATATGATATACTGATTCACCCCCCTCTTAGTATATCCCGTGTTTAATAATTGGTATCAGAGCAGGTTCCTTTTTGAAAAAGTTTTAAAGCTTGAAGGTAGATCAGGAAAGCACAGATGGAAATACATAAAGGTGCCTCTACAAGCAAAAGAATAGTTGATCAAGAAGAAGAGGATGAAGTCGAAGTGAATATGGAAGGAGAACTCATGTGTGCCTTAGAAGAGTTGAAAGTTGTTGAAAAGAAAAATCAATGATTGAAGCATCAAATCAAGAAAAATGAAAAGGAGTCAAAGGAGATAATTGAAGATCTACAAGTGCACTTTGAAGAAGCCAAGAAAAATGAAGAAGATCTAATGGCACAATTGGAAATATCAAGAAAATAATGTGAAAGGTATGTTACTGAAATTGCCTCTTTAAAAGAAGAGATTGAGAAAGCAGTCAAAAATAAAATAGTCAATTATTCAAAATTTGAGAATAGCACTAATATGCTAAATAAGATATTAGAAAGCCAAAAGGCAATATCTGATAAGATAGGTATCAGTTTTGAAGAGAAGAAGAGCTATGTTGAAGATCTTACAAATAAAGAAACAAGAAGGGAAGAAGTGAAGAATACAAAGGACAAAGAAGGCTAGAAGGAACAAAGCTATAAAAGGCAATCAGGTCAAAGATTCACAAATAGGTCCTATTTTTATGGTTACTATTTTTATTGTAATGGATATGGTCATAATAAATTAGAATGTATAAAAAGAGCTAAAAATCTCAAAAATAAGGAAAAGGAAGGTCATGTAGAGTCAAGCAAAAGCTATAACTCTTTTGATCCTCTATCAAGCTTTGATGAAGAGACCATAATTTGTTACAAGTGCAACAACTTCAGACACATAGCTCAGTATTGTAGAAGCGTGTTCGAGCTAGTCAAGAAGGACTAGAGTTTTAGGGCTCCATTAATCAACAAAAAGGTTTAGACATGGCAAAAGAAAAAATCTAAAGGTTCTATGTTGGTCTAGATAGCTTTGCATGCAAGAAATGAAGAAAAGCAATGGTTTATTAATATCAAATGTTTGAGGCACATGACAGGAGACAAGAGCAAGTTCATAAACTTGAAGAAGATTAATGGTGGCATAGTGAAATTTGGGGACAATACTACTACCAGAATAGCTGAAAAAGGTACACTAAGTTTAGATAATGGTAAAACTAAAACTAAAAATGTTTTATATGTAGAAGGTCTTAAGCATAATCTTTTGAGTGTAAGTCAAATGTGTGATCAGGGGCACACACTAAAGTTTTATGTAGAAGGTTGTGAAATTAGAATAAAATATTTAGATGTATTGATTGCAGATGCTCAGAGAATAGGAAATGACTTATATATGCTATCGGACATCAAAGGTCAAAAATGTTGTTTGAGTCAGATTAAAGAAATTTGGATATGGCATAGGAGAATGGGGCACATAAATTTTGACAATATTATCAATATTTATAAAAAGAAAGCAGTTAGGAATCTTCCAAAGATCACAAAGCCATCTAACATGCTTTGTGGACCTTGTCAACATGGGAAGCAGGATAGAAGGTGGTTCAAAACAAAAGAGTACTCGACCACTCAAATGCTAGAGCTTGTTCACGGTGATCTATGTGGACTTATGAGGACTCAAAGTACTCAAGGTGATAAATATTTCATGTTGCTTATTGATGATTTTTCATGTATGACTTGGATAATGTTTTTAAATAAAAAATCAGAAGCTTTTAGACAATTCAAAGCATTCAAAGCATTAGTTGAGAATGAAACTAATCTAAAGATTAAGTGTCTAAGATCAGATCGAGGAGGAGATTCATGTCAAATCAATTTATTGAGTTTTGTGAAGATCATGGAATAAAGAGACAGTATTCAGTAGCCAAAAATCCACAACAAAATGGAGTAGTTGAACCAAAAAATAGAACAGTTTAGGAGATGGCGAGGACAATGCTAAATGAATCCAAGATAGCAAATAAATATTGGAGAGAGGTGGTTGGTACAATAGTTTATATTTAGAATAGAGATTTATTAAGAGTCAATAGTGACAAGACTCCTTATGAGCTATGGAAAGACAAACCAACAACAGTTGATTATTTTAGAGTTTTCGGTAGCAAATGCTTCATAAAGAGAACTGATGAAAAACTTGGTAAGTTTGAATCCATAGCAGATGAAGGTATATTTCTTGGTTATTCTTGAAAATGTAAAGCTTATAAATGTTATAACAAAAGAACCAAGAAAATTGTTGAAAGTGCAAGTGTCAGGATAGAAGAAGATGGAACACAAAAGATTAGTGATCTAGTAGACATTCCTGAAATCATTGAAGAGGAAGGCTTTGAAGAATTAGATGAAGATGAGGAAATGGAGAAGGAGAAAAATGGCACCAAGACTCCATCCAAATATGTTCAAAAAAATCATAATGAAAGTGACATCATCAGGGACATAAAAGAAGGAATTCACTCTAGAAGAATGATGGTAAGTGAATCTGAACAAGTTAATTTCTCTTTGTTATCTAAAATTTAGCCTAGAAAATTTTCAAAAGCTAGACATGATGAGCATTGGGTTAAGGCTATGGATGAAGAATTAGATCAGATAGAAAAGAATGATACTTTGGAATTAGTGCCTAGACCAAAAGATCACAATGTGATAGGAACAAAATGGGTTTATAGAAATAAGTTAAATGAAAATGGAGAAGTAACCAGAAATAAAGAAAGATTAGTATGTAAAGGATATGCTCAGATTGGGGGAATAGATTTTGAAGAAACTTTTGCACTAGTAGCAAGGTTAGAGGCTATTAGAATGTTTCTTGCATATGCAGTATTTAAAAATTTCAAAGTGTTTCAAATGGATGTCAAATCTACCTTCCTAAATGGGAATCTTGAAGAAGAGGTCTACATTGAGCAGCCTGAGGGGTTTATTCTCTCGAATATTAGCAATCATGTATGCAGATTAAAGAAAGCATTGTATGGATTAAAACAAGCTCCCAGAGCTTGGTATGCAAGCCTTGATAAGTACCTACAAGATCAAGGATTCAAGAGAGGATTTGCTAATAGTAATCTTTACATCAAAATAGAAGGTAAGCATTAATTGATTGTTGTGGTATATGTTGATGATATCATTTTTGGAGGAAATATTGAAAAGATGACAAAAGAATTTTCTAATAGAATGCAAAAAGATTTTGAGATGTCTATGCTTGGATAATTATCATTTTGTTTAGGATTACAAATATTTTAATCAAATAAAGGAATTTTTATATCTCAAAGTAAATATGCCAAGAAAATGTTGAAGAAATTTGGTTTTGAGGATTGTGTATCAGTTGGCACACCTATGTGTATAAGAAATAAGGTGAGCAATGATGTAGATTCACCTATTATAGATCAATCTTTGTATAGATCTATGATTGGTAGTCTTTTATATTTGACAACATCGAGACTAGACATCATGCATGCAGTAGGTATGGTTGCAAGATATCATTCATCTCTAAGAGATAGTCATGTTCAGTTGGTGAAAATAATATTTAGATATATCAAGGGGACTTTGGATTATGGATTATGGTATCCCACAAGTAAAGATTTCACTTTAGTTACTTATACAAATTCAGATTGGGTAGGGTGCTTAGATGACAGAAAGAGTACAAGTGGAGGAGCTTTCTTATTTGGTGATAGCTTAGTATCATGGCTAAGAAAGAAGAACTCAATATCACTTTCTACAGTTGAAGTAGAATATATTGCAACAATATTATGTTGTACTCAAGTGCCTTGGATGAAGCAAACTTTGGAACATATCAAGGTAAAGTATGATGAACCTATTTCCATTTTTTGTGATAACACACGTGCTATAAATATTTCAAAAAATCCAATAATGCATTCAAGAACAAAACATATTCCCATTAGATATCACTTCTTGAGAGAGCAGGTTGTAGATCAACAGGTTAAGATGGAATATATTAGTCCTACAGAGTAGATTGCAGATATTTTCACAAAGGCACTACCAAAAGACACATTTGAGTATCTACGAGAGAAGTTGGGAGTAATTTCCTTTACTTCCTACCATTGAGGTTCAAAATCAGTTAAGAGGGAGCTAAGTGTTAGCTCTAGGTAGGCCCTTTGCCATTGATGTCAAAGGGGGAGATTAATAGGTATAGGTACAGGTACAAGTGCAAAAAATAGGTATAGGGAATAGGTACAGGTTGTTACAGTAAGAGGAGTTACTATATGTTTTCAGATGACAGTATGTGTAGGTGACATGATGTGGCAGTTTTAGGATTGAGGTTGCCATCAATGACAAAGGGGGAGATTGTTAGAAATATTTTCATTGATGTCAAAGGTCTAGCATTATTGGTGATAAAGGCCCCATTGCATTTAATGTTGTTTGTAATAAATATATCTTGGCTAATATGAGTTAATATTTATTTAATATTAATGCATATATTTTTGGTTGCATATGAGACAAAAGAAGGGCCCATGGAGAATTCAAAGAGCCACGGGATAAAGACAAAAGAAGGATGGGACACATTTTCCCATGAAGAGTCATCTTGGGGAATTCCAAGAGTCACCAAATGAAGACAAAAGAGAAAGGGCGTAATTTATCATGAAGGGACACTTTAAGGAATATGAAAAGTCACCAAGATGAGGACAAAAGAGGGAAGGACGTTTTTGATCATGAAGGGTCACCACATGACTTTTCAAAGGCTTGAATATGAAGGGTCATACAATTTTGGCACCATTTTCCATGAGGATTGAAGGGTCACAAAGGGGGAAGACCAAAGGTCATTTGGAAATCTATAAATAAAGGCTTGAGAAGCCATTTGTATATATGAGAAATAGAGGTTGATTTGATATTGTAATATCTAGCTTATAATAGCAATTGTGAGAGATGAATATGATTTGTATTTGTTATATCTAGCTTAGAAGAAAAAGGTGAGAGAGAAGAAAGAGATGTGGTATTGAACTATCATTTGTTGAGATAACAACATTGAGAGATAGGTGTGTGGTATACACAAAAGGGTTGGTGCTCCTATGGGTTGGTGCTCGGAAAAGGGGTTTGGTGCTCCTGTGGGTTGGTGCTCACAAATAGTAGTTGGGTTGGTGCTCGGCAAAGGGGTTTGGTGCTCCTACAAGTTTGTTCTTGTGAATATTGTTTGGTTTGGTGCTCATTCATATACTTGAGATTGTTCTCTGTGGTTTTTCCCACATTGGGTTTCCACGTTATATCTGGTGTCTCTCTCTATCTTGTGTGGTATTTATTGTTTGAGTTTTATTACTTATCTTGAATGTTTGATTAAGTGGATTTTGGTTAAAGGAAAGTTTTATTAGATATATGATATACTGATTCACCCCCTCTCAGTATATCCCGTGCTTAACATTATTTACTCTTGAGCTTCCCTCTCTCTCTCTCTCTTCTCATAATTGCTATAAATTATAGCCTTTTTGGCTATTGTACAGATCTCTCCACTTGGGTATGGTGAAACCCTACCTAATTTTTTATTTTAATTAATAAAGAATGCTATTTTACCTCATTAAATATTTCACTAAGTGCATTTTTTGGTTTTTGTTCTTATGTAAGTGTATTTTACTTACCTTCACATGTTACTCTTCCTAGTGCCTTGTGTGAATTGAAAGCTCTCTTTTGTAGGTTAGTAAGAAGTGTCTAATATGGATTTTAGGTATAGTGAGTAGCTCATTAATTAGTGTTTATAGAATACCTATTATCTAAGTTCTCCTATCCTAAGCTCTCTTCAAGACCCCATGATTGAAACATTGATGTAGAAGAGGAGTTTTGAATTGGATGAAGTGTATGTGTGGGATTCTCTTTGGTTTCAAGTGCATTGTCAGTGGTGTGAGTAAACCATATATTTGGTGTATCACCTCCCATAAATTAGATTTGTTTTTAGTTATCCTTCTCCCTTTTCACCCCCCAAAAGCTAGTATTAGGTTTAATCTATAGTGGTATATCAAGGGAACTAGCCCTAATCTAGAGATCCACCTCAAACTTGTGCTACCCACAACCCTGAAGTGGTTCCATTGTGCCACTCGAATAAGGAGAGACTTGTCATCTCCTTAAAGGGTGAAATTTTAAGTGACAACAGTTACCTATTGCAACATATTACACACTAAATCTGATGGTTGGGGTGGGTAGGGATAATATTTATCTATTAATGGTTAAGATTATCTTGACTAGTTTGGTCATGGTTAAATATCAAAGATCTTCGAGAAGAAATTGATTCTCTAATCTATATTTCATATCAGTTACTTACTTCTTATTGTGATATAAATAATCATACTTGCATATTTAGTTTTTTTTAAAGCATGAATATTTTATATTATAGTCCTTATATGGATTGGACATTATTGAAAAAGGATTAAAATAGTCATTGAGTGCATGACTGAGTTATATGTATGTTATTTTGTAGTTTGGCTTGTATTGTGTTAAATTATGGGAACAATGCAATTGAATTTTGGATGATGGTTTATATAGTTCAATGAATAGTAAATGTTATGTTCTTTGATAAAAATGAATAAGATTTGTTTTCAATAATAGTTTACACTTGAATTATAAATGAGTATGTTTGTAAAATACTTAGTCATTAATTTGTTGAGTTGTCAATAAAATATTAATGTGATTGGATTTATTATAATAATCTTGTACAACAGCTAAAGAAGTTGTCTCAATGCACAAGTACAATGTGTGTTTAATAGTTCTCTCTTATTTAGATTTGTGTCAATTTTAGTTAATATAGTTCAATTAATTTTACAATAGTGTGCCATATTGTTTACCCATTTTCATGTATAAAAATTGGAATAGTTTTACTACAACTAATGAATTTATTATGAAGATTTGTAAGTTATAATTTGATAAGTATTGTACATGGATGTTTTCAATTGTATTTTATTTACTGGTTTTATTTTTATACACATGGGTGATCTTTACATGGTCATATTGTAACCCTTGAATTTGAATTTACTTATTTCAAGTTGATTTTGATTATGGTATAATTAAAAGTTTATAGTCACTTTAGTTGATCTTTGTTATGTTCTCAAAACTCATTAGATGGTTGAGCCATAAATTATGAATTGGATAAGAATTTTTAACATGTTTAGGGCTCAAAATCATGTAGTATCACATTCTCCTGATATGGAATAGTTAAAATAATAGTTAAATTGTATATGCTACATTTGATTTCCATTATGATTTACATGATGGAATTATAGTCCTTTTTATGTTCAGTCATAAGAATACAATTCATTTTTTTGAGTCTAAAAATGAATAGTATTATGAGTTCCTTATATCACATCTATATTGAATTATTATAGCTTGTGTAAATGGAATTTGTGTTTATTAAAGATAATTAGAAGTGAATAACTTGTACTTTTATTATGGATGTATATTATGTTTGTGATTTTGAATTAAGGGTTTCTTGATTATTAGGAAATAATGTGTTTGTTAAAGACAAAGACTAAAAAAATACCTAAGAAAAATTATATTGTCCTTCCCTTGTAAAGAGTTATAGTTTTTTTGCATTATATCTATGTTATCTAAGTTCATATTTTTTAAATTTAATAGTGGAAAAGACACTCACTTTGTATATTACAATCTAGAAAGGGTAATAATAATTTAAAAAGGTACTTGTTCATGATTATTTTAAAATACGTTAAGGTGGTTAAGATAATAATGTGTGGATTGAATACTAAAGTTAACAACAATAGTCACAATCAAGATTGAATTTAAAGTTGTTGATAAACATTAGTTTCAAAGAATAATTTAAATTGGACATCATAAGACAATGATATGAAAACCCTTAAGACTTTATTTAAAAAAATAAAATGTGTTTGATTAATGTTTCACACATATGTTAACCATATAGTCATTCAATACTATGTATCTAGGAATAAATCATTGAGAACCAATCAATAAATGGACATACCTAAGTGAGGATGTTATACCTTATTCCTATCATTTAAAATCGTAGGCATGCACATGAAATGTGAACTTTGTATATGCCTTTATATATAGAATAATAACTAAGAATCATTCTATTTAATTAGAGATTGGTCCAGACAAAACACCTATGTTATCACTTTGACTTATGTAATATTATTGTACATAATATTATTAATTATAAGAATAATTGTAAGAGAGATTTTGTGTCATAGTGGTAGGTGGATAGTCTACATAGGAATTTTAATAGTATTCTTTGAAGATGAAGTGAATAGTAATTTTTTTATTGATAAATATTTTAATCTCTATTCATTTAAACAATGCAATAACTTTGGTTTAAACTAAATTCCTATTTTATTTTTCATCCCTTATTCCTGACCTAACATTGGTATTAGAACTCAACTTTCATTAATTATTTTATTCCTCCATTCATCTTCCTTGATGTATATTCACTTATATATAATTAAACACATTAACAATTATTTTTTATATGGTTTAAGATTGTAATAAATTTTTATACTTAAAACCAATGTATCAACTATTCAAGGAAGAGTCTTGAAATTTTATATTACTGTAGTGAAACATTATTGCATTGTGTGACTGCTATAACAAGGCATTTTTTGAATGTGGCTACTATTTTAGACTTATATATTATTCATTATATAATTTTTGATTGCATATGGAATTTTTAGGACTGATAAGAAGGCATTTATCTATTTTGGGACTATTACTAGCTAATTATAAGTCATTTTAGTTGCACTTTCATTGCTTATACCATATTTCACATTGGATACCTATTATGTAACGATATAGACTAAAAAATACCTATATCCTTAGTAATTTTATCAATTAAATGATGGTTTTGGATGTATGTACTAACAAAACAACTAAGCATAGGTATTTTGTGTGCATCAAATGGATCAACTAGTATGTTAAAAGATAAAGCATCTTTTAAATAATATTTTAACTTGAAAGTCCATGTTAAAGTAGATGACCATGTGGAAGAAGGAAATCATGCATTAATATGACAAGATAAGTTGATTTCTTAAAACTTTTATGCTTTTATTTCCATTAAAATCATAATTTTTTAAATGGATAATTTTCCCATAAGGAAATGTGTGTGTGTGTGTGTGTGTGTGTGTGTGTATTCATTTTGAATTATTAAAAACAATAAGTCATTTTCAAACCAAAAATTAAATTATTTTTTAAAAACCATTTTTTTAAAACTCTAAATTGATCAAACAAAAACCAAATCACAGAATTTGGTATTAATAGTGCCTCTAGTTCACATTTATGATTTATGTCATAATGATTGATCTACTAAACTTATATCCTAATATAGTAACAATAATGGTGTTTGTGACATCATCCTTATAAATATATATGAATAAATATGCAAATTTTTCATTTTCCCATTCCCTTCATTACTCATTCATGATTATGACTAGACATAAATCCTGAAATCAAAAATACAATAAGTATTTAGGGTTATTATGCCTATGTATAAGGACTTATCACTAAATAGGTGTTGTAGATAGAGTGAATCCTTTTCATGTGCTACCTATGTACGACACACCATTATGCAGTCACATTTTTTGTTATCTATTTCATGTACCACTAGGTATATAGGAAAGATGAGCTTCTTCCACATACTAATGAATATATAAGAAGGGTGATAATTTATAGAGTTTGGTATATCATTCAAGTGGTATTTATAGAAATTAACCTTTTTATAATGATAAGGAACCATTTCATCTCCTTATACATAAATCATGATTTAAATCAAAACTATTTTTTTTTAATAATAATAATTAGGAAAGATACCTAGTTAGAATGGTAAAGAAAAGTGGTTAATATAATCATCTTTAATGACTCATGGTTTGAAATTTGTGATAGTGATGCACAACCTATTTAACTTAAATACGTAAAAGAGATACCATCTTAGAAGTAAAATAATTCAAAAGCATTATCCTTGATGTGGGCCTTAGTTCATGCTAAGATTCTTTATCACAGTTAGGGATGTAACACTCACTGGGAAGCATTTCACAAATTGAAATACCTATATGATTCTCACTTAGAATTGGAGTTCATATAAATGTAGTGGAAACTATTCAATCTTGAGTTGAAATATGGTGATGTCAAGAGTTTATATTGTGAAATTTATGCTATCAAACATGATGTTGATGCTACTAGTGTAAAAATTGATGTGTTTATGTCCACATTCATAAAGGCTCTTCTCCCTACATACTCAACCTACTTGGAGTCATTGCAAGAAATAAATCTATTGTAAACTCTGACCTTTAATCAATTGGTTAATAAAATAGATGAAAGAGAAAATGTAATGAAATTACTTAGATGATTCATAATAATAGAATTATATATTAACAAATTAAGAATAAAATAATAATGTCAACAAGAATAATTAGTGAAAGAGTAGAATCCTTGAATATTATGACTAAGACACTTCAAGGGGGTAACTTCCACAAAAATTAAATAAAAATGGAATTCATAATATGATGATAAAATACTAACCATTACCTCCTATATATACTCTATGTAGCCATGGTTATTCCATAGGCTAACCATATTATTGTCACATTGATTTTTCACCCTTAGGAAGATGTTTCATGTATCTTCACCCAATCAACACAATGGGAATACCCCTAGGCCAAATTGGGTCACCTGTGATTGGATTAAACCTATGGAGAGGTTTAGATTCCCTTGATGGATCACCTAATAATACATTAAACTAGTTAACTTTAAAGGAAAAATGAGAAAGAATGCATAAAATAAATAAAATAAAATCAAAGGGGGTGATACACTAGAATATAATGACATCATATATCTACTTAAGCATACACAATGAAAATAATACCTAAAAAACATGCATGACTTCACAATCTTAACAAGCTTTGTTGCATAATTTTTTTGTAGGGAGGTAAAGATCTTGTGAAATCATTTAGAAGGGAGAAACTCTATACATAAACACTACATGAACTTAATATCACACAACCTACAACCTAAAAATGAGTATTATCCTAAAAAAAGGTGATGAAATTAGACAAAAAATCAAAGAGAAATCAACTTATTCATAAGATAAGATTGACAATCCACAAATTCACACGAGATATAAGGATCTAAGATGGTAAATCAATTATATTATTTATTAAAAGGAATAATATCAAGGTAGAGGAGTCAAGAATGGCAAAATTAGTGCAAAATTTTTTTGCATAAAAGAGACCCCTTCTATGATTATAATTTAAATGCTTAAATAGGTAGAGTTACAGAGCTCAAGATCTTAACTTCGTCTTTCCCACTAATGGGATAGCTACAAATTCAATCATGCTTGGAAAGGGGTTGAGTAAGTGGGAATCTCCTCAAGATATCCATGGCCATACCTGATTAATTACCTTTTAGCATTATTTATGATTTGAATCCTTATGAACTCACTTTAATGATTATTGGGTCCCAATTCTACCATCCTTCCCTCTATTATACTAGTTAGAGTCAAGATATACATGATTTTTATGTTAGACTACAATGTGATTGATCCTATGAATCGATGTATTTAACAATCTATCCATGAATCACTAGTTAATAGGTGAAATAGGCCATTAAAATCATCTCAAATAATACCAATGTAGATTCTATAAAACTCTTTAGTGGCAAGTTTTAACCACATGTCAACATCGAGCTTATTTTAGGATTTTTTTCTTTTATAGGTATATTCCCACTGAGCCCCCATGTACTTGGCAATTTTTAGATTCCTGGGCTTACTCAGAGCTCACCAACTATCCTCTATGATTTATACATAAATCCCTAGGATCTAATAGGTCCATGTGGATATGTATGGTTAACATTGGGGGCTCATAGTCTAATAGGTCCAAATGGTGTTTGTTGATTAACTCCTAACTTTAAGTGAAACATTGACTTATTTTTCTATGGTGAAGTGAGATTTCACATGGCATCATCTCATTTACCTACTTGCCTAAGGTTTTGATGAATTTTTTGGGCTTACATGGACCATCACGGGCTATGGAGTATCAATATTTCACCATGTGGTATCATCCCACTAACCTGCTAACCTAGTGGCTTTGAACTTGTATAGATGGTTTTCGGATGTTGGGATGCCAGGATTGAAATAAGTGGAAGCAACTCTCTTGCTCACTTTCCCATAACCTTATTGACATGGATATTTTTAGGAAACTTTGTAAAATTTGACTAAGTCTTTAAAAGAATTTTGAATAGGCCTGAGACAATTAGAAGAGTGAAACGTGGCACTAGGTGACCTTTGAAGAGAAATGACTAAGTCTCATTGAGTGGAAAAGTGACAAATGGTTCCAAGAAAAAAAAAGAATCAACTAAGTCTTTTGTTGCTTGAATCTTGTAGGATTTGATCATTTATGCTAGGAAGTTTTGCTAAGTCTTTTGCCTCAGCCATTTTTTATTGATCCTCCTCAAAACTTTGAAAACTTACAAGTGATGTTGAAGCCTTGAATTGATTTGGCTACTATTTATGAGTTCATGTTTCTAAGTGTCCACTTAATTCTCTTTTTACCCTTTACAGGATTTAATATTGGAAAGAAATCTACATAAAGGGTGCACACTGAAGGCTACATATTAGGATGTGCACTAAAGAGTAACATCATAGTAACATTTTAAAGTTATAAGTATATATAAGGCATGAAGGCTAACCTCTCTTGAAAATTTTCTAAGTTAAAATATAATCATTTTTGTTGGACTCTGATTGAATTTTGAATCCCTAAAATATTAAACTTGAGTGTTGTTCTTCTATGGTGAATAAAAATGGTCAACATTTTTGCAACCTCTATGGGTTGCTTGCTTGCTGAGTAGGAAACTAGAATCCTTTAAATTAATTAGTTGGGCATAAATTCATATAAGCCTTCACAACTCTTGATTATAAGAACACAAACTTGATATAACCTACTTGGCTTGATGCTAAATAATAGAACTAAGATTCACCTACAAAAAGACAATAGAAGTAAAGAATATAAACAATGAAAGTGCTAGAGCACTTAGAGGAAAGGAGAACAACTAACCTAATGCATAACAACACTTTGAGGAAAGAAAAGCATCTAAACTACTATGTACATAACTCTAAAAACCTTCAAGAGTAGTGTTTCAAATGAATCCCATTGACTAGGATTGGAAGTTTCTCCCCATATAGCTTGGATAACTAGAAGGCATTGGATGGTTTGTGACCAATTATGATGCTAAATATATTCCAAATAACATAAAATTTGGTGTTTCATCTAGGTTCGGATCTATCTTCATCCCATTTTAAAACCAAGCTTTTCTCAAGTAAGAATATATGGGATGATCTTTTGTCAAAATATCTCTTCACTTGGACTTGGTGAATCTCCATTGTACACACATATTGGTTTCTTGTTTATTGTAACTCTATCAACTCTATGAATCTAAATTTGATGACATTCTCTTCCATTATTTCTAGTTGATTGACAAGTTCTAGAGTTGTTAGTTAAAGAAATATATGTAGCCCTGTATATCGAACATAAACAAACATATAATGGAAATTACCAAAAAACATTTTAGGGGTGATTATATCAGACCATAAGGCTATCTTCAATAAGTTGCCAGGTTCTCTAATTTTTCTCCATAGTTCTATTGATGATTCTAAGAAAATTCTTATTCGTAGACTCTACCAAGCCATTTAATTGAGGATAGTAATTATAAGATGTGATAAAATTAATGTCATGTATAACTACCCAATAAGTTATCTTGATGATAAAAAAGGCCATTACATTATCAAATATGATTGTAGAATGCACCCTAAACCTGGTGATTATGCCTTCATAAAAGTCTAACACACTAGTTTCATTTCTTCCTTTAAATACATTGCTTATATCTACCTCATAAATTAGTAAGTGGATATTAATACCCATTTGTGTTTAATAGTAGAAGGTGGGTTGATCATCCCTATGAAATCTAAACCCCACTACATGAAGGGTTGGTCTACTTGGATGGGGTGGAGGGGAAGAGATGCTAACCTTAGTTTACTAGTGAAGAAGGCACATTTTTTACAATTCTTAACCCATTCATATGAATATATAAAAATTATTAGTCTAATAATATCCCACCCTTATTATCTTCATGGATATAGTCATTGGAGCAAAGTTCCCACCAAATGATCTATCATGAAATCTTTTATAATCCTATTAATCTAGTTTATTTTAACACATCTCAATAGGACACCATGGACATCTTTACTAAACAAGACACCATCTATAATACCATAAGGAACTAAATTCAATCTAAAATACATTATTTTGTCCTTGTTTAATCCTTAAGGGCATTCACCAATTTTAATGAAGTTAACCATACTTTGGGTCTAACTAGTAGGCAACAAAGGCAAACCTAAGTGTTTGCCCTCTCAAAGTATAATAAAATCATCCTTATCATTTTTCAAATATAGTACTATTTGTTCACACAAGCCTCTATATTTTACTTGCTTTGTGACCTTGATTACCATATCATACTCCATCAACTTTATAATCCACCCAACCCTATTCTCATTCAAATATTTACTCAAGAGGAACTCTTTCACAATTAGGTGAGAGACAAGTAAATGTACTTTATTATTATAAATAAATGTCTAAACTTATTAAAACTTTATATAACAACTAACACTTATTTAAAAGTGAATAATTTACCTCATAACTTTCTAAGCCTTTACTAAAGAAATTTATTGGTTATTTTGTGTCTTCATCATTTTTTTGTACTAGCATAGCTGAGATAGTGTCCATACCTTTGAAGGCATATAAATTAAAGTCCTTGGGAAAAAAATATATTTTTAAGGGTAGGATTTTGTACTATGAATTGTCTAATTTCTTTGAATATATCTTTCCCTTCTTTGGACCAGTAAAATATTTGATAATTATTGAACATATCAATTAGAGGCTTTGTAAGATTGGAAAAATCAAGAATGAACCTCCTAACAAAATTGACCCTTCCTAAGAATATTTTTAACTCCTTATTGTGACTAGGAAAGGATACTTATATAATGGAACTTACCTTTTTAGTGTCTATTAAAATCACCCTCTTGGAGAAAACATGCTTAAAATATTGCCTTCATGGAATGAAAAATACACTTATTGGGATTGAGTGAGACCCTAAACTACTTATATCTCTCAAAGACTTACCTAATATGAGATCAATAATCATAAACATGATTAAAAATACTATAATATCATCAATATGTATAAGTACAATATCATTGATTATTCCATAGAATGCCATGTCTATGGCTCTTTAAAAATCTTCCCCTACATTGGATTAACCAAAGGTCATTTTACTATAGGCATAAGTTCCCCATTTAGTGGTGAAGGATTTTTTGAATTGATCCTCCTAATTCACCATAATCTAATTGTATCTATAATAGCCATCTAAGAGGGAAATGTTCTATGCACATACCACCATTTTCAATATTTACTCCATGGAGGGAAATGGGTAGTGATCCTTCAATGTGGCTTGGTTTAGGTCCTTGAAATCAACATACATCCTTATATGTATATTATTCTATCTAATAGAGACCAAGTTTGAAACATAAGATGAATAATTAATTGGAAACAAGATCCTAGCCTCTATCAACTTGGTTAACTCTTTCCTCATGATAGGATCTATTATAGGGTTTATGGTCCTATATTTCCACCTAAGAATATTGACATCAAAATTTAACTCTATAGTGTGTTACACCAAACTAGGGTCAAAACCTTTGAGATCATTGTACTACCATGAAAATATGTCCATAAAATCCTCATAGAGTTTTAAAAATGAATGTTTTTCCTCTTCACTAATACATTACCAAGATGGAGAAGCTTATCCTTGAAGATGGAAACTCTTTAAAAGTGCTCTTGCTTGATCATCATGCTCACTTTCTCTCCCCTAACCTAATCATCATCACCAAAAAGTTTTTAAGTGTGATCATACCCTTTGTAAGTCAATTTGAATTTAAATGAATGATGTGGTCATCATACTATTACTACAATTCATCTTGATTTATTAATAAAATTTAGATTATTATTGCATTAAAAGGATATTTTGTTGATCACTATAAAACACCTACCAATTAGTGTTATTTTTAGGTAGAACATGCCTCACCACCACCTTGATATGTTGTAATTTATAACTTTTGATGTCATATAGAATGTCAAACTAAGAACCAATAGAATTTATTATATTAGCTTGTTTATTTAATTTTATTAGGACTGATTACAAATTAAAGGCTTCAAATTACTCTATAAGGTCCCAAACTTTGTGTTTATAATAATTCAATAAATGATTTTTTTCAAAATTTTCCTTCTTACCTAGTTGACAACTAACTCACTATCTCCATATACTTAGAGATGTTTCATTCCTCTCTTCCTAACCCAATAAAGAACATGGATGAGAGCTTCATACTTAGCTAGATTATTGGTGCAACTGAACTAAAATCTTAAAGTAGAATAATATTTATCCATTAATGGAGACACCAACATGACACCTCCTCCTACTCCATGTCTACTTATGGATCTATTAAAGTTAATTTTCCATACTCTATTATCATACTCACCAGTATTCATAAGATTTAGAATGAAAGAATATTCTTTGTGCAAGCAAGATGTACTTAACCTAACCTCTTCAATGAGTCTATAAGGATAAAACTTGTGATGATTATCCCCCCATTAATAAATTAGAAAATTAGATATGCTTTTAAGGTGTGTACTTGGTTCTTGTTTAATAAGATGGTCCTCTTGGTCAAATATTATACAATTGGAATTTATAGCATTTTTCACATAAGGTTTAATATGGTTCCTAGAAATTAAATCAGACCTAATGGTAATTTTATTTCCATACCTAATTATAAATATCATATGAGATTAATAATATGATAGGTATCCTCAAATATTGGTAGTAAAGTCCCTAAAAGGCATAAAGGGAAGTATGGAGGAAGATCGATTATGAAAAAATCTTAGGGAATGGAAAAGTTAGGACAAGCATGAAAAGTGAGGTCCAAAACATTTATGACACTAATATATTTAATTTATATTCCATAAATCTATACTAATCCCTTAGAGAGTGGCTCATATTCTAAACCTAACTTGTCTGATATCTGCTTTGGCATCACTAAGCTACTATCCCCTAAATCTATCATGTAATTATGGGATAAATGATTGATAATGATTAAATAAATATATAATTATTGAGTATTAGAAAATTTATTTTAACAATATTCCTTTGGTTAAGGTGTATTTGTGAGTACTACTTTTGGTTGCTCCTTTCATGACCCTTTTGAAAGGCTAAGGTTAGACAGAGCTACTTGTAATAGGTCCTTTTATCATGGGATGGAAGAGGAATCCCACATGGGTATATTATTATTTTTAATTCATATTCTCAATAATGTTTAATGGGTAAGTAATAACCTTTTATTTTACCTTATAAATATAAATACCTTCTTACACTTGTGATAATTAAGAATGTTTTTTTGGCTATTCTCAACTTCTTTAAGTCTACTTTTTTTCTAAATTTATTGCACATTTAGAGCTGAAGTAGGACCATAAATATATTTTAATTTTATATATTATGATGTGGGACACTTACTATCATATGGATTAACTTTTAAAACTCTTTTCTTAGATATAGTATTAGCTTCCACACTTGGAGAAGAAGCTTGGTTTTGGCCTTGTAACTGATTGACTCCCTAATACTCACCCATTTGACATTTTATAAATGTAGCATAACTTTTAAATGAATATTTATAATATTTTTATTATGGTGGTACCTCATCTTAGGTTTATTGTTGTGGTGATAAGTTTTTTCACCATCAATGCTTGGTTGAGGACACCATTGGGACATGTGGTTTGGTTGTGGGGAATATTACATGGAAAACACCACTCATAGTCATGCACTAAGTTATTTTGTATAGGTAAAAAAGATTTATATGTCATGGAAGTATTGGGGTTGAAGGCTTGATAATTATTTCTATGAGTAATTTAGCCTTGGCCTTGAATATTTCCCTGATGTGGTATCCTACTATTTTGATAAGGTGTTTAATATGGAAACTTGTTATTTCGATAAGGCTGGTAAGGTGCTTGGAAGGGTACGTAATTCAGATATTACTAACATTTTAGAGTTACCAAATCATTTACAAAAATTTGAAGAAATATTTTAACCTATTTTAAATCATTTGATAGGCTAGGGGTGGCTTTATCATGGCTTGGTGGTTGGCTAGTTAACATTAGGATAAATGCTAATGTATGTATTTGAGGCAGTAGAATGGGTTGTAATTATATAAATATGGAAATTGAAAGTCTTGGTGTAATATTTACATCATGTATGAGACTAATCTCTTCCATAATGGCTATCTCATAAGCATTTTTCAATTTCTTACCACCCATTGATTAGATCATCACAAAGATATCATTATTCAAGGCTCTAAGATAATAAAGAAAAGAATATTAAAGTGTAGGCCTTACCAATAGTGGGATAATATAATATGTATTATTAAATTTGATATTTAAATCAACTATTTACTCATGTGGTGCTCTCTTAATAGTAGTTAGCTACTTAACCAAGGACAAGTGGTCTAATTTGTCTTCGAACTATTTGCATAGAGATTCTCCTAGCTCATCCCACTAGTTGATAGAGTTAGGTCACAAGATCCTATACCATTGGATAGCCTTTCCTTTAAATGAGGAATATAAAATTCTAAGAACAATATTATCCTTAGTAATATGATGTAATGAATATATATTATCAATATATTTAATGTGTTCTACAGGTGTGTTAGTATCCATTATAGTGAAATAGGGAATACTTTTAAGGGATGCAATGGGAATATCATCATATTTATCAAGTTTTTGTGGGATTCCTCTATTAAAATGAATAAAGGCCTAATTTATAAGGATATCTATGTAAGGGACTAGAAGGAATGCCACTCTTGGGTGGGGGAATCTACCAAAAGGAGGTGTAAATTGAATTCTTGAGGAATGTTGTCTAAGATATCTATATCTTATTATAGGATATAAAGATGCATTAGTTACCCTTATTATATAGGGTGTATATAATTAAAAAAACTAGAAATTACCTTTTCAAGAAGTTTTTATTACTCTTGGCATTAAATACTTAGGGACTAGTCTGTTGGAGACCATAAATGTTTAGAGTTTTAATGTGATTATTTAATGTCTTCAAAATTGAAGCTTGCTAAGAGTAGCACCAAATTCTCAGTCAAAACCTTCTAACTCAATGAAATTTACAATAGGTCCCACTAAGCATGCTATAAATTATTTTCGTATTAATTTTTCATCCTCAAGGGAGATATTTCATGTCTCCTCACCTAATTAACACAATGTGAACACCTCAAAGATATGGGTCACCTATGGTTGGAGTAAACCTCCAAAGAGGGCCAAATTTCCCTAATGGATCACCTAGGACTACACTAAACTAATACAATTGAAAGGAAAAGGGAGAAAGAATATTTAAAACAAAGAAATTGAAAGCAGAAGGGGGTGATACACCATAATATAATGATATCCTCTATCTGCTTAAACATTAGCATTAAAAATAAAAAACTAACAGACATGAAGAATTCATAATCTTAAAAAGATCTTATGCATAAATGTATTGTAGGGAAGAAAATATCTCATGAAAGCACTTAGAAGGGAGACACTCCAAAAATAAACACTACATGAACTTAATATCACACAACCTACAACTTGAAAATGAGTATTATCCTACACAAAAGTGAGGGAATTAGACAAAAAATCATAGAGAAATCAATTTCTTTAGAAGATAATATTGGCAATCCATAAATTCACACAAGGTATAGGGATCTAAGAAGGCAAATCAATTTTATTATTTATTCAAAGGCATAAGAGAAAGGTATAGGGGTTAAAAATGGACCAATTTCTATAGAATTTTTATGCTAAAAATAAATATATGATTATAGGTAGAGTTACAGAACATGAGCTCTTGACTTAGTATTTCACACTAATGGGTCAGTTAAAAAATACATAATGCCAAGAAGGGGGTCAAGGAAGTGGGAATCTCCTCAAGATTACCATGGTCACACTTGCATAACTATTTAACAATATTTTTAATGATTTAAATACCTATGCACTCTTTTCAATGATGATTAGATCCCAATTACACCATCCTTCACCCATTCTACTAGTTGGAGTCAAGTTGTACATGATTTGCATGTTGGGCCACTCTATGATTGATCCTATGAGTCAATGAAATTACCAGTCTACCCATGAATTGATATTTGATGGGAGAAATGTGACATCAAAATCATCTTATCTAGTGATAGCATAGATTCCAATAAAATCTTTAGTAGTAGGTTTAGGCCACATGTTGACATTGAGATCATTCAAGGATTTTTTACTTCTATAGGTATATTCCCCCTAGGCCCCATGTACTCACCATTTATAGAATCTTAAGATTACTCATAGCTTACCAATTATCCTTTATGATTTGTCCATAAATCCCTAGGATCAACTAGGTCCACATGACTATGTATGGTTAGCCTTAGGGGCCCAAAGTCTAGTAGGTCCAAATGACATTCACTGATTAGCTCCCTAATTTAAGTGCAATGTTGACTACTCTTTATACAATGAAGTGAGATTTTTACACATGGCATCACCTCACTTACAGCTTGTCTGGGGTTTTACAAAAATTATTGGGCTCATATAAACTATTGCAAGGCTAAAAAGTAGTGGGATTTAACCATGTGGCATCATCCTAATAAGTCACTAGCCTAGAGTCTTTGAACTTGTATGGATGGTTTTGGGACATTATGACATTGAGATTATAACACATGAAAGCATACCTATTTTCTAAAACCTTGATGATGTGGAGAATGTTAGGAAAATCCATGAAAATTGATTAAGTCTTTAAAATAATTTTAAACAAGACCAAGACTACAAGAGAGTGATGCATGGTACCAAGTAACCTTTGAAGAGAAATGGATATCTTGCTAAGCATAATAGTGACACATGGCTCCAGGTGAACATAATGAATAAATTGTCTTTTATTGCTTGATTCCTATGGGCTTTAGGAAGTTTTTAAGGAAGTTTTGCTAAGTCTTCTACCTTAACCATTGTTTTGATCCTCCTCAACACTTTAAAAACTTGCAAGTGATCCCAAAGCCTTGAACTATCCAGATGCTACTCCTAAGTTCATGTTTCTAAATTTGAACTTATCTTTTTTACCTACACAAGTTTTAATATTTGAATTCACTATATATAAAGGGTGCAAACTAAATGCTATTTATTAGGATAGGTGTTGAAGAGTAACATCACAACAACATTTAAAAGTTGTAGTTCTACAAAAGGTGCGAAGACATACCTCTCTTAAAAAATTTCTAAGTCAAATGACTAAGTCATTTTTTTTGGACTCTAACTAAATCTTGAAGCCCTAAATTGTTGAACTCAGATGTTATTCTTCCATGGTAACTAGAAATGATATAAGATAATATGAAGGTATATAATCTAAAATTTAACCACACCTATCCCTATATGTACTATAGGTTAAGGTCATCTTATTCCCTTCCCCTTTATAACAACATTATCCTTAACATTAAATCAAATCAATATGTTTATGAATGAATGCTTCATCCTCTCATTTTTCATCTTTAGCATGGAGGTTATTCCATTTGATCAAATAATCTTTAATCTCTCTAATTTTTACTTTCTTAGTGTCCATGTGAAGGACATCTTCATGCTCTAACATGACTAAAACTTTTTCATCTAATTTAGGTAACTCAATATGAGTGGAAACTATGTGTCCAATTACCTTTTTTAGGTAAGATACATGGAAAAATAGATGTATGTGAATGGATGGGGGGAATTCTAGTTTATAATCCACACTACCAATTTTTTGCAAGATTTGATAAGGGAAACAATAATTAGGTGACAACTTGTTATCATTTTTTTGTTACTTTAGAGTCATCTACTTATATGAATGTGAATTCACAAAGACCTAATTACCTATGTCAAAATTCCACTCACTACGATGTTGATCTACTTTTTTCTTCATTCTATTTTATGCCATTGCTAAATTCTCTCTCAAACTCACTAATACATCCTATTGATGGTGAATGTTTTCCTTAATAACTTAAAACTTAGGATGAACCATCAAGGAATAAGTTATGGATTGGGTTTGATACCTAGACAATGCCACAAAGATAGATTTTGGAAGAAGTGTTATAGCACCATTTATTAAGTGACACCCTATGAACCCATTTGTGTTGCTTACAAAAAATAAAATAACAAAGATGTCCTTCTAGACATTTTTTGACTATCTTTATTTGTCCATTAGCTTGAGGATGATAGGATGAGCTATGTTCCAAGTAGATGTCCAAAAATGAAAATAATTTAGTTTAAAAATTACTGGTAAATATGGGATCTTGGTCACTTACAATAATCTTTGGAGTACCATGCAATTTCTAAATTTTATTGAGAAAAGTAGAAGCTATTGTAATATAAATAAATGTATGTGAAAATTAAAAAAATGAGCATAATTGGTGAGTCAATCCACAACTACCATGATAACATTTTTACCCTCAAATCATGGTAACCTAGTAATGAAATCCATGGAAACCTTCTCCCAATGTTATCTCAATATGGATAAAAGCTACAAAAGACCCAAGTTATTAATGGTTTCACCTTTGTTCAGCTAACATACCATGCATTCAAACACATATTTATGGACATTCCCCTAGAGTCCTTACCAAAAAATTTTTTTCTTGATTCTATGATTTGTTTTCATAAATCTTGAGTGATCTCCCAATCGAGATGTATGAATTTCCCAAATGATTTTTTTGAGGAGAGAATCTTTATAAAGGAATTATCTATATTTATACCATAATGCATTCCCATTCCATGGAAATTTTTTATCTCCCCCACATCCTTATTTAGTATTTTCAATCAAACATGGGTAGCACTATCATTCTCCCTTTCTGACATTGCTTCCTCTAGCCAATCTACATACCAAATAGTCATTACACATAACAATGCATCAACTAATTTATCACTTCAAGATAGTGCATCTTCCACCACATTCCTTTTTTATTTCTTATACACTATTTCAAAATAATTTCCTAACATTTTAGTACTCCATTTTTTTTGTTATTCTGATGATAGTTGTTATTATAAAAAATATTTGAGGATATCATGGTCAATCTTTACTTGAAAGTGATAGCCCATTAGATAAGGTCTCAATTGCTTGACTACATGAAGAATAGTCATATTATATTTATCAAGATTGGTTTGAGCCTATTTTTTTCCTTTAGTTGGTGACTCTCAAATTTTAGAAGTTTTCCTTGCATGAGTTTATCTCTAATTCCATATTTTGATGCATCACATTATACAACATAAGTTTTTGAAAAATCCATAGTAGCCAAAACTAGAGTTGTGCACATAGTCATTTTAAAAATTTCAAACACCTTGGTAGCTAAATCAGTCCATTGGAAGGAGTATTTATTCAAAAAATAGGAGAGTGGGGATGTAATACTACCAGTTTTTGATAAACCTATGATAGTAACTAATTATCCCTAGAAATACTCAAAATTTATTTAGGGTCTTGGGAACTACCACTCCATCATCGCTTAGAATTTTTTAGTATCAACTTTCACTCCTTCATGTGAAATAATATGACCCAATTACTCCACCTCTTGGTAACAAAAACACATTTGAAAGGATTGGCATAAATATGTTGTTCTAAAATTGAAAGTACCTATTTCATATGATTCAAATGTTCATCCTAATTTTCTCTAAAGATGAGGATATCATCAAAAAATACCAATACAAAATTTATAAAAACTGGCATAAAAATAGTATTCATCAGACTTTGACATGTAGATGGTTTATTTATGAGGCAAAAAAGCATGAAAATAAATTCATGATGGACTTTATGAGTTCTAAAATTTATTTTAGGTATGTCCTCATTATGGATTCAAATATGATGATACCCAAAATAAAAGTCTAACTTGATAAAATAAACATCACCATGTAATTCATCTATCAAATCATAAATTATTAGAATAGGAAATTTATCTTTGATGGTGTACTTATTCATTTATTTTTAGTCTAGGCACATCCTTCAAGTGTCATCCTTCTTATACACCATGACCATATGGGAATAATATTCACTTTGACTATGTTGGATGATTCCTACCTCCAACATATCATGTACTATGTTTTTACTTTCACTCTTTTGGGAATACGAATACATGTAGGGTTTGATGTTGGGTGTTGTAATTCTTAGAATGATCCTGATGACATTATCATGCACACATCTTGTAGAAAGTCTTTTGTCCATCTCAAAAAAAATAACATAATTGTCATCTAACTACCCCTTTGTCAATTAGGATGTGTAGACACCTTGGTTGGTTGAACCTCTATGTAAAATAAGCATTCCATAAATCCCTTAACACATTTTTTTAGAACCCTAATCATATGATGGGAACTAACTAGTTATGGAGATTTAACTCATAACCTATGCATTTCAAAGGTCATTTCTAAATGAAACCTCATAAAGAGTTCTTAGAAATTCATCTCAATAGTGCATAGAGTGGTGAGCCACTACACTCCCAAAATAATATCAGCTCCTCCCATGGGAATAAAAAACATAGGGGAATATAAAAATTAGTATTACATAGAAATCTTACTTCTATCAAATTTTTTAGAATAGTTGAGGGTACCACCACCTACAATCATGACCTAAAATTTTGGAGCTGGGTAAATGAAATAGTTTAAATGATTAACCAACTTACTATTGTTGAGGTTGTGTATTCCCATAGTCAATTAACATATTCACCTTATATTTATTTAATAAACTACCATGTTAATATTTTTAGGAGTACTAATGCTTGAAACTGTGTGATAAGAAATATTAGGTTGAGAATCTTCAAATTCATCCTTGGGTTCTTACAAACTTGCCCCTGAATCTTCATCATATTATTCCTCCTCATTGGCACATTCAATGTAAAATAACTAATGTTTAGCACATAGATGTCCTTTTTTCCATTAGCTATTATGACCAAAGCATAAACCTTTTGCATGGTTTTCCTTAATTTAATGAGATTTCAATTAGGTAGACTATGGAAATGATGGTGCTAGGAAGGTGCATTCATGAACATTGGTGAAAGGTCTTCATTTTACCAACTCTTTTTTCCTTAGTCAAGCATGCCCTTGATATGGATTTATATAAATTAATAGGATGCAACATTAGAACCTCCAATTGTATGATATATTTGAGGCCACCCAAAAATAGGCCAATTAGATTTTCCTCAATAATGTCTACCACACACAAGGAGATATTCTAAAATAGATGAATATAATCCTTTATATTCCTAGTTTGGAACAACTTGGCTAGTTGGTTTAAGTGATTTTTAGAGATGTTGTTATGATAATAGAATTGCAACTCTTAGGAAAATAATGACCATGAAAATAGGACACCCTTATTTTTATTTTGAGCACACAACCAATAATACCAAATGAACTACTTTGGTTCCAAATATAGAGATTCCATGCCCACCTTTTATGAACAAGGAGTTTGATGTAGATCAAATAAATTTTCAATTTGAGTAATCCATGTTAGTGGATCATTACCATCAAAATTATGTAGGTATACTTTTGGAAATAATGACTTTGTACCTTAGTTGTCATTGTAATTATTTGAAGTAAAAGAACTAAAATGGACTATTAGAGGGTTATTTTACAATTACTAAGCAAAAAAATTAGCTGATTACCCAATGATTTGTTGAAATTGATCCTAAAATCCATTTAGGTCCACTCTCAATCTTGTGAGGTCCCATTTAATTTCATCAAGACCATCTTTGTGCACCATAACCTATAACACTAAATTAAATTTTTAAACTACCCCCAAAATAATTGGATCAAAAGTCTCTAAACCCATGTCATCTTTGTGAAGAGTTTTAGGCATTTATTTCCCTTTTCCATGACCACAAGTATTAGGCCCTACCATGTACAAGTCATAGGAGGGTTTAAACCTATAAAAATGTATCACTAAATGATACCATTATGATCACCTCACTAATATGCATCTAGTGAATACTAATGTGCAAATGGGTTAAAATGTTTGGACCAAAAAATTCACCAGTAGTATATATTGTTTGATTGTCTCATAGAGATGAATCAAATGATTTATAATTTTCACAAGGTAACAAATTTATATACTTTTTTATTGGTATTTTTTTATTATTTTGTAAAAATACCTCATCAACAAAAATACATTGATAAAAAAATTAACTCATCCTAGATAAAAATTTATATATTTTTTACCTTCTAGTGATCAAAATGCTAGATCTAAAAATAATGCTAAAGAAACTTACTCAAATTGATGATATGATACCACTTGTAATGAAATTACTTAGATGATTCATAATAATAGAATTATATATTGTATAATTAAGAATAGAATAATCAGATCCAAAATGATAATTAGAGAAAGAGTAAAATACTTGAATTTATGATTGACCCACTTTGAGGGGGAAATCTCCACAATAATGCAATAAGAAACAAATTCACAATATGATGATAAAATACTAACCACTACTTCCTATATGCTTTACTTAGCCATATTTATTCCATAATCTAACCATAATAAGAACAATTATAAATGAAAAAAGATAATATGAAGGTATGTAAGCCACAAGTCAGCCACACCTATCACTAAATGCACTATAGCTTAAGGGCATAGCAAAAAATCATTTAGAATAAAAATGGAGTCCACAAGAGATAATTTTCTATGCTAATCAAAATAATAGTTACTCAAATAATGTATTAGATGATATAGGTAAAGGGAAAAACAAATGACAAGGTGTAAAATGTATAAATGATAATAGTCAACATGAGAAAAATCAAAATGATAAAAAAAAACATTTGTTTTGAAATTGTTGTGAAAGGAAATGGATTCATGAGACCCATGAATGTGAAAAATCATGGGAAAAAATTGAATATTATATAAAATAAATAGTATAAAAATAGAATAGAAATTTAGAACCATATTCAACTCAATTTTATAGTGAATGTGTACTTCCCATCTCTAAAAATGTAAATAATATCTTAAAGATTTCAACTTAGGACAATCCTTGGATTTTAGATATTGGTTCCATGTAACATATTAATTTATAAAGGGAGTTATTTGAGGAGTTTCATGAATAATGTTTTGGTCCAATATATTTGGAAAATGAAAAAATATTGAAACTTGAAGGAAAATGTTCAATTCGACTCAAGGATTCTAGACTTCATTATCTACAAAGTACTATACCTTCCTCAGTTGTAATTTTTTTTTCTCTTATGTTCATTTGAAAACAAGGCCACTCCATTTTGATAAATAATGGAGAGGTGAATGTCACAATGAAATTTTATAACACAATTTTTATAAATAGATATAAGGAAAGAAAATTTGTAAAGCTCAGGGGGGATCACTCAATTCTATGATTTTTTTCTCATATTGTTAAAGAAGGAATGGCAAAAAGTCTTCTCTAGAATGCTATAATTTGGAACACACATTATTAAAGCATTCAAAATATGCATTAAAATGTCATTTTATGCTTCCTAAAAACATTGAAAAATGTGAAACCTAATATTGGCCAAACATGAAATGGAACTAGTTTTAAAGTTATAATGGAAAGCTAACATGAAATTTTAGTTGGTTCACTTTAATTTATGCTATTTGTCAAATATTTTACTGGTAATCATAATTATTTTGTGTTTTTACTTAATCACTATAGCCTAATTAATTGGATATGCTTTTTGAATAAAAATTCATAAGCCTTTGAAACTTTTCAAAAAAATTGAACAATGGCTGAAAATGAAACCAATCCTACATTGGGATACTCATAACTAAAAATGGTGGTGGATTAACATCAAATGTGTTTGAATCCTATCTCAATAAAAATTTAATCAAGAATCATCTCATATTCCCTTAAATCCCTTAATATAATGTATTCATTGAGTGAAAGAACATAATTGCGATGAACATGGTTCACAAAATATTATACTTCAAATGGATAAATCTACACTTATATGTGGAAACAACTCAAATAATAGTATATCTCCATAATAGGTCACCATTATAATACTCACAAATGAAGACTCCATATGAAATTTGGTGTGGTCATCTCCCTTAAATGTGAAATCTTCATATTTTTAAATCAAAATGTTATGCATTGATTCCTAAGGAGAAAAAGAACAAATTAGAGCATGTCATAAATGCATCTTTTGGGATGTTCAAAGTCCTCAAAGGCATATATGTTTTTTATGAGAATAGAATTTTTTTATCATCATAGGAGATATTTTATTTTAATAATATGTAAAAGACACAAAAATCACCAGTTGATAATTTAATTAACTTGAGAAATATGATAAATTTGATGTTTTAAATGAGGTTATAAATAGTGAATGGGTAACCTATAATGGGAAACAATTAAATCTCTATTAACTCCTATAATTTAAAATGATACTCCCCTTATATATGAATGTTAAAATTAATTAGGAAGATGCTTTAATGTAATAAAATGGAGTTTTAAATTAATAAAATAAGGCATTAGTGATTTCATAAGCTATTAAAAAAATTAAAAATGGGTTGAACAAACATTAAAATATGTTGAGGCTAATGAGGTTGGGGAAAATGACACTAGAAATGCACATATAATTGCACAATAATTAGAAAAGTTCATAGATTTTATTTAAGATAATATATAAAATATTACCATGAAATACCCCATAAAAGGAGTAAATATTGATTTTGACTCTAAAATCACTTCCTTTAAATAAGCTAAAAATCTTGGTGCATAGAGAACAAAAATGAAGAGTGAGTATAATGCATTGGTCAAAAATAGGACTTGGAAATTGGCTGATCCTTAAATTAGATGTAAAGCTATTGGTATTGAATAAGTATAAATCATATGGCCTAATTTATAAATATAAAGTAAGGATTGTTGTAAAGGTATTAGATCAAAAATAAAGAATATACAATAATGAAAATTTTACACTAACATAAAAATGGACTATTGTTTAAACTATGTGGGATTTAAAATATCAAAATAGATGGAAAGTTCACCAAATGGATGTCAAAACTTTGTCTCATAATGATGATATCAAATAAATAGTGTACATGACTCAACCTAAAAGTTTTGGAGTAAATGATCAAGATAAAAAAGTATGCAAGTTAGAAATATTGTTGTAAGTTTTGAAATAATCTCAAAGGGCATGGTACAAAAAAATCATTGATTACCTCATTAATATGAACTTAATTTGTTTTGATTTTGAAGATGAAACTATTTTTATCAAAATAGTTGACAAAATAATTGTATTTATAGTGGTGTATGTGGATGTTCTACTCATCACAAGAAATAGTAAGAAATTGTTGATGCGGTTTTTATGCACACCACAATAAATAAGGTAGACTCTAACATTTTAGGATATCAATGGAGGTAAAATACACTCTAGGGAATGAGTTAAAGCTATGTGGTTTGAATAACTTATTGATGGAATAGCTAGTAAAGCATGTAGGTTGTTGACAAGGTTCTTTAGATGGAGGTGTGGTCTCTTAAAAAGTAATGGATCTCTATGTGAATTGGATGGGTAGCTGGTTACTAATATAAAGTGAGTAGATCTCAAAATCAACTCAAAAAAAGAAGGGGAAGGTAAGGAAAAAAAGAATATTCTATGTTTTCAGGGATCACCTCTCTAGCTAGTTTCTAAATAGACAGGTGCTTTCAGAAACCTATGCCTATTATAAGCATCTATTTAACACTAACAATCAGACACATTTTATAATTCTAAGGGGATATTAATATATGAAACTCATAAGCCTTAGTCAAAGGTTACCAATTTTACAGAAGCTATTGTACACCCTTAATTAGGAGACTATGGCTCAGGTTAATGAGGTATCTGAGGTAGATTTTACACACACACATAAAACTATATCAAATTAAATCACTTTTATACAATTAATAACATGAATGAATTAGATTAATTTCCAATAATCAATGTAATTTACTAATCCTTAAATAGCTATCTCACATATAAGACTAGCATATCAATCAAGACAAGAAAGAATTCATTGCACCTATTGCACACTAAGAATTTTGAATCATACAACCAAAAGAAGATAAGCCTAATTACACAAAAAATGGAGAGGATACACAAACACATTCACTAATAGTCAAAATTGATGTTGCTCCTATATATTAAAAATTATCTAACTCTTCTAATTAGTGGGTTATAATTGTTTAAATAGTCTTGGTGAAGGGGTTACCTCATCCTCTAAGTCCATGCAAAGTCATTACATGTGATAGTTTTAACTTGAGTTCTATGGTCAAAATAATATAAGAGTCTACTTATAGTTATCATTTTAAGTTAGCCTTTGAAAAATATATGCAACATGTACATGTGTATAAAGAAGGGAAACTTTTATAATTATAGCTTAAACTACATAAAAACTAAAAATATATGTAGTAAATGATAATACCTTCTTTTATAAGTTGTGAGAAAAACATGTCAGATACTTTAAGTCAATCATTTTAAATAGAACTCAAACACATGTGAAGGACAAGTGGTCCTTTAAAAATGCTTTAGAACCAATAACACTATTTAACTATGCCTAACTTCACATTACTATGCATCTAAACAACCTAGTATAACTCAACTGCCAAAAGATCCACATGTTCAGTCTATGTGGTAATGCCATGTCATGATGCCCATTTGATACTTGAAATATAACTATTTATCCTTTTAGGACATGTGTCCCTGTGCAAACTTGAAACTAGATCAAATTTGATCTTCATCTTCAAGCTCATGATATCATGCCATATGGCAACTTTCTATTGGTACTGAGAACTTTAAAAAGTATGTCTCATTTTTCACTATTGATCTCAATTACACAAATCAATCACACTCCATTGATATTTCTTCTACATGAATAGATGTTTATGTGCCACTTGATAACTTCTCGAGACTCTCTATGCACCTTATAGTCATAGATTGAATTCTTTTATGCCATGTGGTTGCTTCTCACTAATTTTGGGAACTTTGAAAAGTCTCTGTTGATATCATATTATTGATCCCATTTGGATGGATCAATACTCTCCATAGATATTCAATGTACTAAGTTTCCTTTCACACCCTCAAATCTCTATTTAAGTGTTCCCATGATGGTGACACTTGTCACCACTACATTCACTTTTAAAAATCTCTTTTTTCTTTAATTTTAATCTCACACCATTAGATCTTTGGTGTGTGAGTTAACGTGCATCATAGATCTAGGTGCTTGATTTTTTGACTCCCACTTTACACACAAGATTGACATTTTTCACTTCTAAGTTCACTCCTACTAACATAAAATAGACTTTAATATATGCCCCTAAAAAAATAACTTAGGACATAATTATAGTCTAAGGTTTTTATTCATGTTATTAAACATGATTAACAAAAACTTAGGATAAAGTCCTTGAGATAAGGTTTTTTAAAAATTTAGTAAAGTGTTTATGCTTAGGTGTGTCACTTGGTAGCTCCATGGGGTTTTTATCCTATTGAATTATTAACTATGGGAAAATCCCACAAACCATTAATCTTATATCTAGGCTCCTAAGATGTTGTCACTTGACACTCTCAGATCACTCTGTAGGTCTATTGACTTGTGAACTTAGATCCACACTGTTAGATCTTTGGTGCATGAATAAACACATACCATCAAATCTTACTTTAGATTTTTTGACTTTGAATTTTATCCCATGGATCATTCATCTCAATTTTTATCTTTGAGGTCTCACCATATGGAAGCTCCTTGTTAGTCCATTCTTTCAGACATAAAATAAAGTACTTAGCATAAAAATTTAGACTAAGGTCTTAATTATATGTAACTTGGGGAAGGACCCACACCGTTAGATCTATGAATTCCCTCTAAGATGGTGACAAGTGTCAAACTCACACTAATATTTAGAACATTTGACCTTTTGACCTGAGCAAGAGCTTGTATATCATTTGATCTCTGACTTAAGCTTTGAGATCATGACAAGTGTTAGCTTGTTATTTAACCCATCCCTAAAAATAAAAAAAATATATAAAGTAAGGGCTTAGGATATTATTTTTTTAGCCTAAAATTTTATGTTATGCTAATAAATACATTCAATACTTTTAATAAGGCTGTAGGCTATTAAAATAAAGTGTTCCCTAGTTTTTTTAACCCTACATAAATTTTGAATCTATTTCAATAAGGACTTAGGATAAACATTAAACTAAGGTTTTGACATGATTTAAACATATATCCAATTAATCAAATAAGAAATCAATGATTTAACATTAAATCATGAAGATCAAACATTTTCCATTATAGATGGACTCCATTGATCTTATAACCTAAAACATAGAGATCTAATGTTATCAAATAAGATTAAAGTCAAATGAATATTATGTGTTAACATGACAACTTTAAACTATATCAACACTAGATATTCAACACTCGCTCTTGATCAAGTTGAATGCTCAATTTATAACACAAATTTTTAGAATTTTAAACAAGGGTCCTCATTTTTATAAATTGGGTGCGATGGGTACAATAAATGGTGACTCACAGAGTGAATACTCCTAAGTATTCAAGAACCCAAAACTTTGGCTATCAATCCTTAAATCAATCATGAAGTGTGTCATATAAGAATACTTAAATAAAAAATAAGAGACTACTAAGCTAATTCACACAACATACTTGCCTTCCAATTTTTTGGATCTATGTGTGTCAAATATATAATTCATTTAACCCCTACTGTGATGAGTTTTTCAAAGTATTTATGAACTTGTACATTTAATTCTAGTATCTTTTAAATCTCATTAAATCAAGGGAAGCCTAGGCATTGTTCTACTACTAGCCAGACATTTATAGCCTTAATAGAGATACATTAGGTACCTTTTCTTCTCTTTCCATTATTTTATCTTAATCATAATGCATGGTACATTGACCTTATTTCATCATGTGAGACTTTTGATTTTCTTTTGCTCTTTTAAACTCATTGGTTCTTTTCTTTTGTTTTTATTTTTTTCTTGAATGGAATGAGAATATATGGAACTTTAATGAGATGGTAGAATTATAAAACAAATAATTACCAGAACATCCCTAATAGCCACACCTATACCCAAAAATTTCATTTCTAACATGTATTTAATGTGATAAGTGCATTTGATAAAAAAAATAAGATTTTTTTTTAAATTTACATGAAGTACTTTGAGATCAACTTCCACATACCTAGTGAAAGTATTCAATTGTGACAATATCCAAAATGGTTCATGATTACCTACCTTCATCCTGAAGACTCAATTGGTTTGGATTTTTAGCTTGGGTAAGATCAGAGCAAAAATAATTTAGGTTGTCAAAGAAAACATTAAAAACAACTAATCTTAAAAGTATGAAACTAATATAAGAAAGTAATAAACTAATTTAATCCTACATATATCCACCATCCATCAATCCATAATATCTATAGATGACACAACCCTGAAGTAGTGCTTAAGGAATTATCCATTAACTAGATATGTAAGCTTATTGCCTTACAAGTCCTTCAAATGAAATGGATTATTTCCCATGATCTCCAAAATATGGTATGGTCAAATCCATAGTGGGGAAAAATTATCATGCTGTCCTTTCTTCTCATAGGCTTTATCCCAAAGTAGCACTAGATCCAAAATATTGAATGCTTTGACCTTCACTCTCTTATCAAACCACATCTTGACCACATCTTAGTATTTTTTGAATGTTTGTAAGGCCTTAGTCTTTAAATCTTCCATTTGTATTATGTCTAGTAATCTTGACTCTACTTCATCTCATGGTTCCATGTAGTCTTGAATGAATTGATAAGTGGGTAACTTTAACATCCATACACCAATAGATAGGGTGAATCTTTAAGGGTTTGTCTATATATCATTCAATCTACACAAAGAACATACTTTAACAAGTTATGCTAGTCCCTAGGATTGTCCCCTACTACTTTCTTAATTACATCTATCAGATTCTAATTTGTTGATTCTTCTAGTCCATTTACCTAGGGGTAATGGTTAGATGCTGACTTGATAATAATCTGGTTATCATGTGCTCACTCAGTAAATTATGATATTATGAAATCTGGTCCATTATCACAAACCAAAGAAATAGGTATGCCAAATCTAGTTGTTATGTGTTCCTCTAAGAAATGAATCACATATTGTACTCTAAAATTATTTATGGTTATGGCTTCAATTCATATAGTATAATAGTCAGTAGAAGTAAGCATGAATTTATGGCCTATTGAGGAATTTAGGTTTATGAAGCCAATGAAGTCTAAGCCCCATTGGGAAAATGACCTTCTTTTAACAACTGGTTATAAAGGCATTATTTTATGTACTTCCCTTTTGGATAAAGATTGACATTTGTGGCACATCCTCACATGAGCATGAGCATAAAAATTGTTGGCCAACATTAGATTATTCTTAAAATCTTATGGGTTGTGGTATTCCCAAAAAGATGACCACTACTTAATTTATGATGCAATTTTTCTAAAATTTCTTTAGATTTATCTATAAACACATACTTGAGGTAAATTCCATCATAATTTCTTTTATAGGAAACTCCCTTCTTAATCATATAATGAGTAGCTTTAAGCCTTAAAGCTCTCCTTTGTTCTCTATTAATTTATAGGGAATAAGTACCTATAAGAAAATAATGTATGAAATTAGTGTACCATTCTCTTTTGGATACTTGAGCCTCACATATCTCTTTAATGGTGATGCATGGATTAGGTTCAGTCATGAGCTAAATGATGCCTTGACCTCAGATGATTTTTGCTTGATTTATATATTGAATTATTTTAATTTAGCCATCCACTTACCTCAGAATTATCCTAATTCATTTTATTGTAGGGTGAGATTGATAGCAAGATCAAGCACAATAGCAATTATTTTATTCCTCAAAATGTAATGTCAAAATTTATTTATTGCTTTGACAAGGGTGAAAATCTATTTGTCAATCATGGAATATTTGAGTTATGAATCCTTCATATTTATGCTCATGAATGCAATTGGATGCTTAGTTTTATATTTATTTTGTGTTATAAAAAGAATAATTGTATGTTCTAAAGTGAATGAATATAGGTAGAAATCTTTCATGAAATCTAGATTGATTAATATTAGAGCCTATGATATTGCATCTTTAATGTCCTATAAGGACATTTAGGATTAAACCATCCATTATATTTTGGCATCCTACTAGAGCATGGCATTCGTAGGTCTTAATCTTTGAAAATCCTAAGATTAACTTCATTATGAATTTAATCTTTTTGAAGAATGATTTGATCTCCTTTTTGTTATTTGGTAGTGTAATCATTTAAATTCCTTGCATTATATCTAGAAATGGTGATCCCTTCCTTAGTGATGGTGATTCCCAAGATCTTTCCTTCAATCACTCCAAATATGATTTTCTTTGGGTTAATGAAACACCAAACCTTTTTTATCTCTTGAATATGGACTAGAGGTCACTTATATCATCATCCTTGTTCTTTAAAAACATTTCAAGATCATCCATGCAAATGATTATGAATTTTCCTATCAGTCCTTTGAATACATGATGCATAGTACATTTAAAGTTAGTGCTTATGTTTATAGGCCAAATGGCATCATTCTATCTTTGGATTGCACCAATACATAATTATAGCCTAAAAATCCATCCAAGAAGGACATCATTTTAGAACCACTTACTATCTATATCACCTCATCCAGAGAAGTCAAAAGATAATTGTCCTTTTTAGAAGCCTTATTCAAATTCATAAAATCCACACATAGTCTTATCTCACCATTCTTGTTTCTTACTGGGACCAAATTGGCCACCCAGGTATAATGTCTTACTAGAAAGATGATTTTTGTACTTAATAGCTTCTCCACTTCTCTATAGATGAGAGGCTTCAAAATAGGATTGATTGGTCTCTACCTCTATCTAAATGGCTTGTGATCTGGCCTCAAGTGAATCATATGAGTAATGACCTATGGGTCATATACTTTCAAATCCTCATATGTCTAAGCGATCACATCCCTATATCGAGTGATTAAATCCTTCACACATTGTCTCTCTTCTGGGGTGTAAATAAGACTGATATTAACATATCATGGGCTATGCTCATCTCTTAGATTTTATATTTTGAAGTTTAATTCATTGACCTTGGGATAATTGAGTTGTTGATCTTGGGGGTCTATATCAAATGACCTTTCCAAAGAGACCAACCTAGCTAGGATACAATTTTATTTGAGTAGAGAATACCTTCCTTATCTAATTCTTATTGATAAAGGTGATTAATATCCTTGTCATAAATTATTTAGGACTAAAATTCAAATTTTTAGAAATTGAATAATATTATAGTCATCATCAAAAACTTATAAATTTTTTATGTTATCATGAATAGAGGGACAAGGCAAAAATTCATTGGAGAACCTTTTTACCATAGATTCTTGAAGGGGCTCTAGATTAGTAGCATTAACATATAGAAAATCAAAAAAATGATTTTTCTCTCTAAGAAGGGATACTATGTTGAAAGCATCAAATATTTCAATGAGGTCCCATGATCTATGCTTGTATCTTCTCAAATAAGACCACTTGCATTGATATTTATTTCTGACTTGGTTAACTACCAGGTCTAAGTCACCAAATAATAATATCTATTTTATGTTGTTCTTAAGTGCAAATTGTAATCCTTGAATTAAAGCCTTATACTTGAATTTGTTATTTGTTTATGGAAATTACAATCTGTATGCTTTCAATAAATTTTTACCTTGTGGATCAATCAACTCAATTCCCATGCTTGATCCTTGCTTGGATATAGTGCCATCAAAGCGTAAGGTCCATAACTAATTGTAACCTTTAGGTTCTAGCTTCTATACTTGATTTTGAGTAGTAAAAGTATAAATACCAAGGTTAAGAGACTTATACTTTACCTCTTCATTCTTGAAATTATATTTCATGATGGGATACTTCATTCTTAGCTCTTTGTCAATTCTGATTTGATTTGTAACTCCTCTCCATGGAATCTATATATGAGATAAGTCTATATAAAGATACCCATTGAGTGTTTTGGACATATCTCTACTTAAAAGTAGATCATGGCCTTTAGGTATGTCCACCACCAAGATATCAATGGTCATTTGAATGTACGGTTTAGATGTTACTTAGATATGCATCTCCATTAGCTCACTAACTATAGGTATTACTATCTTATTCAACTATGAAACTATCCTCTTTGAAGGGCTTGGCATCAAACCGATATTTTGACATATAGAAGTAGGCATGATAGTTGTAGATGCTCTAGAATCAACTAAACAATTATGAATATTCTTACCAAATGCCCTGATAGTCATCAAGAAGGGTAGAACCTTTGGCTTGCTCTTATAGATAATATTGGTGTTAGATTATTTTGATTTGTCTATAGATGATTTCAATTTCTCAATAGATGTTTTCCCCATAATGGATTTATAGAGTAGCTCCTTTTGTTTATTAATCTAAGCTAACTCATGAAGAGATATATTTACTTTTATTTTATTCATGTCTTTGACAATGTTGTATCCTTCCTTGATAGGTTCTTCTTTGGTTTGAGGCTTATCACTCCCTCTTAGAGGAGGTGGATTATTGTCATCTTTATGATTAGGTGGAATTTAGATAATATTTGGAGGAGTTGATGTTGTGATTGGTTACCTATTCCTTAATTTGTAGCCACCTCTTTGGAATTGCTCAAATGTGTGATCTTTATTTTTGTTGTCTTCCAGCTTGTTGACATAGAAGATTTCACCCTTGGAAGGAGGACAAGCTCCTGCCTTCCTCATGCAACAATGAAAAATCCCCTCTCACTTGTGGGACTGGTGAAGTCAGAGGGGAGAGTCTCTAGATAAGGGCTAGCTCCCTCTAATGTTTCTTTTAGGCCCTAGTTTTGTTAAGCACAAAATATACTAAGGGAGGGGTAAATTAGTATATTTATCTTATAAAACTTTCCCTTAATCAAACATTCAAGATATGCAATAAAACTCAAATAATAAACATCACACAAGAAAGAGAGAGACACCAGATATAATGTGGAAACCCAATGTGGGAAAAATCACAGAGAATAATCTCAAGTATATTCGTGAGAATAAATTCATAGGAGCACCATACCCCTTTGCTGAGTACCAACCTTAGCTACAATTCATTAGTACCAATGCACAGGAGCTTCAAACCCCTTTGCTGAGCACCAACCCAGCTATCATTTGTGAGCACCAACCCACATGAGCATCAACCACTTTGTGTATACCACACACCTATCTCTCAATGTTGCTATATCAACAAATGATAGTTTAATACAACAGCTCTTTCCTCTCTCTCACCTTTGCTCTTCTAAGCTAGATAGTACAATATTAAATTAACCTCTCACACTCATATTACAAATTGATTCTCAAGCCTTTATTTATAGATTTCAAAATGACCTTTAGCCTTCCCCCTTTGTGACCCTTCAATCCTCATGAAAAATGGAACCAATCTTGGATGACCCTTCATATTCAAGCCTTTGAAAAGTCATGTGGTGACCCTTCATGATCAAAAACGTCCTTCCCAATTTTTTCCTTATCTTTGGTGACTTTTCATATTCCTTAAAGTGTCCCTTCATGAGAAATTCACCCTTACTCTTTTGTCTTCACTTGGTGACTCTTGGTATTCCCTAAAATGACTCTTCATGGGAATATGCATCCCATCCTTCTTTTGTCTTTACCCCATGGCTCTTCAACTTCTCCATGGGCCCTTATTTTGTCTCATATGCAACCAAAAATATATTTGTTAATATTAAATAAATATTAACTCATGTTAGCCAAGATATATTTATTACAAACAACATTAAATGTAATGGGGCCTTTATCACCAATAATGTTAAACCTTTTATATCAGTGACAATATTTACAATAGGTTTCTCCTACTGCTAACAAGTAAAATGTAAAAAAAAGGGGGGGGTGGATGAAAAGGGAGAAAGAGATTCTGAAAACATAACCTAAGCCTAAAAAGGGAAAAGGTGATACACCAGAAAAGTGTGATCTACTTCACCTGAACATACACTTTCCATCAAGAACCAGCTCCCATACACTTCATCTGACATGAGAAAACCTTCTACATCAGTGGGTCAGGGGTCCGTGGAGATATAGGGATGAAATAACTACTAGAGGCATTCTGAGACACACTACAACAACCTATCCACTTCACCAATACTCCTCTAGGGACACTTCTAATAGACCTGTGAAAGGAAACTCAAAAAATGCACCAGATATGCTGAAATCATTCTACAAAAGAATTAAGAAAATGACTTAACACAGAATCAAGGCATATACACATACTAAAGATGCAAAACTCAGAATGGAGGTAAAAATGCTATGTTTTGATTCAAGGTAAAATTTTGGCAGAACTCTGCCTTACAAGCCTGAGGATTTTTGGGCAGAGTTTTGCCTTAAGGCTGAGAGTCGATCCTTTATCAAATGAGAATTTTTACAATATATAGAAAGAGGAAGAGAAAATTGGTGCTTCTTGGAAAAGATTTTGGTGCCCCTTTTTTCAAGTGGCCCATGTGCATTTTGAACCTTGGGAAGAGGAAGTCGTTTGATTGTTAGCTCTTACTTTGACTTTGGCATCCCACATTAATGTAAAAACATGGCTGCGCTTCTTTTCTATAAACAAACTATTCTTTTCTAGGCATTTACGTGGCTTGTCTACTATTTGCATTGTTTAGTGACCACCTGGCAAGTTTTGTTCCAACTGAAGGAATAAATCCCTGAGTTGACATCTCCTCTTGCTACTTGGATGCTTTGTCCTTTTCTGTATCTTGTCTTCTTCCTAGTTGTCTCTTTCAGCTCCTTCAATCCTCAGGGGTCATCTTCTAGTGGGTTGCTACATTTTTTGGGCTCTTTTCATTGTTGGCACGTGGGTAGTTCAAAACAAATGACTACTTCACTACTTTAAATTTGACGTCCTTAGGCCTGTCACCCTTAGACTCTCCTTCATCTTCCTACTTTGCCCTTTTCTACAAACTCCCTTCTTAGCACCTTCTTGAAGGGAAGGTGACCCTTCAGCATTTAGAAAGTGCCCCTTCATTTTGGCTGAGAGTCCCCTGCAAGGGCACTTGCCCTTCAGGGGCCTTTGGCTCTTTGGCGGGTTCCTCCAGGTTTCTGCAAACTTTTTGTCCATAGACATTTTCCTATGGACTTTTTGTCCACAGATAGTTTACTTCGGGCTTTTTTCCCACAGATAAAAAGTCCATGGGAATTGGCCACTTTGATTTGCTTTGAGCTTTTGCTTTAAACTGGCAGCCTTTCCCTGAATTCCTTTAGGCCCTTTGAACTACAACTTATCCTCTACAAGGGCTTTTAGACCTTGAACTACCCTCCACAAGGGCTTTTGGACCTTGAACTACCCTCCACAAGGGATTTTGGACCTTTAGATATGGGACACCTCATTAAACCAACTCATTGAACCATTCACTTGAACCACTCATTGAAATGATTCAATGTTTCAACACTACGCATCGAGCCAAGTGGTTGAACCAAATGTTGATCCCAAAGCCACTTCAATCGAATAATTGAACCAATGTGTTGAACTAGTCCATTGAATCAATTCAATGGTTCAACACTGCACACTGATGAACTTGCCAATGAGCCGAGTGATTGAACTTTGAGCAATGAAACAAGGTTGATGAACCTAGTGGTTGAACTAAATGATGAACCCGTTGGTTGAACTCAGGTCGATTGAACCAAGGCTGATTAAACCAGGTGCTAAACCAATGTGTTAAACCAAGCTGAAATGTTGAACCAATCTAGGTTGAACCAAGACTGATTGAACCAAGACACTGAACTTGAGCAATGAACCAAGGCCAATGAAATCATGCAACTTGAAATTGATTGGCTTCAAATAACAAGGGAAGAAGGGGACCAATTTTGGCCTGTTGGGCAAAAAATGGTCAATAAATTGGTGACTTCCAGGGGAAGCATGCCTGTTATGCTTAGAGACCAGTTGCCTTGTAGTCCATTTAGCACAGAGTCAAAATTTAGCTTTGAAGAAAGTTTAGCAATAGCCCCAAAGATTTGAGAATCAAACATGAAGCTTTTACCCCACACACAAAGGAAAAACACACACAAGGCTAAAAACACTACCTATGCAAACTACACTTAGGGAAAATAGGAAAAGAAACTAAAAACAAACTACTATATACAACTAACTAGGTGTATTTGTTTCCCTCCTAGATCAAAAGGAAAAATTCTTAAGTCCCCTTCCTGGCAAGAAGACTTATGGTGCCAGACAAGTGGCTTAATGAAATAAAGAGTTGGTGACCTACTCGTCTTGCCCGTCACTTGGATTGGCCAGTATCCCAGTGGATCAGATTCAAACATGCTTCCAACATGTGTGTACTCTACTTGTTCCTATAAGACCATTAAATGCTAGTCCTTCATGATAGTGCATTTCAATAAGAAATCAATGGCTTCTGGCTCATCACCATAAGCCCTTTGATCTATACAGTCCCTCTGTAATGCCTCATGGTCTGACCCATTTCCTTCTACTTCATTGAAGGTCATGTCAAACTCATCCTCTACTTCCTCTTGGACTTCTTGAAGAAGGATGATAGTTGTGATATCAAAATTATTGCTCATCCCATAGAGCATCACCTCTTTGTTCAAAGATTTCATCTTCAAGGCCTTCCTCAAGGAAGACCAGCCTCTCCTTTTCCTCCTCAAAGATCAAGATCTCTAGATGTTCAAATATATCCTCTTGATCCTCCTCCAACTTAGGCTCCTTAGTGTAGTCATCCTCCTCATCAAAGCAACAAGTAATTTCATTAAACAAAGGGGGAGAGAGCTCACCATGCTTAAGTTCCTTTTTGTATTACTGGAACATCCACATGTATGCGTGACTTGCATCTTCTCCATTGCTGATGGGGTCTTCACAAGGAGCATTGATGATGATTCCTTCTTAATTATCACTCATGATAGCCTCTTGGGGAACTACAAATTTTATCTTCTAATGCTCACTCACCTCCAGCTGAATAGGTTCCTCCTTGAGAAGTGATGAAGTGGGAAAATTGTGTGGAAGAGGAGGTAATCCTTGAGCTAGAATCAAACGATTCTCCTCTTTCCATTTGGTCAGCACTTCATCAATATTAGGTGTGGCCTGATAGCTCTCTTGGAAGTCTATAGATGGGGTGTGTTCAAACATAGAGTGTGCCATTGGGTCTGAACCATCCATCACACGTTGGCTGAGGAATCTCTCTCTAGATTCCAACTCTGCAATTCTTCTAGCCATATCCTCTTGGAAGAGCCTTTCTTGAATGTCACCAGCATCATCATGAGTAGGGGTAGCCTCATCTTCTTGAAGGTTTTGAGAAAAACCTTGCTTCTCTTCCTTCTTACCCCATGATTCCACTATTTTCCCCCAGTTTAGGATCTTGAAATTGGAATTTTGCTCCTATGAACAAGAAACAACTCTATTTTCTCCAATGTCCTGGGGCTCCTCCATAAGGTCTGGAAGTTTGAACTCTGTTTCAAGAAGCATTCTCATCCTAGCCTATAAATATTCAATTTTCTTGGCTAGATTATCCTAAAAGAGTCTTTCTTAGAGGTCACCAACATCATCCTCTTCAAGGATTTGGGCTAATTCCTGGCATTCCTTCCTCTAACTCAGAATCTACACATCACGTTGAAAGACTTGGGGAGGTTGAGGAATGCTAGGAAGAGACTGTTGATGCATCGAAAGAGTCTCTAGAAGAGGGATGTGCTAGCTCATGGTATTCCCCCAAATGGGAGATTCACAATACAAGGAATTGAGAAGATTGATCTCCATGGGTGGTTATTCTGTTGCCCTTTGATGTTGGAAAGCTAGGTGCATGGGATTGAGATTGGATGCATCAGATGAACTAGAGTGAGTAAGTTCCATTTGATAGAAAGGATTTGGTGTACAAGAGGGGGATTTGTTTAGGATGGGAGGGGGCACACAAGGCTGACTGCCTTAAATGAATGGATTCCTCCATTTTTCTACCTCCTCCTCCATGGACTGTAAGGCCTAAGCTTGCCTGCACAAATGTGCTTATTTGTACATCAACTCCTATTGATAATCATACTACTCATTCAGTATATCAATTTCCATTACCTACTTCTCAAATTCTAGTGCCACCTCTCTTATCATTGAAGGGCAACTAGGAGAGCTACTTGAGGTGATTCTCTAAATTTTTTGAGTCTAATCGAAGTCATATGAAGGAATAAAAGACCCATTATTTAGTGCAAAGGAATTATACATACAAAAATAAGATTTATGATGGCACCAGGCTACTTAACCAACATATTCAACTCAGAGTTGCCATTGGTGTTGATGTAAAAGCCTCCAAAGGCTGGTCAATTGAAGAACAAACCAAAAATTCTTCAACTCTATGGACAAAACCTATCCTAGTTGGTCCCACTGAGCATGCCAAAAACTATTGACACAGAAGATTACACCCTTGGCAGGAGGCCGAGCTCCTACCTTCCTCACACAATAATGAAAACTCCCCTCTCACCTATGGGACTCGCGAAGCTGGAGGGGAGAGTCTCTAGATAAGGGATAGCTCCCTTTGATGTATCTTTAAGGCCCTGGTTTCTCCTACTGCTAACAAATAAAATGTAAAAAAAAGGTGGGTGATGAAAAGGGAGAAAGAGATGCTGAAAATAAAACCTAAGCCTAAAAAGGGAAAAGGTGATACACTAGAAAAGTGTGATCTACTATGCCTGAACATACACTTTCCACTAAGAACCAGCTCCCATACACCTCATCTAACATGAGAAAACCTTCTACATCAGTGGGTCAGGGGTTTGTGGAGATACAAGGAGGAAATAACTATTAGAGGCATTCTGAGACACACTGTAGCAACCTATCCACTTCACCTATACTCCTCTAGGGACACTTCTGATAGACCTGTAAAAGAAAACTAAAAAAATGCACCAGACATGATAAAATCATTCTGTAGAAGCATTAAGAAAATGACTTAACATAGAATCAAGGCATAGACACATACTAAAGATGCAAAACTCAGAATGGAGGTAAAAATGCTATGTTTCGATTCAAGGTAAAATTCTGGTAGAACTCTACCTTACAAGCCCAAGAGATTTTTGGGTAGAGTTTTGCCTTAAGGCTGAGAGTCAATCCCTTATCAAATGAGAATTTTTACAATATATAGAAAGAGGAAGAGAAAATTGGTGCTTCCTAGAAAAGATTTTGGCACCCCTTTTTTCAAGTGGCCCATGTGCATTCTGAACCTTGGGAAGAGGAATCCATCTGATTATCAGCTCCTGCTTTGACTTTGGCATCCCACATTAATGTAAAAACATGGCCACTCCTCTTTTCTACAAACAAACTATTCTTTTCTAGGCATTTATGTGGCTTGTCTGCTATTTGCACCATTTGGTGACCACTTGGCAATCATTGTTCCAACTACAAGAATAAATCCCTGAGTTGACATCTCCTCTTGCTACTTGGACACTTTATCCTTTTCTATGTCTTGTCTTCTTCTTAGTTGTCTCTTTTAGCGCCTTTAGCCCTTAGGGGTCATCTTTTGGTGGGTTGCTACGTTCCTTGGGCTCTTTTCATAGTTGGCACGTGGGCTGTTTAAAATAAACAGCTACTTCACTACTTTAAATTTGATGTCTTCGAGCCTGTCACCCTTAGACTCTCCTTCAGCTTCCTACTTTTCCCTTTTCTATGGACTCCCTTATTAGCACCTTATAGAAGGGAAGGTGACCGTTTAGCCTTTGGAAAGTGCCCCTTCATTTTGGCTGAGAGTCCCCTGCAAGGGCACCTGCCCTTCAAGGGCCTTCGGCTCTTTGGTGGGTTCCTCTGGGTTTCTGTAGACTTTTTATCTGCAGACATTTTCTCCTAGACTTTTTGTTTATAGAAAGTTTACTTTGGGATTTTTTCCCATGGATAAAAAGTTTGCAGGAATTGGCCACTTTGAATTGCTTTGGGCTTTTGATTTGAACTGGTGGCCTTTCCCTGAATTCCTTTGGGCCCTTTAAACTGTAGCCTACCCTCCACAAGGGCTTTTGGACCTTGAACTACCCTCTGTAAGGGCTTTTGGACCTTGAACTACCCTTCGCAAGGGCTTTTGGACCTTTGGCTATGGGATGCCTCATTAAACCAACTCATTGAACCATTCACTTGAACCACTTGTTAAACTAGTTTAATGGTTCAACACTACACACCGAGCCAAGTGGTTGAACTAAACATTGAACCCAAAGCTACTTAAACCGAATGATTGAACCAACGCATTGAACTAGTCTATTGAATTGGCTCAATAGTTCAGCATTGTGTGCTGATGAACTTGCCAATGAGCTGAGTGATTAAACTTTGAGTAATGAAACAAGGCCAATGTACCTAGTGGTTGAACCAAACGATGAACCCATCGATTGAACTCAAGCTGATTGAACCAAGGCTGATTAAACCAGGTGCTAAACCAATGTGTTAAACCAAGCCAAAATATTGAACTAATCTGAGTTAAACCAAGACTGATTGAGCCAAGGTGCTGAACTTGAGCAATGAACCAAGGCTGATGAACTCGTGTAACCTGAAATTGACTGGCTTTAAATAGCAAGGGAAGAAGGGGACCGATTTTGGCTTGTTGGGTGAAAAATAGTCAACACAGCTCATTAACATCTTCACCTGGGAAGGGAAACTTGTGAGTTTCAAATAACATGACAATATTAGAAGGGCTAGGATTAGATGATGTTCAAGTAGATTATGCATCTGATCTTGCTTGAACACCTCTCTTTGAAATATTTTTAATGTTGCATAAAATTCAATGTAGTAGAGGTCACCATGCTCAAAAGTATTGTGAATTTTGTACCAATTGGGAAGAGTTTTTTTTGCCATGTTGACCTCTAGGAGATTATTGGGTTTCTCTATATTGTTTTAAGGTTTGTTGAATGGTCTATTGTATCTCTAGAATCCAATGTTTTGATTACCAGTGGGGCCATTAACATTGTCCATATTGTGTTACATATTAAAAAATTAATTTCTCAACTTTTAAACCATCTTCTAAAGAGAATCTAGTTCTACCTTTATAGAGATAGTACCTTGTAAAACATAGTGGGAAGTGTAGTTGGTTGTTTATTCTATTAGTAATCACTAATCGATGCATGATTATTTAATAAGTTATAGTTTGACTATGTTGTTTTTGTTAATGGAGGTAGTGTGTAGATCTAGTTATGATTGAATGCTAGAACATTTTATTTTACATGTGGTAGTGCGTTCAATGTTGGGAAGCCATTGTTGACATTAGGTATGCCAGGTGTCTGGGGATTAATCTATCTATAGATGATGATGGCTTCTTTGTATGCTAATGCCAAAATTTTGGTAGCAGCTACCCTTCTTAGGAACATGGTAGTGATGGGGTATAGGGTATTTTTATACATCTACAATGCTAATGCAACTTTTGGTTTATATCTTAGGGTTAACTAATTATACATATTTTGAAAGAAACCATATATTAAAATCTTAAATAGGATCATTAAACTCTCTCTTCATGCTGGTATGCCAAACTAGGGTTGTTGACCTATCCAAATTGTGTAAGAAAAGTAGCTTGACATCCATCCCAAGAAGTGATGGAGTTCTTTGTTAGATTTAAATACAAATCATAAGTGGCATATATTAATTAAATAGGGAATAATCTACATGTAATGTCTTCATTGACAACATTTATTAATCTCAAAATAGTTTTGTAAGATTTGATATGTTCTTTCACTATCCTTTCTCTTGAAGGAGAAAAGGATGGTAGATACTTCTTAGGATTCCTAGGTAAATCATGCATGTCTCCTAGGATGGCAATTTCAGATCTAACTAACCAAGGTGGTTGAGACATTATTTGATTAATTTGTAAAGGTTTCTTTATAGGTAAAGGATTCCTAGTTGGAGGAGGTGGATTAGTGTGAATTGGGGTAATTGGCATAGTTATAAGTATCCTATGATTTGATAAGGGTGAGACTAGAAACTAACCTAGGAATTAGATCTAACCACTCTCTTGGGTAATTCTAGTGTAACTCTATGTAAAGAATAAATACTATTATTAGAGGTTAAGGCCCTCCTTCTAGTATCAATGAAATTGTTGATACAATTTTTATGCACACCATAGTCAATGTGGTAGCCTCTAACATTTTAAGATCTTAATGGAGGTAAACTCCACTATAGGGCATAAGTTATAGGTATATGATCTAAATAACCTATTGATGGAATAGTTCATAATGCATGTGGGTTGTTAACAAGGTTTTTTAGATGGAGGTGTGGTCTCTTAAAAACTAGTGAATCCCTATGTGAATTGGATGGGTGGCTAGTTTATAATATAAAGTGAGTAAATCTCAAAACAAACTCAAAAAAAGGAGGGCAAGGCAAGGCAAGAAATAAAATTCTATGTTTTAAGGAATCACCTCTCTGGCTAGTTTCTAAATGCACAACTGATTTCAAAACCTATTCCTATTTCAAGAAGCTATTAGACACTAATAGTTAGACATGGTTTAGAAGTATAAGGGGATACTGATATAGGAAAATCATAAGCCTATATCAAAGGTTTCCCATTTTAGAGAAACTATTACCCACCCTTTATCAGGAGATTATGGCTTGGGCTAATGAGTTATCTAAGGCAAATTTTGCACACACACAAAAAATCAAAATAAAGAACTTCTACACACTTAAGAACATGAATAAATCAACTTAATTTCCAATAATCAATATAATTTACTAATCCTTTGATATCTATTTCACATCTAATACTAGCATATCAATCAAGACAAGAAATAATTCATTGCATATGTTGCACACTAATAATTATTGAATCATACAACCAAAAGAAGATAAGCCTAATTACACAAAAATTGGAGAGATAATACATAAACACATTCACTAACAATCAAAATTGACACTGCTCCTATATATTGAATTTTTTTTGACTCTTCCAACTAGTGGATTATAATTATTTAAATAGGTTAATGGAAGGGGTTGCCTCATCCTCAAATTCCATGCAAAGTCATTACATGTGATAGTTATAACTTGAGTTCTAACTATGATCAAAACCATATAAGAGTCTAAATATAGTTATAAGTTTAAGTTAGTCTTTACAAAATCTATTCAACATGTACATGTGTATAAATAAGGGAAAATTTTAAAATTATAGCTTGAACTACATGAAAAATATAAATATATGCATTAAATGATAATACCTTCTTTTATAAGTTGTGATAAAAAATTGTTAGATACTTTAAGTTAGTTATTTCAAATGGAACTCAGACATGTTTAAAGGACAAGTGGACCATTACAAATTCCTTAGAATCAATAATGCTATTTAACTATGATTAGTTTCCCATTATTGTGCATCTAAACAACCTAATACAACTCAAGTACCAAAAGATCCACATATTGAGTTTATGTGGTAATGCGATGTTATGATGCACATTTGAAACTCAAAATATGATCATTTATCCTTTTAGGACATGCGTCACTTCCCCATATAACCTTGAAACCAAATGAAATTCAATCTTCAACATTAAGCTCATGATATCATGCCATGTGGTAGCTTAGTATTGGTTTTGGGACCTTTGAAAAGTATGTCTCAGTTTGCACCATCAATCTCAATTGTACTAATCAATCATGCTCCATAAATCTTGCTTCTACATGATTAGATGTCCATGTGCCACTTGGTAACTCCTTGAGACTCTATGTACCTTATAGTCATAGCTTGAACACCTTTATGCCATGTGGTAGATTCTCACTAGTTTTAAGACCTTTGAAAAGTCTCCATTGATCTTATACCATTAATCTCATTTGGATAGATCAATGCAATCCATAGATATTCAATAAATGAGGTTATGCCTTTCACACCACTAGATCTTTGTTCAAGTTTTCCTATGATGGTGCCACTTATCACCACCATGTTTGCTTTTAAAAAGCCTTTGTTATTTTGATTTTGATCTCACACCATTAGATATTTTTTTCATGAGTTAACATGTACCATAGATCTAGGTGCTTGAATTTTTGAATCTTTCTTTGCCCATGAGCTTGACATTTGTCACTTTTGGGTTCACTTCTGTAAACATAAAATATACTTTAATAAATATCCCCAAAAAAATAACTTAAGACATAGTTATAGTCTAAGGTTTTTATTCATGTTAATAAAAATGATTAAAAAAACCTTAGGGTAAATTGTTTGAGCATAGGTCTTTTAAAAATATAGTAAATTTCTAATGATCAAGCATGCCACTTGGTAGCTCCATGGGGCTCTTAGCCTATTAACTTATTGACTCTAGGAAAATCTTGTAGACCATTTATCTATTTTCTAGGCTCTCGAGATGTTTCCACTTGGTACTCTCAAGTCACTCTATAGTTATTATCTTATGAACTTAGATCTACACCATTATATCTTCAATGTGTGAATAAACATGCACCATCAGATCTTGCTTTAGAATTTTTGACTTTAACTTTGATCTTGTGGGTTGTTGATCACAATTCTGAGCTTTGAGATCTTGCCATGTGGAAGCTCCCTATTAGTCTATTCTTGCAAGCATAAAATAAAGGACTTACCATAAAAATTTAGACTAAGATCTTAATTTTATGTAACTTGGGGAAAGAATCATGGTGTTATATTTATGAGATGCCTTAAAGATGGTGACAAGTGTTAATCTCACACTAATATCTATAACATTTGATATTTTGACCCAAGTGAGAGCTCGCGTATCATTTGATCTTTGACTTAATCTCTAATATCATGAAAAGTGTCATCTTGTCATTTAATCCATAATTACAAATAATAAAATATGTAAAGTAAGGGTTTAAGATATAATTTATTTATCCTAATTTTTTATGTTGTATTAATAAATAAATTTAAGACTTTCAATTTAAGGTTTTATGCTATTAAAATAAAGTGTTCCCTAGATTTTTTGACCCCACATAAATTTTGAATCTATTTCAATAAGGACTTAGGCTAAACATTAGACTAAGTTTTTGACATGATTTAAACATAAATGTAATTAATCAAATAATAAACCAAGGGTTAAAAATAAAGAGCCAATTTAACATTAAATCATGAAGATTAGACATTGTCCATTCTAGATGAACTCCATTGATCATGTAACTTGAAACACAGAGATCTAATGTTAGCAAATAATATCAAATTCAAATGAATATTATTTTCTAACATGAAAACTATAAAATATATCAACACAAGATATTCTATACTAGTTCCTAATTAGGTTGAATGTCCAATTTATAACACAAATTTGTAGAATTTTGAATAAGGGTCCTCATTTTTCAGGAATGGGTTGTGTTGGGTATAACATAAATAATGAGGAATACACTTAATTTTTTAAATTAGAGTTTATGAAATCCTTAAAATGATATATTTGGGTTATCTTCAATAATATTTGGGTCTATAAGTGATTCAAAACTAAAATTATATCTTCATCACTAGACATAAATATATTGGTGAAATTTTGAGCAAATTTGAAATGATAGATTATAAACCTCTTAGTACACCAATGGAGAAAAATATTAAATTTATATCCAAATATACCACATATTTAGTATAAGTCAACTCATTATAAGTCTAATCTATGGGATAAAAAATAATCAGATATTTATTTCATTGTTGGTATTATTTATTAATTCATGTAAAAACCTAGATAAAGTCACTAGTTAGTAGTAAAAATAATCTTTTGATATGTAAAAGTAACATATAATTTTGGGCTTAAATAATTTTGGGAAGGATACTTCAAACTATCTAGATATTGAGATTCTAACTATGATGGTAATTTTAAATATGCCAAATCTACTTCAGGTTTTTTAATGAATTTGGGAATAACAATTATCGGTTAAAATTCAAAGAAATAATTAGTTCCTAAAATTTATTTAGTATAAAAATAATAAAAGGAAAATTTAAAGGAAACTAGAGAAATTTTTGGCTTAGAAAGGTTCTTTAATAGTTTTAGGATAAATAAGTTTAATCAACACCTCTCATGGTTGATAACACATCTCTAATTCAAATGGAAAAAAAAATATAGTCTTTGATGATCAAAATAATCACGCCAACACCATATTTTATTTGATTTGGAATTATGTGAAAGATAAAAATGCAAAATTTATAGATTGTCCTATTGCATAGCAACCAACAAAAGTCTTGACAAAAACATTTAGAAGATAAAACATTGAAAATGTCAGAGGCATGCTTGGTCTCATAATAACCCATATAGGTTAGGAGGTGTCATATTATTGTATATAATATTGTTAATCCTATAAGTGATTTTAGAGTTAATTTAATCATTATTTTTTTAAATTTGAGCATATATGGAAGAATATATACATATAGTATGGTAATTTTTTATTTTATAATTGATTAAATTAGATTCTAGTATTGTTATTTTGGTTTTTAACTTGTGTGATATCGTATTATAGTATCTCTATTATTATTTTAAATTTATGTGATATTAGATTCTAATGTTTATATTATTTAATTCCAACTAGTGTAAAATCATGATCCAATTATATACTAATTAGAATTAATCACATATTGACCCATAGTTTTTACAATACTGCCTAATATAGTTTTCATAGTGACACCCCAATTTAGAAAATTAAATAAATGTAAAAACACTTAAGGTGTAAAAATTAATAAAGTTTATGTCAACTTAAAAATAATTTGAAAGTAACTTAGTTTCAAAACACTTTTCCCGCCTAAAGTGGATCAATAAACCCCTCTCCTTATATAAGATTCTATAACAAACATTAGATTGGGAAGACCCTAAAAATTTCCTTGATCCATAAGGATGCATCACACAAAATTAAACCTAAGATTTGGAGGCTCATTTTCATCATGAACAAATATGAAATGAGGAGAGTGATAGAGGGTAAAGTCTTGTTTATGCCTTTTCCCTCCACCCCCAAAATCTAGCAAAGCCTCTATGGACCCTAGACTTACCATGGATGGTTGGAGGCATCACAATTTTGGTGTAGAGTTAATTTCTTTGAGGATTAAAATCCCTAAGATTTCAACTCATGTGTAGGGGGTTTCCACAATTTTTTTATATATTTTAAAATTATGCATTATTTTTTTGGTTTTTTTTTAATAATTTTTTGTAGTTTTATACACCATGTGTAGTTAGAAGAAAAAATATAGTGACAAATATAGTAATAATATATTCATCTACCATGTTCTACACCTATAATTTTATTTTATTTTGTATTTTATAGTCTTTTTTAGATTGAAAAAAAAATAAAAACATTGTTAGAAGTAGTGTTGTTCAGTCCAAGATCTCTATCCTAGATGCATCTATTGGGTTAGATGCACTAAGTGAGTTTAGGAAATAAATAGGGAAATTGTGTCTTATTATTTTAATATTACTACTGAGACAATTTAAGGTACATAATACGAGTATTGGGATTCATTAAATAGCATACTTAGAATATATCTCCAAGAGTTATAGTGTTACCACTAGAGGTTCAATACTAGTTTTCTCACTAACACAAAACTTATACAATTTTAGCTAAACCAATTTCAATTGATTGAAATGTTGAGCCATACTTTGCTTCACTTCTAAATTTATAAAAATGGGATGAATATACCTTGATAAAAATACATATAAAAAGGGAGAGATGGTAAGACAAAAAGGAAACTCTCTATAAAAATGGTAACACAAATGCTTCAAGGACCAATAACATGATCAACTATAGTTATACAATTATATGCTAAGTTTCACGATGGCTCAGGATCTAGTCACCTAGGGAAAGAGTATAAAGAGGAAGGGTAAATTATTTATTTTAGGATTCCTATAATGAATAATGATTTGTGAACAACCTATGCACAACTAAACACACTCCTCATTTGTTATTATATACATAAATTACACATCTCATGAAATCTTTTACATTACTTTGTGATAATATTTATCATACTTAGACACATAATTCACATTATTTCTCATATATTTCCATGCAATGAGCATCTTAAATATCATATTGTGCATCTAAATATGCACTCTATATCTCATAGTCCTATACACCTCATTAACATCTGATCATAGACTAGCCTACTCTATTAGGCCCATTTTTAGCATAACCAAGTGTTAGCCTACCCAAATCATATGCCTTTTCTAATGGATATAGACCTATCCAAACTCCTAGGATTAATTTCCATTATCTATTATCCAAGATTTTTAGGATCTCAACCATTAGAGAATAGTCAAGAATCATGCGACCAAATCAATGGTCACTACCTAGTTGATAACTCCACCATTAGCATGAAAATAGGGTGAGATGTGTCAAATTCACCCTCATTATACTCTATATCTATGATTTTTAACTACCCTTATAATCATTAATGTTAAATATGTAACATACACATCCAACAATAGTCAGACAGTTAGATAGATTTAATACACAATCATAACATAGATAACATGCTCCATGTATCTATTATGTAACACATACACTATAACACATTGTATATTTTTTTACCTATTCCTTATTATTGAATATAAGTTACATTTCCTATAATATTTTAGTTTCATTCAATGTGTGTTTGATTATTCCATCTGAATACATCTCTGTGTATTCACTCTATACAACCAAACTCAGATGTCCCCCACACATTTGGTCATAGAAAATGTGGTGTATATTATTGATATCAAATATAAGCTCTATTCCTTTATATATCTATAAACACATGAGAAAAATGAGGGATAAATTTTAACAATCAATTATGCTCTAAAAATTCCAAAATAATGTTGTAGTAAAAGTACGATGTCTAACTCTTAGAAGCAACCTGAGGTATCCCTAAAAGTTTGATGGCTCATCATCGATGCACTAGAGGCATAAGACACCAATTATTCTGGTCAATTACATTAATTGATGATGAAAATAAACTCAATTCCTTCAACCATATCTATAGTATTCTCAACCATGGTTTTATCAATAAATACCCTTTAAAGTACAGTTAATCTTGACATTCCTTTATTAGAAGGAAAGATTGACACGAAAGCATTAAATGCCTAGATTCGACAACTCAAGGAATACATATTAGTCAAATAATTCATTAATTCTGATAAGATCACCTTTGTAGTATTTAATATGTCCATTTTGGTTATTTATGGGTGAGAAATCTTTAGTACACAACATGCTTAAGAGTTCATTCTAATAAAATTATAGAAGACTTTTTTAAATTTACTAGAGGAATATTAACATATTTGAAACTTTAGATATGAATACATCAAGTTTAAAAAAATTTCATCATTATAAGGAATAATCAATGGAGGACTACACCAACACATTCCATGACTACTCTACATGCCTATATGAGAACTTGAGTGAACAACATAAGGTGTTAAAGTACATCAATAGATTCTCACCTTGTATACCTTTTAAGATGGATTTATTGACTTATGACACTTTAGGGAAAACATACAATAATACCACCAAGATCAAAGTGAAGAAAAATATGAATTGGCATTCCACCTATTTATCCAACATAGTGTGTAAAGGATAGCCCTCACCTAATTCCATATCATAACCTTCTCTGTAGAACAAAAACACTTATATCAAAAGTGAGCAACATTAGAAGACCAATCAATACTTGAAGGATATTATGCCTTTCACTTTAGATAAAGGAAATAACAAGTCTGGTGATAAGTGGTTCTATCACCATCACTCATCCACTTATGATTATTATAAAATTCATGTGAAAAAATACATGCTTATGCAGTTTACATTAGGACCCACATTGATTGACAACAATGATCTTGATGTCTTGTCTAAATTATATAACTACTATGATTAACATTTATAACAAATGTGAATGTCTCTTACACACCAAGCTCTGGGTGAAGGGTCAACCACTTCATGTCATCATATATAGTGGTAGTCAGAAGAAAATCATTGCATAATCCATAACTCAATTTTTTGGTTTCACCACTAGTGTGCACTCGAAGCCATATTTTTTGGAGTGGTTACAATAGTGAAAATATATATAGGTATAGTGACAATGCAATTTTTATTACAAATTCAAGCCTATAGAGGATAATTTCACTTTTGACATTGCACCTCTAGAAATTTGCAACATCTTGCTAGGAAAACCATATTTATATGATTGAGAAGCTACATATCAATCCAAGCCATAATATTAGACTATTCATGTATAAGACCACTTATACAATCTCTTCAAGTCAACACCCATTACCAAAGTCACCTTGGTATCTACCAAACAATGTCAAAAAAAAATCTTGCATGTGTACAAGTTCATGTTGCTCATGGTCCACCCTGACACACCTATGTAGAAGACAAAACACACTCTCAAAGCACACACCACTCATATAATGTAATAGCATCAATAGTTCTAAAAGTTACTAAATTAGCGTAGTGAAGTGTTCATGGAGATTCAAGGCCTTCTAATGTAATATGTAATAAAAAACTACATTGATTTGGTTCCTAGATCCCCTCTTTCAAATAACCCCCTATATCATAGATTAGTTTGGGAAAATGGTGAAAATTGTGCCATATACAAGAGATCATTAATCAGGGAAAGTTTAGGCCTAACTCTTCTCCTTGTATGAGTTTTATAGTCCTCACACTCAATAAGGATGGATCTTAGGAATTTGTATAGATTATTATTCACTCAATAAAATAATAACAAAGAATCGATACCCACTATCATGCATTGATGAACTTCTAGACTAGCTACAAGGTACACAATACTTCATCAAGATCAAATTGAAGTTAGGATACCATCAAGTTCTAGTCCATAGTGAAAATGTCTATAAGACAACATTCAATATATGAGAAGGATTGTATGAATGGATGGTCATGCCTTTTAGCCTAACCAATTCACCAGCCACTTTTATCTACTTAATAAATGATCAAATTAGGGATTTCCTCAACTCCATCATCATTTAATTAGATTAATTTATCATCTTCAACAAAACTTGGGAGGATTATTTTGATCACATCTCATGTATCTTAGATACCTTGTGTCAACACAAGTTGTAGGCCAACTTAGCAACATGTACATTTGGTGCTACATAGATATAGTACCTATGATACATCATTAATAAGACAAGAATATAAATAGATATAGAGAAGATTAAAGTGATCCAAGATTGGCCCACTCCATAAACTATCATGTAATTAAGTAGTTTTCTTAGACTTAATAACTTTTACTACATGTTCATCCTTAGTTTCTCATACATCTCTTGGGCTCTTAGCCAACTAACACATAAAAAATTCAAGTTTTATTGGACTCATGTGAAACAACACACTTTTGAGGCACTCAAAAAATGCCTCTAAGTAACTCCTATTCTCTCAATGCCTAACATTGTGTATTCCTTAAAAGTTCACATTAATGCATCTAACTACAGACTCAATGCAGTTCTCATACATCATGGACATATAATTGGATACCACTTAGATACATTTATAAAAATGGTGCAAAGGTACTCCACTTATGAGAAATAACTACATTATATTATTTAATAAATTAAGTAGTTATGCCACTACATTATGGGGAAGGAGATAGTTTTTCATTCAGATCATAAGCCACTTCAATTCCTAAAAATGTAGAGCAAGCTAGAGAATGCACAATAGATGAAATGGATGAATTATCTATAAAAATTCCATCTCATGATCAATAAAAATAATGGGAAGGACAAAAAGGTAAAAAATTAACTTCGTATAATGTTGGTTCACATGCCCATCACAATTTTGGACATGTATAGCCATACCTTCATAGTCTATATCCCTCAATTTATTTAATTAGGATGATGTAATGACTTATACCATATTTTTTAAATGTTAAAAAGTTTAGGAGTTATACTTGTATTAATAACTTCTCTATAATATAAAACACCTCTATGTTCTTAATGGTGCACCTTACCAATAACTCATCTGGCAGGCACACTACACTAAGACCTAGGGACACTTGAGCATGAAAAATCATCTAACCATGTTTTATTCATTATTATTTTGGTTGTATATGTGCACAAACATATAATACCACATCAAGTCTTATATTCCTTGTTACATCATCAAGACCATGAATAATAAGTTAAGACTTTACACATATCTATTAGCCATGGTAATTTATCATCATGGATTTCATGATTGGGTTACCTATGATGAGATGCTAGCATGATGATGCATTTTTTTGTAGTGGATAGGTTTTCTAACATGGCTATCATGGTAACTTGTAAGAAAGACATTGACAAAGTTAGAACTATAAAATTATTCTTCAACCATGTTTGGGTTTATTTTGGGCTTCCAACATCCATCATCTTTGATCAAGATCCATGATTTTTAAGTTACTTGTGTCAATAATTATGGGAATTGATGGGAACATAACTAGATTGGTTAATTTATTTTCATCCAAAGATATATGAGAAAAATAAAGTGGTCAGTCACACACTTATTCATCTTTAGTGAATGTACAACCATGTAAATTCTCACATTTGGGATGAAAATATATTGTATATTAAACATGCCTACAATAGATCCCTTCACAACTCTAAATATCATAGTCCATTCCAAACATGTCTTGGGTTTTAACCTTTATCACCTATATCCATCTCCTACCACACACTAGTTCGCACTAAGTCACACACATAGGAACAATAAGTGTAAAAAGTTGAAGAGTTTCTATGACACATCTAACTTGTTTATTAGTAGGTTCAACATATTCTCTCTAGCACATAAGTAAAGTACAAGGAGTGTCATGATGTGCATCATACACCTCATTCATTTTGAGTTGGTGATAAATTTAGGATGCACATCAAAAATGAAAGCTTCAAAGGTCCACACTAGAAGATTAAACCTCTATGTTATGGTCCTTACAAAATTTTACACATAGCAAATGAGAATGCCTTTGTTATTGATATGCCTCCATCCTTGGTTATGCATCCAATATTCAATTTAGAAATTATGAAGCCTTACACTCTATAACTTATTGAGTTGATAATGTCACAACATCCTTTTGATTTAGATCCCTAAAACTTTCATCACATAGATAAGGACCACATCATCAAAGTGATATACACATGTACCTACCATGGCACACATCAATTTTTTTAATTGGCTAAGGTTGGTAAATATAATAATAAAACTAAGTGATGCACTTATTAAAAACTTTGAGTGTAGTTTCCTCAACTTCACACTAACACAATGAAAACCATTTCTCTTCAAGAAAGGGTGAATGATCCATGTGAAACCTCTATGTGGATAAACACACTCATTATTTATTCCTATGCACATAGCTTTCACCTCTCATTCAATTCTACACATTCCTTTGTAAGAATCTTGGTCATACTCTGGTGCACAAGTCTTATGTTTGCTCATAGAATTATATGTAATGATAATCTCAAATCATATCCTGTGCATATAAATATACACTCTATAAATCATAGTATTTCATACCTCATTATAATCTATTGGCAAACTAGGCTACTCCATTAGACCCCACTTTAGCATAAATACATGTTAGATTGTGTGCCTCAACTAGTGGCCCTAGATCAACCTAGACTCCCAAGATTAATTGCCATTAGTTATCAGTTGGGATTATCAGGATATTGAGTGTTAGTGAAAATATAGGAGTCATGTGATCAAATCAATGGCCACTACCTAATTGGGAACTCTAACATAGGCATACAAGGAGGATGAGACATGTCAACTCTACCTTCATTATACTCTACAATAGTTATTTGTAACTCTTGTAATCATGCATGTTAAATATGTAACATACTCATTTGGGCATAGTTACATAGTTAGGTTACTACAATACATAGTCATAACACAGATACCATGTTTTTTATGTCTATTATGTAACACATGCACTATAACACATTTTACCTATTTTCCTTATTCTTTATTATTTATTAGAAGTTGTATTTAATGTAAGTAAGACTTATGTTAAATTAAATGTGTTTGATTATTTTATTTGAATACATCTTTGTGCATTCACTTTGCACAAAAAAACTTAGTTGTCACCCACACACATGATTCCAAGATTCTTTAAATGAATAAAATAAAAAAAAATACTATATATAACTACACAATTCCTCATAGACTTCAAACAAAATGAAAAGAATCAAATAATTCAACTAAAATAGTAAGACACTCATCCTAGCTAACACATAAACCTTGGTGAAAATCAAAAGTAATAGTCCTATAAAATTAATTTTAATCCATTTAAATCATAAATAAAGTGGAAGACATCCATGAAAAATAGATGCATTTTTAGAGAAATAAAATTAGCATAACTAATAATGTTTGTTTGTAATATACTCGACCCTTCTAAAATACTACATAGTAATATATATAAAAGAGAGAGATAGGTCTTGATTCCAAGAGGCATGAGATTCAATTCTTGGCCATCATGGCTTAAAATGGTTGAATATAATTATGTTAAAATATTCCTCATCAAAACAAAAATAATTATAGGGCCTACTAAGGGAACATCAAGAAGAGGTCAGAGGTGGACCACTTCCTAACTATTTTAATAGTCCTTATTGAGCTACCAATGATTGATTAACAAGGTTTTCATCTTGGTCGATAATATTTTATTGAGTTAGTATTAATATTTAGACATGGAATAACATTTTGGTTGTGCTTGGTCCTATAGAATTTTTGTTCGTATTGATGTTATTAAAATATTTCATTCATTTATTGGATATTTTCCACATGGTGCATCACCACTATTTCTAGTTTTTCACTCATCTTAAGAAATGAAAAATGTCTCTTTATAGTGATTTTGGGGCCTAGTTTCATGTTTTTAACCTTATTTATTAAAATGGAGACACATTTTAATTAATTTTTGATACTTATTCACTTGATAAGTCATTTATTCTACCACATGTTGACTTATTATATAATTAAATCTCATTTTCCTCTATCTATATCACCTTAGATAGAGTGTGATATGTGGCGTGATCATATCTACCCACAAGGATAAATATTTTAATTTTATACCTTAGGACCATGGGATACGATTAAGTGAGATGGAAACATATGGACAAATCTCATTTATCCACTTGGTCATAGAATCTATAGTGTCCTTTGTTATGTCTATAGGCTGAGTTAACAGGATGATGCCAAGTAGATGGTTGTTGATTATTTGGGTGATCACCTAGGATCAATATATCTATCATTATGTGTAGGCCATAAGTAAAAAAGATTTTGACAACTGGATGGTCCTCACTTATCCAGATGGTCCTTAAGATTTAACTACATACCTTTGTCTAACAATCAATTGGTGAGTGATATCATGCCATGTGGATAATCATCACTCATCCAAATGATCACAAAAATTTATATGTCATTCATATACCTATCAATAATGGATGAGTGATATTATTCCACATGGTATGATCTTGCTTATCTAAGTGATTGAGGGAATCTAGAACATGTGAAAGTATCCATTGGAGCTAATAGAAGTGAGTGACTGAATGAAGACACATGGCATGATCTAATTTATTTGGATATATGAAGAGTATTTACCTTATCCATTTTATTTGATGGTAGTAAGTGATTGACATGAAGACACATGGATGGTATTTACTCACTTGGGATCCTTAAATGAAAAGGTAAACTTATAAATATTATTTAATCCATATAAGAGAGATATGAAGACAAGTGTCTAAATATCATGGACTTAAATGCTCATAAAAATAAATAAATACTTAAACATTTGAAATAAAATTTCATAACCACCCTTGAATTTGATGAATGTTTAGGCATAAAAGAGACATATGGGTAATAGAGATTTTTGCATAAATAACTAAGCATGAAAAATCATTCTGAGTGAAATCAAGAAAGATTTAGTAAAGTTACCATGCAAATTTACTATAACCCAACAAATAAAAATAAAACATTGGATAAATTTTAGTTAGCTAGGTTAGTATATAAATAAAATTAAATCTTAAATTTGATGAACATCATAGATTCAAAATTCAAATAGGTGTATGAAATGATTTTAATAAAATTCCCATTTAGACCTTTAGAATAAGACATCAATCAAATTGATAGGGAAACTTAGGAAATAATCAATTAGCTTATTTAGTCTACAATCAAATCAAGACTTCATTTAGATAAAAATCAAATTTGGAAATCAAAGACTTATGATACAAATTCAACAATAGCCTTGATCTTGAATTAAACTCAAGATAATAACAAGACTAAATTCATTTTATAATAAGACACGAACATGAAATTTTAAACTCAAATCAGGCCCTCATTTTAAAATTTAAAAATGGGGTATGTTGGTCATAATTAATGGTGATTATGCAGGGAAATATTATCTAAACATTACAAATCTAGACTATAGGCTTCCATTATTGAATTATTAGACAAGAAATTGAAACTACCTTTGATAAAACTAGAGTAAAAGAGAGTTATGAACTCTACTTTAGCAAATAAAATACTAGCCTTTGACTTATTCAAAGGGTTATTCTGTGCAAAGAGTGATTATTTCTTTTCTATTGTTACTTTGAGTTCAATAGACAAACTTACGTCGATCTTAGCTATTTTAATCTCCTTGAAAGATAATTATTGGAATAATTTATATAAGGAAAATAAATATAAAGAATTAATATTCTTCCATCTGGGTATCTATATCCCTAATAGATATGACTTTTGTCCCAATCCAGGACTTGCTCCATTGCCATCCAAGCCAAAAATTCTATGATGGAAATTTCCCAAACATCTATTTATTAGGAATAAGCTTGCATTTTCACATGATTCACACTTCCTTTTATTTTTGTGTTTATTTTTTTAATATATGAGCATTTGGGACCAATGTATCCAAGGTTGATGAATGGTTCAATGAGCTCTTTACACCAAGAAGATCCTTTACTTGCTCAATGATTATTCTTGGGTTGATATGTTCATTTTAAGTGTTGTGATGACTTTTGTAAAAATTGATATTTTATTAATTTATTTTCTCAATTATGAATCAATGGTTACTAATATTTTTAAATGTCTCAAGGGGGTTATTTTGATTATATCATTTTTCAATAATGGGAGCCTAAATTTTGCTTTCCAATTCTAAGACTGTGTTTTTAATTCCTTATTAGCTTTGAAGTGATTAGGTTTGATTTTATGAGGACCAATGCTAGGATTTATCTTTATTTTTTCATTAATTTATACCTCTTAGTTTTTAAAATAGGATTAAGGATAAAATAATTTAATATTATCAAGGGTGAACATGGGACAAGTAAAGTAAAGACCCCAAAGCAAAAAAAACACTAGAAAAATAACAAAAAGTAGGAATATAAAGCAAAATAGAATATAAGAAAACACAAAATGAAAGTAATATAACTAATTATAATATAATAATTACATCAATATAATTTTATTATGGGAATATTATAAGATTTCATTAGAAGGAAGAAATAAAAACAAGTGATTAAGAAACTTTACATTCATAGGCATTAGAAGATCATTCCCTTCAAGGTATTTCAATCAAAATGTGTTCTTCCCCAGCAACTCAAAGATTTGGTATGGACCAATCCATAGTGGATCATGCATGGAATTCTACCCTTTATTCTTGTGTACTTTGTCTCATAATAGGACTAGGTCTAATATATAGAATGATTTGACCTTTGTTCTCTTATTAAACCATCACTTAATAGTTGTTTGATGTTTATTGAATTTTTGTAGAACCTCTTCTCATTCATCCTCCTATTCGATAAGGTTGAATAACCTTGAGTCTAATTTCCCATTATTTCCCATGTATTTTTTCATAAAATTATACATGGGTAGATTAAGGGTCATTAAGAAGATAGGATATAAACCATATACTATCAAAAAAGGAAAATTTTCAAGATTTTTTTATATCCGGTGTAGTTATCCAAAGAGCATATTTTAATAGTGAATACTAGTCCTTATGCTAGTTTTTTATATACTTATTTATTGTATCAATCAGATTATTATTGGTTGAATCAACCAAACCATTCCCTTGTGTTGGCATGAAAGTTTTTCAAGGGACAAATAGACTTTCCTGTCAATATTTAGGGGATAAATTCCCTCTCCTATTACTAGGTAGATCTAACTTTATTGAAAACTAAAAATGATGCTATAAAGTAAAATATTTGGAAAAAACTAATTTTCATCAGGTTTTACTTTTAAAATAAAATTATGAAAAAGTTTGAGAAAGGAAAAAGTGATAGAGAGGTCTGAAGGAGAAGTATGATTTTGAAATATGAGAAAGATAACATAACCAACAAGCTAAATATAATTTATAATGGAAAACCTCTTTCATTCAATGGATAGGAAAGACATATATACATTTATAAAAATACACAACATATACTAAAATAACCATATAAATGATAATATATAATAATTATTACTCTATATTTTATTTTTAAAAAGTAAATAATTACTCTTTAACTCCATCAAGATTTATCCATTACGAAAATGAAAAATATAGATTTAAAAAGAAATGATATGATGAAGTTTTCATGATTTATAAATAATTTATAATAATTTGGAAAACATCCTAAAAATAAATATTCAAATACTTGTAAATAGTAGACATATGCATTATCTATGTAGACATATGGAATGCAAAGTTTACAAATTCTCCTTTGTATTGATTTCCTTTGGACTACAACTACAATTTCCACTTTCAAAAGTTATCTCAAAAGTTTTTAAACCATTAATCCCATTAAAAATGATCCTCCAACTTATATTTATAGATTTAATTGGATGGTTATGGTGTATAACCATCCTTTTTACATATTTATGGACTTATAAAAATACATTAACAAAACTACATACTTGAAAACCTGTAAAAACATGTTGAGCAATTTGCACAACTTGTATAATTATTTTGGGGGATTTTAAATTTTTTAAAAACATGTTAGAAAATTTACATGACTTGAAAAAGTAAAATATCAAATTTTCACAACTCAAAAGTTACAAAAATATCTTAATACAATTGTATGAGATATAATATGTAAATCACTAATACAATATATGTCTTGAAAATCTTAAGTTAGAGACACGAGATAAATATTTTTAATAAATCAATCTACTTATATTCACTAAGAACAATAGGATTTTTCTCTTTTTGTTATTACATCTTATTCTTCTCACCTTGATACTTATCAAATCTTTGTGATATCTTAATAACTTTTTATTCATCAGGGTCATCTAGGTATGTGAAAGACACCTCTACATCATAATGTAGTTAAACCATTTTTTTAGTTATTTAATGATGTTTATTCACTATTATTTTGAGATTATCCAAGATGAACTAGTACTTGAATAATCTTTTAATTGACCAAAAATTGAAAGTATACATAGGAGTGAGAATCTTCTCAATATTTCTCTTGAATTGAGTGATGGCAATGTCTAGAGAGAACACTTTACTATCATCATCAGTGATTATGCAATTTAATTTTAGGATCCCTCCTATAATATAAATAATAAAATATCATTCCATAGATTTAGAATTGTATAAATTTGTATTCCTTATCTGATAAAGTGGATTCTAAGCCTTAAAAATCCAATAAATTCATTTATTTATACAACTTCATCTTTCTGAATGACTTTTGCTTTAATAAGATCACCTAAATTAGCATTAAAAAATTCTTTCAACTTAGGAATCTATTCTTCCAATTTATTCACTTCCTTAGTATATTTTTATTTTATTTTTTTCCATAATCATATTTTGATTAGATCTCAAAAAATAGATCCATTGCAGTATGGATAGAACATACTCCAACTTGGAAAATTTCTTCTAACCAATCCTTTGTTGCGTTACCCATTGTTCCAATTTCTTATACCACATTCATGTTTAAATATTTTAAATTTTATGAACAACTAAATAATAATAATGAATAAAATTTATTAATTTTTCAACCACTATTTTTAGTTACTCAACTTTCTTTTTGAGATGATCATTAGTTACTTTATCACGATCCAAATTTTCAAACAAACTGAAATAATAGTTTAAACATCCTCCTTAATTCCTTCCCTTATATATTTTACCAAATATATTTTCTTTATTTGATAATATGAATTAGTAACATTATCCTTGTCCTTTTTTACATGTAACAACTACTTTTGGATATCTTTCTCATTTTTCTTTGATTATTCTTGCCATAGTTTTAGGTTTATTGATTATCCATGGAGGAAATATATTGCACTAAAGTCAATTTATTGTGGTTCTAAAATATTCTTCCTTCCATTTACCACTTCATCGAGGAAATTAGGAACCTAAACATTGCCAAAATATTGTTGCATCTAAATATACTTAAATTTTGTGGAGGTATCAAGAGGAGGGAGGATATCTTATGGAGGTTGGCTTTATTATGATATTATCTCATATTTTTCTTCTTCAACCAAAGGAATTGGGGTTTTGGGTGAAGGTTAAATAATCAATTTAGGATTTGGTGGAGGATGTAGAAATAGAGAATCATCAGTATAAATTGAGGATGTTGGTAATAATGATGAGTTGGATGTGAGAAATTTTGAGTAGTGTTTTACACTAAAATTTGAGGTTGGACAAAACTATCAAAAGAAACATCTTCAACAATAAAAGTGATTGGAGAATAAGAATACATTTTTCCTAACCTTTTGATTTTTATCTTGAGAGAAAAATAACTCAAAGAAATTGTTGAAATAGTTTGATTTTAAGCCTCTCCTTCTATATTAGAGAGGTTTTCACTTTCATTATTTGTTTGAGATGTTACATATTCTACTTATTATTTATGGAAGTTCCCTAGTTTAACTAATGTTGTTGGTAATGGTGGGAAACTTGCTTGATCAACATTGAGTCTTATAATTTTTATCCATTATAATGTTCTCTCAAGTATACCTTGAGTTCTATTCACAAGAAAAGTTGATTCCTTTTTACACCAAATTTTTTTTGGAATTGGTTTAGATTCAAGTTTTTATTTTTGAATATTAGGATCCAATGTATCCTCATCATTAAGTATTTTCTTAGGGACTTTTTCAATCCTATATTCAAGACCCTATTTTACTATGAATCATGATCAATATTTGATTTTCACATCTTTTTCATCATTACAATCCTCATAATAATCTTAAAAAATAGGTACATGTTGATAGGAAGACCCAAGGGTGTGTTAGGATAAAATAAAACATAGATTTATCCCGAAATCACATATAAGAGAAACTATGAAATGAATCAATCAAACATACTAAAAATAATCATAAACATGTACAAAATAAGAACCACTAGATTTAACGTGGTTCACCCAAGATGGGATACATCCACCAAACTTATCTAGTATATTATTTCCAGCAATACAAGGGAGAAATAAATCCTACAATAAAACCTGTCACACCTCTCTACCTCCTCTCTATGTAAAATATATTTTTTTCATCTTAGTAATGTATCAATACATTTTAGGGTGAAAAATACCTAAAAATAACCTCTATTGTCAGATCGAGAAACCTTTAATCAATGGCCCAGATTGACTACAAAATTACAATTTTACAAGGCAATTTTAATGGATACAAAGAATGGTATATAAAGAATGGGATCTAGAAACATAACATGTTCCCCCTTGTAACCCCTTGCACCATCAAGGATACAAAAAATGGGATCTAAAACTTGGATGAAATAACATCAAAATTTTAACCTATGATCCTGGAAGACAATCAGGCTCCACACCTAATAGGGTGTAGGATACCAAACCTATTATATAAAAATAATATATCCTTTCAAATGGCCTTATAGTAACACATGCCATATCTTCCCCAACTAAATTTTCCTTAGTCAATGATGAACATGTGTACCTACTAGTGAAGATAGGAAATTTCAATCCAACTGTATGTTTACTAGCTAAGAACTTGTGAGTTGCATTTAATTATCTGATCACTTCAATTAGGGACCATATATCATCAACATACTTATGAAACATGTACTATGAAATATTTCATCCATAAACCAATAGCTAAGAAAAATTTGGGAATTGGATGAACCAAGATCCCCACCTAGCAATACCTATCATTATATCCACATATATTCTCATGCTATAGGGTTATATTTCAAACATTTGAATAACATATTGAATGAATGAATCATTTACCCTTTGAAAATGATGATCAATTTCATTTAATATGAGATAAGTGTAGAATTCATATATTTTTTTAGTTTTTATGTTTTTCACTTAATTTAATCCCCCATAAAATATCTTCTTAACAACTACATAAACCAAGTATGAAGTCATGTAGAATTTGGAAGTTATTTTGACTTCAATAAACTACTTATGGATTAAGTCATTAATTAGCTACCCTTAATTGATATATTAATTATTCTAATGAAAGATCCATATGTACCTATAGATCCATGTATAGAAGTTCCTTACATCTAGGCTTTTAAAACCCCTATGTAAGAGTGTGACATGTCATTCACTTAAATTCATTTGTTCAAACCTAGAAATATTCTTTCGATGCCTTGTTGATAAAATTTTAGGTTATGTGAGCCATTATTTGTTTACCCATTCACACAATAATTGATATGATCATCCAAAAATTGTTGGGCTGAAGTAGGAGACAAGTTAACATATGATTCTCATTCTATTAACTTTGATAAATTTATAATATGTTGTGGAACCAAACTTATGACATATTCTCCTTTGGGATTCAACACTTGTCTTTTCTTAAGGTTATAATGCTAAATTATGGTTAAGACCAATGATGGGATTTGCATCACATTTGGAAAATTAGTTGCATTTAATAATCCACTATCATGTATATTTTGGCCATGGTTTATCTTATGCACACCATCAATTTTGTTCAAAAAATCTTCCATGTTGATGTGTCCTATATCAATGTCAATTATGTTTTCAATGTTTGATTGAATGAAACCATGAAATAATTACTTCATTTATGATTCCTCTTCTCCTTGTATAATATTTTTTGGAGGATTTTTATTTGGAGTAACCTTGGTAGGAGTCTTAGATGTTGACATCTAAAAGAATACCACTCAATGGGAGATAAACCCCATAATTTATTATAGCTGGCCAAGAGGATTTATTGATAAAATGGAAAAAACCTTGATTTTTTGAAAAATTTCTCACCAAATAAGGGGATTCCAATGGAGTTGTTATAAATATGGTTAGGTTCTAGGGGTAATGAAAAAACTACCAACAAGTTCTAATGAGCATATTTACAACACCATTAGGTTTTGATGGGGGTGTCTATAACACCATTAGGTTTTGAAGGGTGTGTCAAAAACTTCATAAATTTTGATGTGTTTGTAAGCATGCATATTGGTTTCTAATTGAGATGTAGGAAAGGATGTGGGAATCTAGAGAAGGTGCAAACCAAGTAGGTAAAACTTGGAGAGAAAATGATGTTTTGAGAAAAAAGAGATAAGTGCATAAAATTAGGGTTTTCAATAGAGTGATTGTGAATTTACAACAAAAACTTAAAAATATGAAAAAATTTATTTTACAAATAAAAGTGGGAAAGAATTTTGTTTAAAATAATGAGTTTTATATGTAGAATGTAAATAAGATTTTAAAAAGAAGTACTTGTGATTAAATTTTAAAATCATAATAATTGACTACAAATGTTTGGTTAATGATGGATGGATACAAACATCCCAGTAGAGGATATAATGAAATCAAGTAAGGTCCATGAGGAGGATTTTAAAATCCACAATAAAGAGATGCAATATAATGACAAGGTCAAGACTATAAATGGGTTGGCATGTGCAAGGGGAGAGACACCATTAATGGCTAAAAAATGGATTTCATTTAAAAAACATTGGATTTAAAACATGATTTTATATGCATCAGAATAAGAGAGGGTTGTTTACAAACATGTCAAGTTCTATTGGGTTATTTACATGTATGTCAGATTTGGTCAGTTGTGTCTATCACCTCAGTGGTTCCTAACAAAGGTGTCAACAAAGTGTTCAAACTCTATTAGAGGTGCTTGAAACACTAATAAGTTGTACTAGAGGTGTTGACATCCTCTTAGAATTTGTAAGTGTGTTAATGTGTCTATAAAGATCCAAGGGGTGTTAAGTACTTTTTCAAATTTCAACTTAAAGAAGTATAATTAGAAAAAATTTCAAAGTCTTTTGCATTAATTAACTCTAAGTTGATCAATTTCCTTGCAAAATGAAAAACACATTATTGACCAACTTTGATTTTCACTATTTTTTACTTTTTTACCATTATTAAAAAACTAAGATAATAACTGGCTCTAACTAGGGATCTCAAACTATAAGGAATGAGAGAATAATTCCAAACTCTAGTATTATATATTAATGTACTTATATTGGGTCATAAAGTCATTTAAATATTTCTAATGTGAATTCTTGAGAGACATAATATCACTTAATATTTGAATGTTCTAATCCAACCAATTGATAGCTAGTTCTCCAATCTCAAATGTATGAGAAATGAACACATGATTTTAGGCTGTATCACCTATTATAGATTTTTAAGATCCTTATTTGACCAATTAAAAAATAGTTCACCAATCTCAATTGTATGAGAAATGAACATGTGTTGATAGGCCAGATCATGTTGAGGAATATTTATATTTTCATTTCCTATTCACTTGAAGACTTTGATGATAATTTATTAAATTTTAAAACTAAAGAAGCTCTTGATCTTGAAATTTGATAATACTAAATATATGTGTCTCGTTTGGCTTTGGAGTAGATTTTATAATATATTTAGTATAAGAGAAGAACAATACATAAAAAGTGAATAAATAATATACAATTTGTTGTGTTTATTAAAAACAACACACATACATAACAAGAACAAGACATGGAAAGGGAAACAATCCAAAAAAAACATATGCACATATTTACATGAATGAGACTACCTACCTTCACTTGAATTAATATTTGAGATATTACCCAATGTAGGGTAATGGTAGATGTGTGCCATCATGATAAGCCAAGTGAAAATTATTATCTCCATAAAAGTGCCTAATTTTAAATATATTCATCCAAAATGAGTCAAACTTACCATGACTTCATTTTGGTTCTCTATGTTTATCCCATAAAAGATCAAAATCTCCCACTTGAAAATATCTATTTATTAATCTTTTATCAAAAATGAATTTAATTTGGGCTTGATGTTTGATAATTATGTCAATAACTAAAGATCTATGTTATTCAAGTTTGTTCAAATATAAAATTATTTTGTCCAAAGGACTTTCAAAATTATGATTCTCAACTGCTCTAGGCAACTGAAGTTTAGGAAATTCAAATGTTATCATAATTATTGCATCAATCCCATAAAGTAATTAAAATGGGGGTATAATCCATCATCCCCCACTTGAACATAAATATATGTCATCTTAACCTCATTATGTACCTTGACTAGTGGCCCCAGATCAACCCAGACTCCCAGGATTGATTATCATTAGTTGTCAGTTGGGATTCTTAGGATCTCCACCATTTGTGAATAGATAGGAAATCAGTGGCCATTTCTAATTTTAACTCTAACATAGGCATGCAAGGAGTGTGAGACATGTCAACTCTACCTTCATTATAATCTACAACATTTATTTGTAACTTCTCTTGTAATCATATATGCTAAATATGTAACATACGTATATGGCCATAGTTAGATAGTTAGGTCATTGTAATACATAGTCATAACACATATACCATGCTTATCATATATATTATGTAACACATGCACCATAACACATTTTAACTATTCTTTATTATTGAATGGAATTCGTATTTCTAATTAGACTTATGCTCCATTAAATGTGTGTTTGATTATTCTATCTGAATACATATTTGTGGTTTCACTCTACACAACCAAATTCAATTATCCCCTACACACTTGATTCCAATATTCCTTTAATGAATAAAATACAAAAATGAATGTAGTTAACTACACAATTTGTCATATACTTTAAATAAAATGAAAATAATCAAATAATTCAACTAAAATAGTAAGATACACATCCTAGCTAACACATAAACCTTGTTGAAAATCACAACCAATAGTCCTATAAAATTAATATAATCCATTTAAATCATAAACAAAGTGGAAGACATCCCTAAAAACTAGATGTATTTACATAGAGAAACAAAATTAGAGTTAATCTAACAATGTGTGTCTGTAATATAGTCAACCCTTCTAAAATACTACATATTAGTATATATAAAAGAGAGAGATGAGTCTTGACTCCAAGACACATGATCCCACTCTCGGTCATCATGGCATAAAATGGTTGAACAAAATTATGTTATAAGATTCCTCAATCAAATAGAAATAATCTTATGGTCTACTAAGGGAACATGGGGAAGAGGTTAGAGGTAGACCACTTCCTAACTATTTTAGTAGGCCCTATTTATCTACCAATGATTAATTAATGAGGTTTTCATCTTGATTGATAATATTTTATTGAGTTAATATTCATTTGTTGAGATGGCATCAATTTATAGTAGTGCTTGGTCCTATAGGTTGTTTGTTCTTCTTGATGTTATTAACATATTTCATTCATTCATTGGTTATTTTCCACATGGTGCATCACTACTATTTATAGTTTATCACTCATTAAAAAATGAAAAATATCTCTTTATAGTTATTTTTGGGCCCATTTTCATGTCTTTAACCTTATTTATTTAGAGGGAGATGCATGTTCATTAATTTTTGATACTTAGTCACCTGATGAGTCATTTGTTCTGCCACATGATAACTTATCATGCAATTGAATTTTACTTTCCTCTATCTATATCACTTTAGCTAGAGTGTGATATGTGGATTGATCTTATCTACCAATTAGGATCAATCTTTTCATTTTTTACCTTAGTCATGTGAGCTAAAATTAAGTGAGATGACAACACATGGATAAATCTCATTTATCCACTTAGTCATAGGATTTGTAGTGTCCTTTGTTATGTCTATAGGATATGATTTAAAAATATGATGCCAAGTGAATGGTTTTTTCTTATTTTGGTGATCACCTAGGCTTGACATATCTATCATTATGTGCACATCATAATTAAATAAGATTTTGATATGTGGATGGTCCTAACTTATTCAGATGGTCCTTAGGATTTAACTATGTACCTTTGTCTAAAAAGTAATATCATTCCATGTGGATAATCATCACTCATCTATATGATCACCTAAATTTATATTTCATTCCTATACCTATTAGAAATGGATGAGTGATATTATTCCACATGGCATGTTATTGCTTATTCGAGTGATTGAGGGACTCTAGAATGTGTGAAAGTATCCATTGGATTTAGTATAAGTGAGTGAATGAGATGAAAACACATGGCATAATCTAATTGATATGGATAAATGAAGATTATTTAACTTATCCATTTAAGTTAATGGTATTGAGTGCCTAACATGAAGATGTGTGGATAGTCCTCACTCACTTGGGATACTCAAATGAAAAGGTAGACTTGGAAATTTTATTTAAGCCATGGAAGAGAGAAATGAATACAAGTTTATAAATATCATGGAATCAGATGCTAATCAATAGAAAAAATACTTAACCATTGGAAATCAAAATGCATAACCACCCTTGAATTTGATGAATATTTAGGCATAAAAGACACATGTGGTTAAGAGAGATTTCTGCATAAATAAATAAGTACGAAAAATCATTCTGAGTGAAATCAATAAAGCTTTACTAAATTCACCACATGAATTTAGTATAAACTAAAAAATACAAATACAACTTTGGATAAATTTTAGTTAACTAGGTTAGTCCATAAAGAAAATCAAATCCCAAACTTTATGAACATCATAGAAGCAAAATCCAAATAGCTGCATAAAATGTTTTAAATAACAATTCCCATTTACAGCTTTCAAATAAGACATCAATTAAATTGATAGAGAAAATTAGGAAACACTCAGTCAACTTAGTCTATAATAAAATAAAGACTTTATTTAGATAAAACTCAAATTTAAAAATAAAAGACTTATGATAACAATTCAAGAACAACCTTGATCTTGAATTAGGCTTAATATAATAACAACCTTGACATGGACTTGGGTTGATTCATTTTATGAAAATACATAAACATGGAATTTTGAGCTCAAAGTGGGACCTCATTTGAAAATTTGAAAATTGGGCATGTTGGTCATAAAAAATAGTGACTACATGGGTAAATGTTACCTCAGTGTTCAAAATCTGGACTGTAGGCTTCCATTATTGAATTGTGAGATGAGAAAATAAAAATACATTAGATAAAATTAGAGGAAAAGGGAGTTATCAATTCTAATTTATAAAACAACATAATAGGATTTGAATTATTCAAAGGGTCATTTACAAAGAGTGATTCTTTCTTTTCTATTGTTACTTTGAGTTCACCAAACAAACATAGGCACATCTTAGTTACTTAGAGCTCCTTGAAAGGCAATTATTTAGATACTTTGGCTAATGAAAATAAATATAAAGAATTGATATGATGCCATACATTTATATATATCCCTAATAAATATGATTTTGGTCCCATCCTAGGTCTTGTTCCATTGCCATTCAAGCCATAAATCTTCTGATGAAAATTTCCCAAATCACCCTTTATTAGGAAGAAACTTGAATTTTTCATGGGATTCACTCTTCCTTTTATTTTGGTGTTTCTTTTTTTAATATATGAGTTTTGGGGACCAATGTATCTAATGTTCAATAATGGCTCAATGAGATCTTTAAACCAAGAATATACTTTACTTTCTCAATGATTATGCCTTGATTGATATGTTCATTTTAAGTGTTGTGATGACCTTTGTTAAAATAGAGATTTTATTAATTTACTTTATCAATTATGAATCAATTATTACTTTTTTATCTAAATATTTCACCCTAGGAGGGGGCGTTCAATCCTCTCCCATATTTGGATAACATGGGATTACCTCTAGGCCTATGGGTTGCCTATAGAAAAGGTAAACCTATAGGTTAAATGGATAGATCCATTGATTTATCTATTAATCTCACAAACTACACTAGGATAATAAATTGGGGGTGAAAAAGGAAGAAGGTAATAATAAATTAAACCTATACTAATGATGTGATACACCAAAATATTAGTCCACAAACACACTTGCATATATACTAAGAGAGAAAGCTACTAAAGCTAACCTCAACTCTTTGACCTTATAGCATAAATGTTTCTTATAGAGGTAGATTACTATGCATAACTAGAGGTGGGTGAAAATAATTTCTGGTACTAGACACTACTATTTACTCTCACACTTCAATTACACCTTAATAAAAAATACACTTTATAAGACCTGTTAGAAGAGATACCACTCACATAATGCATACAAGGCATAATGAAATCAAGGAGAAATATTATTCATCGTTTTTCATGAAAATACACCACTTTAAATGTTTATTCAAGATGTTTATAGATTAAATAAACTTAATAAATTTATTCTAAGGAAAAAATAAGGTATCAAACTAGTAAGGCTTCACCATACTAGGTGTGTCCTCTCTACAATTACCAAAATGGCTTGCATTTATAGATAATGTGAGAAGAGAGAGAAGAGAAGTTCATGAGACACCAATAGTTAAGATGAAAAAACTAGTTAAAAATAAATATAATTAGGTGGAGAACCAATCAATAAATGGTATTGGATAATTTTCCATAAAAGATGCATCATTTTCCTTTGATTTAACATAGGGGCTATTAACCTTCCTCTTTAAAACTATCTTGATGATGAAGACCTCAATTGAATATTTGAAACTAATACAAGAGTATTTGATACATTTTATCTATCTTATAAAGTTGCAAACAAGAAGTAATAACTCTCATATTCCCTTCAATTGATGGACTCATATGCACTAGTTGTCATTCATTGTCTATGACTATTCACTTAGCCTTTCTAGATTGGTCTTCACATTTTTCACCTAATTGACCTTCATTTTCTCAATGGAATGTGTTTTATAGGTGTTTATACATCTGTTGAAAGCATATTTATCCTTTGGTCTATAAAATATACCTCCAAAGCTTCATATTCAAACTTCTCACTTTTCTCACTAGGCAATCATTTCATTCTCACTATCTTGATTATGATTGGCTAGAGTGGATGAGATAAAAAAAGGTTTTTAAAGATTAAATATGATAAGATATGGAAATGAGGGTTTGGAAAAAGTCCCCTTAGACTTAATAAAATTATTATCACTCAACAGTTCTACTTTTCACCTATAGAACACTTCAAATCCTATAATAAACGCAATTTTTAGGTTGTCCATATAAGTGTTAGTATGGAAAAAATTGATGGTGAAGATAATAAGAGATTTATAAAAAATTTAAAAAGAATTACCCAATTATTTTATGAATTATATATGCACCTCCATTCATCTCTTTCTAATCAGGTTTGATATAGGGTTTTGAGAGGGTTTTAGGTGTATTAGACTATTAAGGATTGTTCATAAAATACTAATGTTAAAAATCCAAAAAAATACCACTAAGTTTGAGATATATACCCCCTTAAACTATTAATAAATCCTTGGAGTCTCATGCAGTCCCTCTATACATATGTGAGCAAATAAAAATAGCTTTCGAGATCTTGCAGTGCATTTTGAGTTGGCTTGAAAAGAAATCAGGCCTGAATGACCAAATTTATGTTATTTTTTAAAAAATGATGGGAATAATATGTATTAAAACCTATTATAAATGTTATAAAATTTATTTTTAAGGTAATATAGTCCTCTAAAACAATATATAGGCCATGAGAGTCTAGGCTTAGTCTAGGCCTAATAAGCCTAGTCTATGTGTCACTGAGTATATAACCCACCTATAGGTTTATAATGGATATAGGGTATTTTGTATGATTTTTAAAATTCATCATAACTATATAAATCATCTTAATTACATTCAAATCTCTTCATTTCATCCATTCTTCATTCATGTACCAAGTCTATAAACTATGTTGCTCAAAGAATGATCTTTGTCTCAGACAAAATAGAGAGTATCTTCTCTATCCATATGAATTTGAGGGTATTATAAGGAGATTTTTTGGGTCATGGTGACCATATACATAAATTACCAAATATTTTTCATTATAATAAATAATTATAGACCTTAAACACCTAAAGATTAGTCTTTAAGACAATGACTATGTATAAGATCCTTGTTACCCGAGTATAACATTTGAAAAGCTAACCTAGTATCTTCTCCTATCATATGAAAATCACATGAGGATGATAATAAAATAGTGATAATGGTATCCACATGTTCATCCATATTTATTTATTTCCAACCAAATAGACTTGCATTTTGTTTTAGTTTAGACTAGGTTGCAGACTATGTTAACTGTAGGTGTGCATTGAGTAGAAGTCAAAAGGATCTTGTAGTTTCTATGAATGTCTTAGTATTATGTCTATATATTTTGAATTATTATAATGTCATAAATATAAAATCATACCTAGACAAGCCTATTTATGCTTTTACATCATTCATCATCTTTGTCACGAATGCACTATAAGTCTGTAGTCATACTGTAAATGTTGTCTAGGAGATATGATATTCTTATATATGTAATTCATGCTTGAGTATTGTGTTTTCAAACTTTAACTTCTTTATAAGGTTAATAAGATAATATTTACATTTTAATGGTCTTAAGTCATGTTTGGAACTATGTTCTCACTCACATATCAATAATGCAGTATAGGTTTATGTTACATGTTATAGGTTCAAATATAATGTAGCGTTATTGAACATCTTTAGTGGTAACTTGACTAAGTTGAGACCATTCAATCATCAGCCTCCTAAACATATAAATCATCCTCACATGTCAAGATGTAAAATTTAGGTTTTAATAAATAATAATAGATCTATTAGTATCACATAGACCTCATGGTCTTCAACCAACATATGAAATTATGTTAGACAAAAACATTATTTATAGAAAATAAGGTAAACAATCCCATTTTACAATTTTTCAATCTCTGTACCTTTGAATGTTAATTGAATTAGTGTAAAATAAATATTATGACCTTGTATGACTTCAGAAACATCATTCAAGTGATGTAATTAATGTAATTACTCTCTTGGGTTTTGGATGGTTCCTCTATAAGACCTGTACATGCTCACTCATGATTGTAGATGACTATGTATTGAGGCTCTGTTCAGTCTTATTCATGATCTTAGAAACCTATCTCAAACAACCCTAAAGTTATTCAAATGAAAAATATTCATGGATAAATTACCTTTCATGTTTTTAGGAGAGAGACACAAGTGTATTATTTTCCTTGAAACCATTAACTAAGAACAAAACCTTGCAACTGATGAAACCATGTCTTGCAGACTAAAATGATGATATCTTATAGCATAATGGGTATAATATTCCTATAAAAACATGTTACAGACATGTAAACCATTTTTAAACAACATTAATATGAAGGTCATGTTTTTATAAAACACATACACCACTAGAAATATCAGATCAAACAAATAAGTGAGAAAACTTGTAGGTGTTGGAAATGTGAATATAGTTTTGAGTCACTATCCTTCTTAGAGTTTGTTCATGAAAAAAAATTCATAAATATGAAATATATTACCATGGAGTTGAAGGCCATAAAGAGAGTTAAAATACAATAAAATTATTTAGACCATTTACTCTCCTTCTATTCTTATTGGTAGAAAACTATTTGGCCTTGTTTGACTTTCAAAAGAGAGTGAGGAGAGAGACAAAATGGTTTTATACATTTTTGGAATTTAAAGAAAATATGAGGATGAATATTATTTTTGTGGAGCTTAAGGGTCTCTCTAAAGTAACTACATGTTCTAGAACTATTGTACAGTCCATACAACTGCCCAAAACTCCTTTTTCAATTGATTTCCTTGTTTTCAATGTGAAACCTACATAATATAGTTACAAAAATGACCACTGACACTCACCTAACACATGGGATGTTTAATAATACTTTGACACACTTTTACTCTCATATGAATCATAAAATTTCATTAAAGTTACCCAAAAGTGATATAAAATGACACTTAGGACAAATGAACAAGTGTGACCAAAGTAGAACATGTTATTTCACCCTAGTTAAGACTATGGTGAACATTTTTCAACCTAGAGTGCCCTATGGAAGTTTAAAATTACATAGTGGGTTGACTAATTTAACCATGGGGTCAAATTAGTCAATAATTACTAATCTTTTTAGTGTCTTAAGGGGGTTATTTTGCTTATAGCATTTTTCAATCATGGGAGCTTACCTTCTGCCTTCCAATTCTAGTACCATATTTTTAGTTCCTTCTTATATTTGAATTTATTGGGTTTGATTGTATGATGACCAATGCTAGGATTTATCTTTATTTTTCCATTACTGGCTACTTAGTTTGTATAATAGGAATAAGGATAAACTACTATAGGATTAAAAAGGGTGAATATGGGACAAATAAAGGTAAGACCCCAAAGCAAAAAAACACTAAAAAAACAAACAAAAAGTAGTAATATAAATAAAATTATAATATAAGCAAACACAAAATAATATTAATCTAACTAATTTTAATCTAATATTTACATCAACAACATTTTTCTAGGCGAATATTCTAAGATTTCATTGAAAGGAAGAACTAAAAAGTAGTTCCTCAAGAACTATCCATTCACAAGCATCAAGAGATCATTCCCTTCAATTTATTTCAATCAAAATGTGTTTTTCCCTAGAAACTCAAAGATTTGGTATGAGACAATCCATAATGGGTCATGATTTTAATACTACCCTTTCTTCTTGCGTACTTTATCCCACAATATTACTAGGTCTAATATCTAAAATGATTTGTATTTTAATATCTTATTAAACCATCCCTTAATAGTTTTTTAATGCCTACTAAATTTTTTTAGAACCTCTTCTCATGCATCCTCTAATTGGACAATGTCCAATAACCTTGAGTCCAATTTCTAATTATTTCCCATGTACTCTGGCATGAAATTATACATGGGTAGCTTGAGGATCATTGGTAAGATAGGATCCAAACCATAAACTAGTCAAAAAGGATAAATTTTGAGAGTTTTTAAATATCTAGTATGGTTAGTATAAATAACATATTTTAATAGTGAATGCTAGTCCTTAGGCTAATTTTTTGTGGACTTATTTATTGTATCAATTAGATTATTATTGGTTGACTAAACCAAACCATTCCCTTGTGTTGGCATGGAAATTTGTTGAGGGAAAAATATAATTTTTTATTGAATATTTAGGGATAAATTCCCTTTAATTTTAGTAAAAGTGGAAGACATCCATGAAAAATAGATGCATTTACATAGAGAAACAAAATTAGGATTAATCTAATAATGTTTGTTTGTAATAGAGTCAACTTTTATAAAATACTACATAATAGTATATATAAAAGAGATAGATGGATCTTGACTTAAGAGGCATGAGATACCACTCTCATACATCATGGCCTTAAATGGTAGAACAAAATTATGTCAAAATATTCCTAATTCAAACATAAATAATCCTAGGGCCTACAAATAGAACATCGAGAAGAGGTCAGAGGTGGACCACTTCATAGATATGTTAAAAGGCCGTATTGATCTACCAATGATTGATTAATGAGGTTTTCATCTTAGTAAAGAATATTTTATTGAGTTAGTAGTCATATGTCAACATGGCATAGATTTTTGGTAGTGTTTAGTCCTAATAGATTGTTTATTCTTATTGACCTTATTAAAATATTTCATTCATTCATTAGCTATTTTATACATTGTTAATCAACACTATTTATAGTTTCTCACTCATCTTAAAAAATGAAAAATGTCTCTTTACAGTGATTTTTTGGCCCAATTTCATTTCTTTAACCTTCTTTGTTATGTTGGAGATGAACGTTTATTGATTTTCGATATTTAATCACCTGACGATTAATTTATTTTACCACATGTCAACTTATCATGTAATTAAATTTTACTTTCCTCTATCTATACCAATTTAGAGAGTGTGTGACATGTGGCATGATCTTATATACACACTAGGATCAATCTTTACATTTTTTACCTTAGGCCTATGGGCTACAAGTAAGTGAGATAATAACACATGGCCAAATCTCATTTATCCACTTGGTTACAGGATATATAGTGTCCTTTGTTATGTTTATAAGCTATGAGTTAAAAATATGATTCCAAGTGGATGGTTGTTTCGTATTTAGGTAATCACCTAGGATTGTCATATCTATCATTATGTTCAAGCCATAATTAAATAGGATTTTAACATGTGGATGGTCCTAATTTATCTAGATGGTCCATAGGATTTAACTATGTACCTTTGTCTAAGAAGTAATGGGTGAGTAATATCATTCCATGTTGATAATCATTAGTCATCCAAATGATCACCAAAATTTATATGGCATTCCTATACCTATTAACAATGGATGAGTGATATTATTCCATATGGCATGATCTCGCTTATGCAAGTGATTGATGGAATCTAGAACATGTGAAAGTATCCATTAGGGCTCATATAAGTGAGTGAATAAGATGAAGACAAATGGCATGATCTAATTGATCTAGATATATGAAGAGTCTTTACTTGATCCATTTAATTCAATATTAGTTAATGATCAACATGAAGACACATGAATGGTCCTCACTCACTTGGGATACTAAAATGAAACTATGGACTTAGATATTTTATTTAATACATGGAAGAGATAGATGAATACAAGTGTCTAAATATCATGAACTTGGATGCTCATCGAAATAAAAAAATACTTAACCATTGGAAATCAAATTGCATAACCACCCTTGAATTTGATGAATGTTTAGGCACAAAAGAGACATGTGGCCAAGAGAGATTTATGCATAAATAACTAAGTATGAAAAATAATTCTAAGTGAAATCAAGAAAGATTTATTAAAATGACCATGTGAATTTATTATAACCTAAAAAATACAAATACAACCTTGGACAAATTTTAGTTAGCTAAGTTAGTCCATAAAGCAAATCAAAATTTGAATTCAATGAATATCATAGAATCAAAATCCAAACAAGTGCATAAATGATTTAAATAAAAATTCACATTTAAACCTTTAGAATAAGACATAAATCAAATTTATAGAGAAACTTAGGAAACACTTAGTTAGATTAGTTACTCCGAAATCATATCAAGACTTGATTTAGATAAAACTCAGATTTGGAAATCAAAGACTTGTGATAACAATTCAACAACCTTGATATTAAATTAGATTTAAGATAATAAAAACCTTGACTTGGACTTGGGTTGATTCATTTTACAATAAGACACAAACATGGAATTTTGAGCTAAAAAAGGGTCCTCATTTTAAAATTTGAAAATGGGTCATGTGGGTCATAAAAAATAGTGATTATATGGGGAAATGTTGCCTTAGAATTCAAAATATAGACTTCAGGATTCCATTATTAAATTACGAGATGAGAAACTAAAACACTATTAGATAAAATTAGAGGAAAAGAGAGTTATTAATTCTAGTTTAGTAAACAACATATTAGGATCTGACTTATTCAAAGGGACATTTTGTGCAAAGAGTGATTCTTTATTTTGTATTGTTACATTGAGTTCATCAAATAAACATAGGCACATCTTATATGCAATCAAAAATGCATCATGTCTATAAATCTATCCTAGCTTAGAGAAGATAGAGCATACCTACACTTCTGATTAGGGATAGATTTGTTAAGTGGGGGCATGGTTAATATAAGGATATTCTATACCTAATTAAGGGATCACTTGTCATAATACACCATGATAAGAAGGGTTAAAAAGTCTAAAAACTAACACAATCATGCAACAACCCTAAAAGAGTCCTAGGTTTAATGTTCACTCTATTCTAATAAACAAGAAAGTAAATTTAATCTAGTGCACACCAAAACATGTGACACAAAGTGGGAGTTAGAAATAAAACAAACTAAACATGCATAGAAGACATATACTCATGTCAATGTATACAAAATATTAATACATGAAAGAAAGAAGAAAAACTACATTATATATATACTCTTACAAAGGATAAATAAATTTAGGAATACTTACCTTTAAAGATGAACCCATCAAGCCTCAATCTCTCCCTTGGCCAAGGTGTGTTGCAAGAGATTGTTGTGGTATGTAAGGATAACAAAGATAAATCATCTCTAGGCTATATAACCTATCTATGTATCCAAAACACTTATCCACAAGACAAGATCCATATCTCCAAAGAAAGTATGGAACCCTAAGATTTATTCCTCAAGTAAAATGGTCAATAAGTAGATGTTCATTTTCACTTATTCTTCTATGCTTCTCTTATTAAAAATTATTGGAAATAAACTTATATATTAGGTAGATCTTACCCTAAATCCTCCTAGAAATGTTGGCTATAAAGGGTTGATCCAATCAACCCTATATGTTTTTATGGATAATTCACTAGGTTTGAGCGAGGTCAGCTAAATTAGAAACAAACTCAAAGAGTGAAAAATACCCTTAGACTGTACAGGGTTGACCTAGTTGACCTAGTAAAATAAATTATACAAAAGGGAATTAAAGGATGAAAAGGAGGATAAAAAATGGAAAAATATTATAATGGGTAAGGCTGAGAAGAATATGCTTAGGGTAAATGGTTTTAAGAGATAAGTGTGTAGATGGCAAGTGGCAAAAGGGAAAATAATCTTATGAAGCACCAATGGTTTTTCCACCCCTTTCCCAATGCACCCTTTAAGGCATGCACTTAGAGATATTGAGACACAAAAAGTTACTACAAGATATAAAGTATTGGTAATTAATAAAAGTTTTAAAATATTAAGTGTATATATATGCCCCACTTGAAGCTCATCACATGTCACATAAGTACAACATATGATGGCGCTTCGATAAATAGAACATGATAACACATAATGTTGATGCTAAGTAAATTACAATAAGTAGAAAATAAGATAAGTGAAGGATATAATTAAAAAAAACACATACCTTTACTTACCTTAGGGTTGTAGATAAATAAGTAGATTGTAAGAGATGTGAAGGCATCCAATGTGAAGAACACTAGGTGAACCTATAGAATTTAGTACAAAAAATAGCCAAAAAAAAATTGGAATATAGGCATATTATAGCGTAAAATATTATCTACATCTTATTAATCTAATGCATTTTATGGTTTTGAAAATGGATGAGTAGAAATAAAGATATAGGCAAAAGAAGGAATCTACACAAAAATAATTAAAGAATTTGAGCTTTGAAAAGTGTTTTTAAATAGGGGAAAGATAAGTCATTTTGTTATTTTGACTTGTGAAAGAGAGAGAAAGAGTTCTAGAGACCAAAAAAGATAGGATGGTGAGGAGATGATAGGCTAGATGAGGGGAAACTCTAAGAGCAACAACATGTGTACTACAAATATGCAACTATGAATCTTAAGCTAGTTTTTGAGTATTTTGGTGAATTAATGTATTTTTAAAAAAATGTAATTTTTAGCATTATAGATGTTGGGATGAGGAAAAATTAGATTTTATAGGTAGGAAAAACCAATGAGGCAAATGGGTTTGAAGGAATTAGGAAGAAAACTATCAAAAGGCACTTTTTAAGGAAAATGCAAGGGTTCATTAGCCAAAAATAACTAGGTCAACCCAGTCAACCTAGTTGGCTAAAAATAGGAAAAATACACAATACTAACCTAGTAGGGGTGTGTTGAACCTGTACAGCTTGTAGACTCTCGACCTAGTATAGTTAGCCAATTGATCTAAAAAGTTCAAAATGACAACACAGTATTGGGAGGGGAAAATAAGGGGGTTGACTTAGATTTTTAAGTTAACCAAGCCAAAAATGGGGAAATTTTGGTCAAACTAGGTTAACCAAAGAACCAGACGTGTATGAAAATGCATGTAAAAGGTTGAAACAAGGATAGAATGGCCCAAAATGACCAAGTAAAGACAAAAAGGATCGAGTAGGTAAAAAATAGGTAATAATGAGTGAATTAAAGTAGTTTAGGCTTGTTTTTTTATTAAAGTTGTAAAAAATATATTTTGACTATACATGACATGGAGGATCTAATACATCTTTTGTTATTTATTATTTAAAAGGATGACCCTAGTTTTGAGATTGGTAGATGTGTCTTGGATCCTATATCTATTAGAGAATCTGAACATAGGAGATATAACTAGGTTAGTAGTTGTAGGCCTAGGAGGGATAGTTGGCATGTGTAGGATTCCCCTAAACTTAGATTTATTAGTCATGTTCCTTAGATGTTGGGAAAAACTTACTAACACCTTCATATGGGAGGTGGATGGGGACATGGTAGAGGTAGCTATCATACTAGAGGATATGCTTGCCATCCTAGGGCTACCATTGATAGGAGCACCAATGACTACATGCATACTAGATATCTTAGAGGAGAGGAGACCCTTATCTATGTGGGTTATAGGCTTGGATATGATATTAGGAGGTAGGTGAATTAGTATGTTTGAAGTGTATGCATCATAGATTCTAGATATCTAGAAGGTTGTGATAAGACTTGTGACACAGTGAGTGCTATCAAATGACAAGGTACCATTATTTGTGGTAACCTTGAGTAGGATGATATTAGAGGAGGGCATAATATATGATCTCATCTCTAACATCTAGGTCGAACTCATACATGATCTATAAGAGGTACTAGTCAAAGGGTAAAATTTGATAAGACTGATCATATTATTGATAGCTTAGATCTATGAAAGGTTTCCCATATATTGGCCAGCTGGGTTGTTCCATGTGGTTGATGATAGGTTACCTTGAGTGTAGAGATGGAGAGAGGACCAGGTAGCATAGTCCATGCCCTATGTTCTATCACCATAGATGGTGAGATGCACAGACAGTGTGGCATCCACATGGGAACATGATGACTACATGGCTAAGTTGGTACATAGTTACACCATCTATAGTGAGGATAGAGGTGATTTAACAATATACTTGGTGGAGAGAACCACATATAGTGTCATAGGTGTTAGGATTGATGGTCTTACCTCATATAATGACACTGATATTGATTCTCAAGTAGTGGGATCAATTTTTTAGAGAGTTATAGGGGAAAAGTGTATTAGGGCCACTAGTGATTAGGACAATGTTCAAACCACATTATGAGAAGCTATGGACTAGGTGAGGATGATAGGGAGTAGAGCATGAAGAGATAGATGCAGAAGTAGTGGTATTAGAGATACCACCACTAAATCTATAGTGAGATGAGCTATGAACATCAAAGACATGACATCAATGGAGGTGGGAAGAGTAGGAGAGAGTGGATACTATCACCATTCTTATGGACATATCAGGTGATCCATAGGAAAGCTATATGATAGAGAGGCCACTCAAGTAGAGGTTGAGGTAGACGAGAGCCATGATAGTCATATTTGAGTTAAGGAGGTGAACTACAAATAAGGTGTTAAGAGGTTGCATAGATGGAGAGACTATGTTAGCTGATCATGTGGATGGTAAGATCATAGTGGTTGAGACACAAATAGGTAATAAAGATGATTAAATTATTATTTAAGTTTTCCTTTTGAAATAGAGACTAGAGGTAGATAGATATTATGAGATATGATAGTGATCTAATATCTATCTAGGTGTGATTTTATAGGAGTAATTTAGGATGAGGAGGAGAGATGGGGGTACCTTATGAGTGGAGTACTCCATGATGTCCTAGATGAGACTCTATATTCATATGACCCTACTACATTAGAGGAACCTATTGTACCATCTAGCCCATCTTAGGTGAGTTGGTTTAAATTAGCATGGGAGGTAAAGAGGAAAATATAAGCATAAAGAGAGAAAAGATGCAACCACTAGTAGAGATGGGTGTAGGCAAGATGTAGGCATGGTAGGCCCTAATATATGAGAGAGATGCGCATATAGATATAGTGATGTAGATGAAATAGGCACATATTATGATGTAGGCTCATACAATGACCTAGACCAAGTTGGCACAAACACACGTGTAGATAACACATCTATAGGGATAGGTAGATGGATTGAGATCTTAGATGGATTCCTTATAATATACTATTTAGAGGAATAAAATCAAGGCCTTGGTAGGTAATGTGGATAGGCCATGAGATATATAGGATGGAACCCAACCATAGATCTGGAGCATTGGAAATATGGTTGAACTTGTTGTATCAAAACTCATGAGATGTATATATATGATGTATCATTTTGGCATATTGATGTTGATTGTCTATGTTTTCATCATTATAGTTGTGATTTTTGATGCTTTGGATATATTTATTTCTATCACATGTATTTATCTTTTGTTGTATATGTTATAGTAAATATATGAGATGTGTTTTATTTTCTAGCATTATGAAAAACACATACATGGTTAAAAAGAAGTAGACAAAAAGACTTGAGACACTATTTCAATTTGGGAAATGTGTAATAACAAGAAAATTACTAAGTATAAATAAATAAGGGATGGAAAAAAAAGAAGGTAAAAATGAATTTTTTTAAAACCAAAGTGAAAAAAAATTGCACCAAATAAAAATAAGTAAAATCATACTAAATCATGTTGGAAAGCATGAAAATAATGTAATAAAAAGGAAGGTATGTAAAAGGGTGAAAATGGTATAAAAACAAATTAAATTAAGTCAATAAATTAATCTATATCACATTGAGAAGTATAAGAGAAAAACAAATTTGGCAAAAGATTGGTCTTAAATTAATCACACTAATTTAAGTTGGGAAGTATGAAAAATTCAAGAAATGATTGTATTCTTACATGAACTCAAAAAATAAGAAGATAAAAGTGAAAGAGAAATGAAATAAGCATAAAACAAACTAAATAAAGTTGGGAAGCATGTCAATGACATGTAACTTCATAATCAATCACATCTTATCTCATATTTGACACATGTAATTTTGTTTGTGACTTGTATTATTGGAAAATTTTGTGAGGAATGTTGGGTCCCATCCACGATATTACACTATAACTCATAAATATTACATCACTATGGTGGAAAAATCAAGAAAAAATGGGTAATAAGGGATATGAGTAATAGGAAAGAAAACTGTGGTAATTTTTGAAGATGGCTAGGTCCTATCCATGGTCTTACAAATCAACTCATAAATGAAATCCCAAGGGGAGTGATTAGTAAACAAAACAATATTTTTCAAGAGAAAATATGAGGGAGATAAGGAATGAATAATGGAGTGTAAAAATCAAGACTTAGGTGTCTTATGAGAAGACCTTAAGAAACAAGAAGCATACTAATGACATAAGAAGACACTAAGTGAATAGTGACCATCAATGTACAAAGGAAACCTATCACTATAGACACAAAGATTTGATAGTAGATAAGTGTGATACTAAGATCAACTCATGAAGGTAGATTGGTACAAGAAAATAATAATGTACCTACCTTCCCATGACATGTTCCCCATTCTTTAAGACCCCTTATAGAGCCATCGGTCTACTAAGAAGTTTGGGTACTTGCATGAGAAAGTAGGTAACACTAAAAGATTTTGTATTCTCTTTTATAATCTAATGGCCTACTGCACCCCAAAGGACCTCAGATCTAATGTGAAGCCAACTCTAGAGTTTGAGCTTCAACTAGAATAAGGAGATTTGCTTTGAATCATGTATTTTAGTGTGATTTGACTTTTAAGAATATTTTTGCCTTTTATATCATTTCCTTTTGTAAAATGATTTGGTTTTTAAAAATTTATGGATTTTTTTAAGATTATTCCTCCATACAAATTTGGAATGACCAATCATGAGAGATTTAGTGATACACATGAATGAGGTATAGGCTGAGGCTAAAGGAAGATAATTAACCAAAGATAAATACTAATTAGGACACTTAGACTTAACAATGAATGAGTATGTAATATCAAGTCTCAACTGTGTATATGTTTAGTTTGAAAAAAAGGAAGAAGGTAAAAAGGAGATTAAAATTATAGCAATAAATGGAAAGTATAATGAGATGCATTGTTTGCTAAATGATCACATGGTAAAGGGAGACAAGGACCAAAGGGAATATGGTTTGTATAACCAAGTCATAATGATAATTATCTATGAAAAATAGAGATAAGAAAGCAAACAATCATGAAGAAACAAGAAGAGAGTTTTGAGAAAAAATCAAGAAAGCAAGAGAAAGAAAGGATAAAGAAAGATAATCATATGTGAATATAAACAAAATGGTAAAGAATCAATTTGTAAGAAAAATATGGATTTGACATAGTGTTAAATAATATAATAGATAGATAAAAATGAAATTGGAGAACACATCCAATCAAAATGTAAGTGTAAAGGCACCATGCATGTGCTCATAAATACTGATAAATATACCCACACACATTATCCAAGACATCAAATAAATCTCTATGAAGATGGATACAAATTGTTGCTAATATCTCATCAATCTTCAATAAAACTAGGAAAAGACTTCTCTTCTAATATCCTCAACTAAGAAACTAGGAACACTCAATGGATCATGCTAAGGAAAATTAGGTAAGGGATGCTTAGGAGAATGCATGGGAATGGGATTTATGAGAGATGTAGGAATTATTGGTGGAAAAGGATCCACATGTGAGGGACTCATGAATGTAGATGGATCCATAGGTGAGGGAAGGTCCACAAGTGAAGGAATAATAGTTATAGGCACAAAAGATGATGAAGGGACCATAGAAGGGGATGGAACCATTTTATAAGAAGGAGGAGCCTTATTACAAGGACAACCTATGAGATTAATGGAATAAGGTCCAGGAATAGCTACAAAGTAATCTTTAAGGTGTTGTTGAAGGAAACAATAAAAATTAGTGTGATGGGTGCCACATTGGTGCCATAGAGAATAAATCTCACCATAATTAGGCATATATCTAGGTATAACCTTTGTGAGAGGCATAACATTGTCTGAGGTAGGAGAAGGATGCAAAGTATCAATATACTATCGCAACTTATTATAATGGGTAGAAGAATGATTATCTATCCTATAGAAGTAACATATACACTTGTGAGTCATCTTAGGAGAAGAAATCACTAAAGGATGTATAATAGGAGTGGAAAAATCTAGAGAGGACTTATCCATATTATGCAAGGGAAGCAAACCATCACCAAGGGAAGGTCGTGATGGAGGAGGAATGTAACGAGTCTCAATAGAAGGAGCAATGGGATGAGAAGTAGGAGTAGGCTCATCAAGAGTAGGAGAAATAAAATGATCAATTATAGTAGGAAAAATAATTGGCTCAAATATAGTTGGAGCGATAAGGGCTCTACTAAGGGAGGAACAGGATCTACAGAAGGTCTACGAAGGGTCACACTAATATCAAAAGTAAACTAACTATGATGATTAGGGTACCTAAAAAAATGGTAAGGCATAATCATAGCATGATCCATGATCATACTTATATGAGGATATTTATAAATTGGAAGTGTTGGAACATGTTGGTAATTTGTCTTGTCAAGGCTAAATTCCAACCCTTGCAATTCAATTTTTTTAGAAAATGTCTATAGCCTCTACAAGCTAATCAAACTAATATATTTTGGTCTAGAAAGTTATTTTTTGTTATTTAAAATGTCAAATTGATATCAAAATGTAATTAAATTATTCAAAATAACTTTATTTGTATTCAAATTTATAACTTTATCCTTATCCTAAATTTTTATGGCTTAAAAAGGTAATTTAATGTAATTTTTATGCCAAAAAAGGCTTATTTTGGACCCACATGTACCAAAATTAATACTCAAAATCATGGAAAACTCAAAATTTGATATATTAACATTAAATATCTTATTTTAAATCCATATCATGCATTATATTGGCATTGGAAGCTTGAATTCTTTTTAAAAATCTAAAAATAAGTTATTTTCTTCACTTTCAAGAAGAGTACAGATCCATATGGATTTTTAACATAATGGGTAGGTAAAATAAATAAAATTTCATTAAAAATATTTTTAAAAAATTTCATATAATTTAGATTCAGAAAAGTCTCAAAACCATTTCATATAGGCACTCCTCCTAGTTTGCACATAATGACCAACTTATAGGTTTGATGATGGTACAATCAATTGGAGAAAGGTACAGATCTAAAATTTTGGGTGTGAAAAATAGACTTATATTTATTAATAATGGATTATGTTGTTTTTGAATTATATTTTACATGATCAAGTACCATTAGGTTTAAGACAAGCCAATTTATGCAGCCTTACAATGAGAAAGGTAACGAGTTTTTCTTAATTTCTCCTCACTTGAGAAGGATTTCATGAAATTTAAGGTTGTTATAGAATATTGGGGACTTAAGATATCTCTCCATGTAATAATTAATATATTATTCATACATTTCATGGTTGAACATAGCAAGAAAAAGCAACCTATCAAATCTGTAAATTATCATGCTTTTAAGAAGAGTGTAGGGTTGGAGAGAGAAAATGGATTTTTCAAGATTCCATTTTTAGATATTTTAAATAATTTAATCCATGTTTTCATGTTTTAAATCATTTTTTCCAAATAAATTTTCCAAAAATATCCATTATTTGGCAAATCTTGGTGCTTCCAATCTTTCAAAAGGGCCTAGTTTAGCATGGTTTAAGGAAATTTTGCTTTTTTAAAGGTTTTTTGTGGAAAACCAAATTTAAATGGACCATTTAAATAATTTAAGATTAATTTTATATATAAAACATCCATTTCCCATGAAATAAAATCCAAAAATATAAAAAAATAAATTCAAGTGTGCACACATTCCATGCAAAAGGGGCATTTTTTTAGGAAATTTGAGGTTTATGGCACCTACAGGTGGATTTTTGACTCAAAATTTGGTGTGTAGCATAATAATGAGTTGAGTAATAATAAATTAATTTTTCAATAAAATTTTAAAAATGGAGGTTATTACTATTTTTACATAGACCTAAGCCTCTCAAAACACAATCAGGAAGAAAGCAAGCTTGAGTAAGATGAGCCTCCAAGAGCAAAATTCAAGATTTTCATTGTTTCTAACCCTTGTTTGAGTTTTTCAGGTATATAATGGTGTTTTAAAAGATTTAAAATTAATAAATAACCATATCTTTCTATTTTGAAGATTCTAGGAAGCTTCTAAGTGACAAAAGTTGGCTTAATAGGCTTTTTTATCAATCAAATAAATGAAGGTTGGAGTTGAAATGTATATCTTTGAGTTAAAATAGAGTTTACCACATGAAATATACATTTTTTATGTGGAAATATCATTATCAACTCAATCCAAAATTTCCATTTCATGCAATTTGATTTCAAGTGGAAGTTGACTAGTCTTTGAGTGCACATCTCTTTAGTTGACTAGTTTGACTAGTTTCATGCATCTCCCATGCTTTTCATGCAAGAAAATGACATTAAATAAATTAAAATTAATTTAAATATGGAGTTATATCCCAATTTATTGCATTATTTTCATGTTAATAAGTTTGACAAGTCAACATGGGCACACCACCTCCAATTCTATGCTAAAAGTAAAGGCCATGCAAATTTTTGAAGACTTGAAGAATTGAAGACTTTGTTTAATATTCTAAAATGAATTTAGTATTGAGGAATGGAATTGATTTTCATGAATGATGAATTGAGTTGACATCAATATGGTCCCAATAATTTTCCAATGCCAAAAAGAATGTTTCTTGTAAGATAAAGAAACAATGAGATATTTAAAGAATATTGTAATTAATTTGAACTCAAAAATTGACTAGAGTTCTTATCTAGTTAATCTCCTCTTATTTTTTCAACTTCAATATTGGATATTACTTATATTTTCTATATATGTAGCATTTTTATCCATTTTTTAAGTGGGTCATTCTTTTGGAAAGACCAACCTCTACCAATATTGAGTTTTGTAACCTTTTTAGATAAATTAAATGACTATTTTAATATTCCATTATGTTAGTATAGTGTATTTATGTCAGTTGATTTGCATATGTGGTAGATATTTCTCCTTTGTCAAGTCCTAATTATTACCTAGTTACTATTTTTTCAGATTATGTAGGTCATGTTCATTATTTGATGTCTTTTGGATAAGTTTATAGTAGATATAAGTGGCTGGTTAGTCCTTTAAATCAGGCCTATTCCATCATTTCCCTCAAGCTTTGATCACTAGATAAAACCTTTTCATGAAATACTGATGCATAAGAGATATTTGGAGTTGTATATTTAGTCTTTACTTATCTAATCATTATTTTAGGAGCTCAAATAGAGTGGATGAACCAAAAAATATAGGTGTATCACCAATAGTAAAGTATGATTTCCCTTTCAGTTTCTTTCTTCCCTTTTTCATCCCAATAATTAGTAGTTTAGTAAGAAATGTAGAGTGATACATCAGAGGAGATAGCCTCAAAAAAATATAGAGGTTTGGTCTAAGTTTAGGTGTCCCACAAATCATATCATTCCATTGTTTATCTAAGTGTGAAGGTTTCAAAGCCAAATCTACCAAATCTTCAAGAAGGGTACTATCTAGATAGCTAATAGTTCTGACACACCTAGTGGGACATGGGTTCAGCTATTGAAGTATAAGTTTTTAGAAATATCATATTTATATGTAGTTTATATTACTCCTATGGTCCTAATCTCAAGGCAAAAGGTATATTCATGTTCATAAATTTAGTTATATTCATGTATCTTCTTATAGGCTATGGTAACCTATAGAGCAGATTATGGTCATTCTTCCTAGTATCAAGAACCCTATATACCATCACTATATGATCCTTATGATCCATATGCATTTCATCCTCATACAAATGAGCCATACCCAATCTAATATTTTCCACCCTTCCAAAACTATCTAAATTTTCATGATAAGTTGGAGGAAATGAAGAGGGTAAGCCAAATGATTGCTGAGGAGATATTAGCCTACAAATAAGAGTTATTAGATAAAGAATCTTAGTATCAAAGATCAATACATCTTGCTGACCCATATAAATATCCATGGATTCCAAGTCTATCTCAGTAAGAACAAATCCCAATCATGCCGCAAACTATAATACTTTTAATTCTAGAGTCTCTTAAACCCAATTTTCCAACCTAGATTCAAATACAACAACCAAACATAAGCCCAAATGATAAAATCAACCCTGAATTCATTGTTAACATTCACCCCTCATGACTCAATCCTCAAGGTCCCAAATCCATTTCTTCATGGAAATATATTCAAGGAAATATGCAAAAATAGGAGGTGATAGTTGTGAAGGTTCAATAGTCTTTGGGCAAAATCAAACATCTATGGTAAAACCATTGGATCTATCTTAGCTCTTAGATTATTTTAAAGGGTCTACCATGCCACTCTTAGAGAAATAACCTCTCCTTTGGGAGGAAAATTAAGAATATGAAACCAAAGAGATAGAAAAGGAAGGTGATTTCAGTGATCAAAAAGAAGAAATCATGGTTGGAACACCACTTAGCAAGGACAAACATGATTCATTATTTCATGATGCCAAAGAAGAGGAGTTGCAAGAGGTTTATAAAGAGATTTAAATATATAATATAGATGAAGTAAAAAAAACATTTCCTCAAAATGATGCCATGAAGACAACTCACATAGAGCCATTGCTGAGATAGAGATTATTCCTGAAGAAGATTAGTGGCAATAGTTGTACCATGATTTTATGAATGAAATTGAAGAGATTAAGATGGAATATTTTGATGATGAGATATAATAATAGGTTGATGATTCATATAAGGATTCCACTATTTGTTTATATATTCAAGAAATCAACACTATTCTATATATCCCAATGCAAAATGAGCTAGAGATTGAGTGGATAAATGAGATGCCATTCTCTACAGAAGATGAAGATGGAACAAGTGTAGTAGATTAATAAATTTCATATGAATCCATATAAAAGGTATAAATATGTGATAAAAATGTTTAAAATATTAATAATAATGATTAATTTCATTTCCTTTCAATTGATCATCATGAAGATGCCTTTTGGGATGACTTGGAGAGTTTTTGTGCAAAGTTTGATAGTCCATCTCTACCCCAAGTAGAGATTGATGAATGTCTTATAAAAAGTATTATTGTAGATATTCATGAAGAAGAAATTAATGAAATATTTTATCCTTTTTTAAATCCATACCAATAGGTTGAATATCTCAGTGAGCTGCTACTTCAAATGGATCTTAATGAAGATACCAACCCAAATATACTAGCTAAATTACCAACCCAATCATTGAATGAGAATGTGTCAAATCATAATCATCTTATGAATGATGCATAGATAGTATTATTTATGAAATAGATAATAATATTGGAGGAATATTATTTTATCTTGGATCCATATCTTCAATCCATGCACCTAAGAATGAAATTTAGAGGCCTAGCATCATCATCTAGAAGACATGAACATACAGGTTCTCCCATCTGCAAGCATATGATATTAAGAGATCGTAAATACATTTCAAAAATCCTTGGTGAAAAAAATAACTTCCCATTTGACCCTAGAATAAATATTATTTTATTAGGTTAGTAGGTTTTTTATTATGTTAATGAGTAGCACAAGTAGTAATCTACTTCCCTTTCATTATTTCCTTATTTTTCTTAAATTAGTTTTTTTTTGCTTTCTAGTTTAGTTGTGTTTCCCTTCAGTATTGTTGTGTTATTCATAAAAGGTATTAAAAATACCAATAAAAATTATTTACCAATGAAAACCAGTGAGTTATTTTGACCAGTAGGCTAGTCAACCTCCGTGAATCACCAAAAATGTTTTTAATTTGTCCTGTCAAGGCCAAATTTTGATCCCTACAATTCAAAATGTTTAGAAACCATAAATATCCTTAGTAATATAATAAAACCAATATATTAACATGAAATATATTATTTTAAATCCATATCATGTATTATCTTGTCATTGGAAGCTTGAATTCTTTTTAAAAAGCTAAAAATAAGCTATTTTCTTCACTTTTAAGAAGATAAATATGGAGACATATGGATTTTTTATATATGGGGTAGGGAAAATAAATAAAATTTCATTGGAAAGATTCAAAAAAAGTTTCATGTCATTTTTATGAAACAAATTCTCAAAACCATTATAGGCACTCATCTTAGTTTTCACATAGTGACCTATTTACAGGTTTGATGATGGTACAATCAACTAGAGAAAGGTATAGATTTAAATTTTTGGGTGTGAAAAATAGAATAATATTAATTTATCATATATTAAGTTTTTTTATAATTGTATTTTATAAGCTCATGTACCATCATGTTTAAGATAGGCCAATTTTTGCAGCCTTGCAACTAGAAAGGCAACGAGTTTCTCTTAATTTCTCCTCACCTAGGAAGGTTTTCATAAAATTTCAAGTTGTTCCAGAATATTTTGAACTTAATATATATTTATATTTAATCATTAATATATTATTTATACATTTCATGGTCTAACATATCAATAAAAAATATCCTATCAAAACTGTAAATTGGCATGTTTTCAAGAAGAGTGTAGGGTTGGAGAGAGAAAATGGATTTTTTAAAGATTCAATTTTTGGATATTTTTCATCATTTAATAATTTTTTTTATGTTTTAAAATATGTTTCTGAAATAAATTTTCCAAAAATATCCATTACTTACCAAATCTTGGTGTTTTCAAGCTTTTAAAAGGACTTAGTTTAACATAGTTTAAGGAAATTTTGCATTTTCTAAGGTTTTTTGTGGAAAACCATGTTTAAATGGATCATTGAACTAATTTAAGATTAATTTTATCAGGAAAACATCCATTAAACATAAAATAAAATCCAAAAATATGCAAAAATACATTCAAGTATGCACATACTCCATGTAAACGGGGCATGCTTTGAAGAAATTTAAGGTTTTTGGCATCTACAGGTAGATTTTTGACTCTAAATTTGGTGTGTCACATAATAATGAGTTGATTAATAATACATAAAATTTTTAATTCCATTGGAAAAGTGAATGTTCTTTCTATTTTTACATAGACCTAAGCCTCTCAAAACACAGTCAATAAGAAAACAAGCTTGAGCAAGATGAAGCTTCCAAGAGAAAAATTCAAGATTTTAGTTTTTTATAACCCTTGTGTGAGTTTTATAATTATATAAAAGTAATTTTAAATATTTAAAGTGAATAAATAACAATCTTTTTCTATTTTTAATATTCTAGGAAGCTTCTAAGTGACATAAGTTGGCTTAATAGGCCTTTTTTATCAATCAAATAAATGAAGGTTGGAGTTGAAATGTATATATTTGAGTTTAAATTAAGTTTCCAACATTAAATATCTATTTTTATGTTCAAATATAATTATTAACTCAATATACAAGGGCTACTTCATGCAAGTTGAGTTCAAATGGAAGTTGAATAGTCTTTGAGTCCACATCTCTTTAGTTGACTAGTTTGACTAGTTTCATGCATCTCCCATGCTTTTCATGAAAGATAAGGACAATAAAGAGCTTAAAATAACTTTCAAGATGGATTTATATTCTAATTTATGTCATAATTTCAATTAAATGAAGGTTTACAAGTCAACATGGGCCCACCACCTCCAATTCTATGATAAAAGTAAAGGCCATGCAAATTTTTTAAGACTTGAAGACTTTGTTTAATATTCTAAATTTAATTTATTATTGAGGAATGGCATGAATTATCTTGCATGATGACTTGAGTTGATATAGATATAAATTTTTTCTTTAAATATAAATAAAAAAGGAGATATTTAAAGAATATTGTAATTAATTTAAACTCAAAATTTGACTAGAGTTCACATCCAGTTAATCTCCTCTTCCTTTTTCAACTCCAATCTTGGATATTACTTGTATTTTTTATATATGTAGGATTTTTAGCCATTTTAAAAGTGGATCCCTCTTTTGAAAATACCAGACTCTACCAATATTAATTTTTGTAACCTTTTTAGATAAATTAAATGACTATTTTTAGATTCCATTATGTTGGTATAATGTATTTATGTCAGTTGATTTGCATATGTGGTAGAGCTTTCTCCCTTGTCAAGTCTTGATTCTTACCTAGTTACTAGTTTTTCAAATTATGTAAGTCATTTTCAATTTTTGATGTATTTTGGTTGAGATTATACTAGATATAAGTATCTTGTTAGTGCTTTGAATCAGGCATATTCCATCATTTCCCTTAAGCTTTGATCACCAGATAAAAATCTTCATGAAATACTGATGCATATGAGATTTTAAAATTTTATATTCAATATTTACTTGTCTAATTATTGTTTTAAAATCTCAAATAGAGTGGATGAACTAGTAATACAAGTGTATCACCAATAGTAAAGTAAGATTTCCCTTTGTGTTTCCTTCTTCCCCTTTTCATCCCAACAATTAGTAGTTTAGTAATTAGCGTAGAGTGATACATCAGAGGAGCTAGCCTCAGTAAAACCTTGAGATATGATCTAAGTTTATATGTCTCAAAACTTATATCATTACAATGTTATTCCAAGTGTGAAGGTTTTAGAGCCAAATCTACCAAATCTTCAAGCAGGGTGCTATCTAGATAGCTAATAGTTTTGGCATGCCTAATGGGACATGAGTTTAGATATTAGAATACAATTTTGAAAAAATATCATCTTTAAATATATTTTATTTTACTCCTATGGTCCTAATATCAAGGAAAAATGTATATTCACATTCATAAATTTAGTTATTTTCATGTATCTTTATATAGGCTATGGTAGCTTATAAAGCAGATTATGGTCATTCTTCTCAATATCAAGAACCCTTTATGACATCACAGTATGATACTTATGATACATATGCATTTCATCCTCATTAAAATGATCTATAACCATTCCAATATCATCTATCCTTCCAAAAATATCTAAATTTTCATGATGAGTTGGAGGAAATCGAGAGGGTAAGCCAAATGATTTTTGAAGAGATATCAGCCTACAAATAATAGTTATTGGATAAACAATCTTAGTCATAAAGATTAATATATCTTTATAACCCATATAAATATCCATGGTTTTAAAGTCCATCTCAACAAGAAAATATCCAAATCATGCCTTAAGTTGAAATACTTTCAATTTTAGAGTCTCCTAAACCCAATTTTCCAACCTAGATTCAAATACAACAACCAAACATAAGCCCAAATGATAAAATCAACCCAAAAGTCATTTCTAAAATTCAACCCTTGCCCATACCTCCTCAAGGTCCCAAATCCTTTCCTTTATGGAAATACATTCAATGAAATATGCAAATATAAGAGGTGATAGTTGTTCAGGTTTAGTAGTCTCAAGAGCAAAATCAAATATCTATGGCATAAACATTGGATCTATCTCATATCTTGGAGTATTTATAGGGGTATACTATTAAAATATTGGAGAAATAACCTCTCCTTTGGGAGGAAAATGAAGAAGATGCATCCAAAGAGATAGAAAAGGAAGGTGGTTTTAGTGATTAAGAAGAAGAAATCATGGTTGGAACACCACTTAGCAAGGACAAACATAATTCATTATTTCATGATGTCAAATAAGAGGAGTTACAAGAGGTTTTTAAAGAGATTACAAAAAATAATATGTATTAATTACAAATAAATATTTCTTCAGAAGGAAACCATGAAGACAACTCACATAGATACATTGCTAAAATGGAGAATATTCTTGAAGAAGATGATCAGTGGTAGCAGTTGTACCATGATTTCATGAATTAAATTGAAGATCTTAAGATGGAAGATTTTGATGATGAGATAGAACAATAGGATAATTATTCATATAATGATTTCACCAATGTTTTATATATTCAAGAAATAAATGCTATTCTAGAGATCCCAAAGCAAAATAAGCTAGAGATTAAGTGGATAGATGAGATGCCATTCTCTATAGAAGATGAAGATGGATCAAGTGCAATAGATCAAGAAATTTAATATGACTCCATATAAAAGGTATAAATATGTGATCAAAATATTTAATATGGTGATAATAATGATGAATTTAATGTAATTTTAATTTATCATTAGGAAGAATCCTTTTTGGATGACTTGGAGAGTTTTTGTGCAAAGTTTGATAGTTCATCTCTACCTGAAGTGGAGATTGATGAATGTCTTGTAAAAAGTATTGCTTAAACTATTCATAAATAAGAAATTAATGAAAAATTTGAGACTTTTTAAATACATACCAAGAGGTTGCATATCTTAGTGAGCCACTACTTCAAATAGATCATAATGAATATACCAACCCAAGTATACTAAATGAATTACCAACACAGTCATTGAATGAGAATGTGTCAAAACATAATCAGCCTATGATTGAGGTAGATTTAGCATTATTTATGTAATAAATAATAATATGGGATGAATATTATTAGATAATAGATCCATATATTCAATACATGCACTCAATAATGGAAGTTGGAGGCCTAACTACATCATCTAGAAGATATGAACATACAAGTTCTCCCATCTACAATCATATACCATTCAGAGATGGCAAATACATTTCAATGATCTATGGTGCACAAAATAACTTCCCATTTGACCCTAGATGAAATTTTATCCTTTCAAGTTAGTATGTTTTTTTTATGTTAATAAGTGAGTAACTCAAGCTACAATCTTCTTCCCTTTTATTGTTTCCCTATTTTCCTTAAATTATTTTTCTCTAATTTCTAGTTTAGTTGTGTTTCCCTTTAGTCTTGTTGTGTCAGTTAGAAAAGGTATTTAAAAGCCTAAAAGAGTCTATTTTACACTAAAAACCAATGATTTATTTTGACTAGTAGGCTGGTCAACCTCTGTGAGTCACCAAAAATATTGGTAATTTTTCCCATCAAGGCCAAATTCCAACCCCTGCAATTCAAAATTTTCAAAAATCGTTAATAGCATTTGCAAACTAATCAAACTAATATATTTTGGTCTAAAAATTTATTTTTTGGTATTTAAAATGTTAAATTTATCTCAAATTTTCATTAAATTATTCCAAATGACTTTAGTTATATTCAAAAATATAACTTTAGCATTATCCTAAATTTTCATGGCTTAAAAAAGTAATTTAATACAATTTTAAAGCCAAAAGCCTTATTTTGGACCCACATGTGCAAAAATTAATCATAAAAAGCATGGAAAATTATAAATTTGATATATTAACATGAAATATATTATTTTAAATCCATATCACACATTATCTTGGCATTGGAAGCTGGAATTCTTTTTAAATAGCCCAGAAATAAACTATTTTCTTCACTTTCAAGAAGATTAGTATAGATCCATATGGATTTTTTATATAAAGGGAAGTAAAAATAAATAAAATTTAATTAAAAATATTCATAAAATTTTTCACATCATTTTGATTCATAAAAATCTCAAAACTATTTCATACAGGCATTCTTCATAGTTTGCACATAGTGACCTGATTGCATGTTTGATGATGGTACAATTAACTAGAGAAAGGTAAAGATATAAATTTTTGGGTGTGAAAAATGTAATTAAATGTATTCCTTATGGATTATTTGGTTTTTTAATTGGATTTTCCATTCTCATGTGCCATCAGGTTTAAGATAGGCCAATTTATGCAGCCTTGCAACTAGAAAGGCAACATATTTTTCTCAATTTCTCCTTACCTAGGAAGGGTTTCATGAAATTTAAAGTTGTTAAAAAATATTGGGGACTTAATATATCTATCCATGTAATAATTAATATATTATTCATATATTTCATGGTTGAATAGAGAAAAAAAAAATAAGCTATCAAATCTACAAATTGGCATGCTTTCAAGAAGAGTGTAGGGTTGGAGAGAGAAAATAGATTTTTTAAAGATTATATTTTTAGATATTTTTCATAATTTACTCCATGTTTTCATTTTTATAAATATTTTTCCCAAATAAATTTTCCAAAAAGATCCATTATTTGGAAAATCTTGGTGCTTCCAAGCTTTCAAAAGGGCTTAGTTTAGAATGGTTTAAGGAAATTTTGCATTTTTAAAGGTTTTTTGTTGAAAAATAGGTTTAAATGGGCCATTTAAATAATTTAATATTAATTTTGTCTATAAAAAATATATTAACCATTGAATAAAATCCAAAAAAATAAATTCAAGTATGCACACATTCAATGTAAAAGGGGTATTTTGAAGAAATTTGAGGTTTCTAGCATCTACAAGTGGAGTTTTAACTCCAAATTTGGTGTGTATCATAATAATGATTTGATTAATAATCTATAAATTTTTTGATTCCATTGGAAAAGTAGAGGTTCTTTCTATTTTTACACAGACCTAAGCCTCTCAAAACATAGTCAAGAAGAAAGCAAGCTTGAGCAAGATGAAGCCTCCAAGAGCAAAATTTAGGATTTTGGTTGTTTCTAACCATTTTAAGTTTTTCAGGTATATAATGGTGTTTTAAAATATGTAAAATGAATAAATAACCATCTATTTATATTTTTAAGACTCCAAGAAGCTTTTAAGTGACAGAAGTTGGCTTAATAGGCTTTTTATCAATCAAATAAATGAAGGTTGGAGTTGAAATGTGTATCTTTGAGTTAAAATGGATTTTTCAATGTGTTGTATCTATTTTTAATATGTAAATATCATTATTAACTCAATCCATAAGTGCCACTTCATGCAATTTGATTTCAAGTGGAAATTGACTAGTCTTTGAGTCCACATCTCTTTAGTTGACTAGTTTAACTAGTTTCATGCATCTCCCATGCTTTTCATGAAATATAAGAACAATAAAAAACTTAAAATAACTTTCAAGATGGATTTATATTCCAATTTATGGTGTGATTTTTAGGTAAGGAAGGTTGATGAGTCAATATGGTCCCACCACCTCCAATTCTATGCCAAAAGTAAAGGCCATGCAAATTTTTGAAGACTTGAAGAATTGAAGACTTTGTTTAATATTATAAAATAAATTTATTAGTGAGGAATGGTATGTATTTTAATTCATGATGAATTGAGTTGACATTAAGATGGCCCAACCATTTTTTTAATGCCAAAAGAAGGTTTCTTGTAAGATAAAGAAAGAAGGAGATATCTAAAGAATATTGTAATTAATTTAAACTCAAAAATTGATTAGAGTTCACATCTAGTTAATCTATGCTTATTTTTTCAACTCCAATCTTGGATATTGCTTGTATTTTATATATATGTAGGATTTTTAGAAATTTTTTAAGTAGATCCCTCTTTTAGAAAGATCAGACTTTACCAAGATTGAGTTTTGTAACCTTTTCAGTTAAATTAAATGACTATTTTTAGATTCCATTATGTTGGTATAGTGTATTTATGTCAGTTGATTTGCAAATGTGGTAGAGATTTCTCCCTTGTCAAGTCTTGATTCTTACCTAGTTACTAATTTGTCAGATTATAGAGGTCATGTTCAATGTTTGATGTCTTTTGGTTGAGCTTATAGTGAATATAAGTGGCTAGTTAGTGCCTTAAATTAGGTCTATTCCACCATTTCCCTTAGTATTTGATCACTAGATAAAACTTATTCATGAAATACTGATGCATAAGATATATTTGGAGTTATAGATATAGTCTTTACTTATCTAATAAATGTTTTAAGAGATCAAATAGAGTGGATGAACCAGTAGTATAGGTTTATCACTAATAATAAACTAGGATTTCCCTTTCAGTTTCCTTCTTTCCCTTTTCATCCCAATAATCAGTAGTTTAGTAAGTAGTGAAAAATGATACATCAAAGGAGCTATCCTCAACAAAATATAGAGGTCTAGTCTAAGTTCAAGTGTCCCACAACTTAGATCATTTTAATGTTAGTCTAGGTGTGAAGGTTTCAGAGCCAAATCTACCAAATCTTCAAGTAGGGTACTATTTATATAGCTAACAACACCATCACTACCTTATGATAAATAAGAAAATACTAAAATTAGGAACTGTAAATGAAGGAAGATGGGAAGATTTATGAAAAGACTCAAGCAAATAATAATGATAATGAATAATCTTGGCATCATGGGCCGGTACAAGACCACCTAAGAGTGGATCATCTAGGGAATAAAGATCATCATAATCCAAGGTGTGAAGATCAATGACATAAGTAGGGATGACCTTGTCATTCAAGGAAGTGTGGTGAATATAATGTTGATTCTTCATTATGGCTACATGAATATCATTGAAAGGAGGCTTACAAAAATGAGGTTTCAAGGAAGTAAGAAGCTACAAGATGAGATAAGGTGAGAGATAATTTTTTTTAATCTTTAGGGTAATCTCATCAAGCTCATCATCATTAGAATCTAAGAGGTTAGGGGGAATATTCTTAATGAGTTTGGGATGCCCATTTTAACCTCAAGTTAAATTGATGGGAAAATTAAGATATTGTGACTCATATAATGGAATGCTAAGAAAAGGTTCAAGAGTAGGAATCTTAAAGACACCATGATATTAGAATTGTTATAAATTCTAAGGGTTAGTATCACCTTGAATCCTATAAATGGTTTCATTATGAGGGAATTTAATGCATTAGTAGGTAGAAGAAGAAACAAATCTCATATGGTGAGTCTTTGACCTACCAAGAAGGATGTTATAAGAAAGGGGAAAGTTAAATATCATCACCTTCATATGAATAGTGATGGGTGGGATGGTAATGGGAATCCACACATAGCCTAAAGGAGGCATTTTTTGTCTATCATATCCTTGGTAGGTGATGTGTGTAGACTTGAGATTACAATCTAAATATCTAAGGGTCTTAATGAAGTTGAGAGAGGTAATGTAGGTGTTTAAACCCTCATCAATCAATGCATTTTTAACTTGGATATCTCTTATTTTAACACTAATGAATAAGGGAAGATCATCTACATGAAGTATAATCTCATCAAACATCATAGAATCTATGGGGAATTTTAAGGAAAGAAAAGTGTCTATAGTTTCCTCAACATTGATAGACATCTCTTCACATTGTTGTAATATACTATCCTTAGATTCAGATAAGGCTGCTTCCCATCCTAATAAGGGAGGATGAGGGACATTCATCTCAAATAATAGTTACATAATATGCTTTCTATGATGAGGAAAATTTATCATAAAATCAAGAAATAGAAGTTGGGATGGGATATTAGTGAGTTCTGTGATGGGATCTCACTCATCATAACCCATAATAAAGTTTTTAGATATAGGTGCATAATGATTAAGGAGGTCCTTGGAAGGACGAACCAAAATACATTAGAATTTCTATTGGTAAGAAGCAGAAGGTTTATAAAAATATTGAAAATCATGTTGTGATGATGAAGTAGTTGATTCAAGTTCATTTTGAGAATTGGTAGAAGAAGTGTTAGTATAAATTTGATTATCATTATTGTTATAAGATAATAGAAGAGTGGTAGAAATATAAAATGAAGTGTTATCCAAGGGAGAATAAAAAATTGAATCATAAAAAGTAATAAGGTCATCTTTCCCCAACTCATTTAAATGAGTTAGAGAATAATATTGGATAACATGATATGTTCTAGATAAAGGAGTGTAGATAGGTTGGGAATAAAGAAAATAAACCACCCTTTACATGTTATGCATGCTAACCACATTCTCTTTAGAAGTTGGTTCAATAATAATTTCTAAATTATTGGTGGAAGGGGTGGCTTTGTCTTGATTGACTCGAATAGGTTGATGATTAGGAAGAGGGTCTTTATAGATATCTTAATGAGCATTGGCTTGGTTCAAGGCTTGAGTTTTTTCATGTGATTTATAATCCTTGAAATCAATTTCATAATCTTGTTGATGCTTTTGAATGATAGAATTGTGATTAAAATTAGGGCCAAATATAAATTCCATTTCTTAATTATGAATTTGTCTATAGGTCTCATGAGAATCACCCCAACTAGCATGAAACCATTAAAACTTGTTAGGATCATACTAGGATTTCATAGGATGAGTAGAGTCAATATCTCATGGAAGAGGCCTAGGTAAACACTTAAGTATTCAGCTAATGATAGAGGTTTATGAACATTAATGTTGTTTAGTAAAGATAAATGAGGATTAGTATATTATTGAGGAGGCACTGGTTTCAATGAAGGGGTAGGAATGACATCATGAACATTGTGAATGGTTTCATAAGAATATGTAACACCATCATTGGCAACATTGTGATTTTTGTTCTTAAGTAAGATATGAGGACCCACAAATGATTGGGATGGCTCAAATTGATGCGTAAGTAAATATTGTCATTTAACTTGGTCAATAGCCTCCTCCAAGGTATGTGGAGAGAGACAATACAAACCCAATATTGGACTTTAGGAGAAAAGGAATTGGTAAAGAGATGGAAAATATTATCATCAACCATGTTATGTTCACATTTATTTGACAAGTTTTCCATCTTTAAAAAAAGGCTTGACCAGTATTGTTTTCAAGTTGTTTACAATTTATTAATTAGGAAAAAATGTTTTTAAAAATGTCACTATTTTGGAATTATTGAACTAAAAAATTCACTAAATCCTCAAGACTAGTAATGAAATGAGTTTTAAGCTGATTGTACCAATCCAAGGCATCACCTATGAGAGTTTTGGCTAAGAGTTTGGTAGCAACAAAGGTATTCAATTTGAACAAATCCTTATAAATATTTCCAATTGTTTTAAGATGAAGGGTGGGATTGATTGATCTATTATAAGAAATTATAGGTGTGATACCTTCAATATCAATGTTAACAATTTGAGTAGTAAGAGGTTCATTTTAGATATGAATTGTTTTATTGACAAAAGGAGGTTAAGGAATGAGATTGCCTCAAGAATATCAAAGAGGAGGAGGGGGAACATCCTAAATATGTATGCCCCAAGCTATTGGTTGAGGATTAGATTAAACATGAAGAATGTGGTTTTTCATTCTCATCATTTGATTTGTGTTATAAGATTTAAATGTATTCATTTAATTAAGTATTTATAAAAATAGTTGATATGTTTGATTAGCATTCTTAGAAGAATTATAGGTGGTATTAGTGGCTTGGGTACCACTATTGGTGTTGATTAGAGCTTGAGAAGAACTATGAGAATGTGAGGCACTAGTGGAAAAAATTTCTTGAGTAGCAAAAGATGGACTAGTGAATGGTTGAGAAGAATAATCACTAGTAGTATGATACCTTGGGTAGAAAATGATGCACTAGTAGAAGGATTAAGGATAACGGATCTTATAATAGGCCCACTAGATGTATAACCTACCATGTTAGTGGATATACTAGGCATGGAGGTGGAAGAATATAGATAATAAGAGGTTATGATATAATAAGGGGTCATAATCAAAGGAAGAGGCTAAGAATCAAAGAAAGTGATACCCCCAAATCTAGTTGAGAATGTAGTAGGTGAATGAGGCTCTTTAACTTGACCGCTAATCATAATATTAAAAATGGTAGAAGATTCTTTTCTTTGATGTTGAGGAAATTCAAAGATAAAGAAGATAATTTTGGGGGTATACTCTAATTTAGGGTGGTCTTCTAATGAGAAAAGAATATTATGTTATGAAGAGGTATTAGGAGGGGTCCCATAGTTCATTGTATGAGTGACAATATGAACATTACTAGCATCCAAGAAAGGATCCCTACTCTATCTATGGAATAATTTATGAGGGTTGGTAAAATTCAATATTTATATTGAGTGCAACTCAGTATTGTCCTTAAAAAAAAATTCCATGATGAAGGGAAAGAAAGATAAATGTGAAAGTAAGAAACTAGGAAATGATAAAAATATTACAAGATTGATTGGGTTGACTTAACACAAAAACATTATTTAAAAAAAAATATAAGGTCAATTGGGTTGATCTAGTAAAGTGAATAGAGGTTAGAAAAAGAGAAAATAGGGTCTAAAAATAGTATAAAGTATATTGGGTCGATCCAATACAATGAACAGAGGCTAGAAAAAGGTATAGGGTTGATTAGGTTGATCCACTACAATAGATAGGGAAAGTTAAGAATACTATAATAGATTTTTGAAATGAATCAAGATAATTTTTTTTATTAGTGTGAAAATAAATAAATAAAAGGAAACAAATAGTCAATTAGATTAATTTTGGCCAATCCAATTAAATCACTCAACACAAAACCTTGCACCAACGTTGGCTAATGTAAGTTTTTGTAATATAGAATACAATTGAGAAAAGAGAAATAAATATACTTGAAAAGTAAAGAGACAACTAATTGGTCAACCTAAATGTTAATTAGATTATTAAGATATGATTTTAAATGTGATGAGAAGTTGGTTGTAAGCAAGGAACTATAATGGGAATCTAAGGATGGTTTCAAGTAGTTTAGACTGAAAGGGATTGTAGTGAAAATGATACATTCTTAGTATTGGGGCCTATACCCTCACTTCACACACCACAACAATAAGGGTGTCATGTGCTTAGCTAGAATATACCATTAAACATTCTTTATACTTGATCAAAGTATCAAGTTAGCTTCCCCCTTGGTGATGAAATCCAAGCAATTTGTCCTTAGGTAGACAAATGTTAAGATTCTTGTTTAGATTTTTTGATTTGGTCATGTGTGCATAAAATATAAAATATCGAAACTAAATGATTAATTTAAAACCATGTAATTAAACTATGTGATCTATTCTAAACATCCAAGCAATAATAAAAGAAAGTGTTAACTAATTACTAGCATATAAGGTTAATTATAACTTTGAAACAAGGTACAATATTGATATGGTCAATAATGTATGCACAAAATATAGAATAGGGTTGATAGGATTGACCATGTACTATGAAAATAACGTCTAAAAATGAACAAGGTCAGTAGAGTCAACCTAGTTATCTAGATAACACATATAACATAGAACTAGGTTGACAAGGTCGATTCAGTTGACTGTGGAAGGGAATTTTTTAAGACTACAAAATGTAAAAGGAAAAATTGTAAAGAAAGAGATAGAGAGATAGAAATGAACCTTGGTGGATTAGAGATGTATATAATTAATACTTTTGTTTAATAACCTTGGTATATGCTTGCAAATTTTGCTAACTGGGTTGATTGGGTCGATCAAGCTTCACAAAAACTTTCTATTGAGTGCCTAAAATGTATAGGATCAACTAGGTCAACCTAGTATGCTAAACCTGATGTCTAAAAAAGTATAGGGTTGACTGAGTAGTTTGGACTAGATGTCTATAAATCTAAAAAACTATATTGATTTGATATGATCAATTCAGTAGCTGCCTTGAAAATTTGCACACAAAAGTTAGATACTAGGTCAACAAAGTCAATCTAGTATGGTAAATATATGATAAAAATAATGATGAAATAATTAAATAAGATGAATAAATCTTGCAAGGGTTAGTTCAAATTGGGTTCACTAGAATGTATTATGAAGGTGAAGCCAAAGTGAAGCTAATACTAATAAGAAAGTGGAAGTACGAAGACAATCCAACCAATGGTGGGATAGGATCCACATCAGGTTTACCATAATATATGTAATTAAGAATAAATAATGTCTATAAATCAATCATGGCTCAAATAAGATAGAACATACCTACACTTCTGATTGGGGATACATTTATTAAGTGGAGGCATGACCAATATGGGGATCTACAAGACCTGATTAGGGGATTTCTTATCACAATACACCATGCTAGGAAGGGTTCCAAAGCCTAAAATCTAACACAATCATGAAAAAAACATAAAATATTCATAGGTTTAATGTTTACTATATTCTAATAAACAAGAAATCAAATTTAATATAATGCACACCAAAGCTTGTGGCACAAAGTGGGGGTTAGAAACAAAACAAACTAAACTAAACATGAATAAAAGACATATACTCATATCAATGTATATGGAATACTAATAAATGGAAGAAAGAAGCACAACTACATTATCTATCTACTCTTTCAAAGAAGAAATAAAGTTAAGAATACTTACCTTTGAAGACAAACCCACTGAGCGTCAATCTCTCCCTTGGCTAAGGTTCTTCACAAGAGATTGTTGTGGTATGTAAGGATATTAAGGAAAAATTAGCTCTAGGATATACCACCTATCTATGTATCTAAAATAATTCTCCATAAGACAAGATCCATATCTCCAAATAAAGTATGGAACCCTAAGATTTATTCCTCAAGTAGAATGGTCAATAAGCATATGTTTTTTCACACTTATTATTCTTCACTTCTCTTCTTACAAATGGTTGGAAATGAACTTGTATATATAGGTGGATCTTACCCTAAATCTTCTCAAAAACATCAACTGTATAGGGTCGACCCACTTTGCCCTATATGTTTTTAGGGATAATTCACTAGGTCTAAGCTACTTTGGCTGAAGGGATAAAAAACTGAAAGAGTGAAAAATATCCCTAGACTATATAAGGTTAACCTAGTTGATCAAGTACAACTAACTATCCAAAATGGAACTAAGGGAGGAAAAGGAGGATAAAGCATGAAAAAATATTACAATGGGTAAGGAAAAGAAGAATAATATTAGGGTAAATGGTTTTAGGAGATAAGTGTGTATATGTCAAGTGACAAAAGGGACAACAATCTTATGAAACACCAATGGTTTACCCACCCTTTTCTCAGTGCACCCTTTAAGGAATACACTCAGAGAGATTAAGACTCAATAGGTTCTTGTAAGATACAAAGCATCAATAATCAATAAAAGTTTTAAAATATTAGGCACTTAGTTATATTAGTTACTCTATAATCAAATCAAGGCTTCATTTAAATAAAACTCAAATTTGGAAATCAAAGACTTATGATAACACTTTAACAACAACCTTGATCTTGAATTAAACTTAAGATAATAACAACATTAACTTAGATTTGGGTTGATTTATTTCATAATAAGACACAAACATGGAATTTTGAGCTCAAAGCAGGTCCTCATTTTAGAATTTGAAAATGGGGCATATTGGTCATAAAATGGTGACTATATGGGGAAATGTTATCTCAACTTTCAAAATCTAGACTGCAGACTTCCATTATTAAACTGTGAGATGAGAAACTAAAAATCCATTAGATTTAATTAGAGGAAAAGGGAGTTATCAGTTCTAGTTTAGAAAAAAACATACTAGGATCTAACTTATTCAAAGGGTCATTTTGTGCAAATAGTTATTCTTTATTTTCTATTGTTACTTTGAGTTCACCAGACAAACATAAACACATCTTAGGTACTCAAAACTCCTTGAAAGGTAATTATTTGCATAATTTGGATAGGAAAATAAATCTTGGGCATTAATATGATGCCATCTATGCATCTATATCCCTAATAGAGATGCCTTTGGTCCCACTCCAAGCCTTGTTCCATTTCCATCCAAGCCATAAATCTTGGAATGGAAATTTCCTAAATCACCCTTTATTAGGAAGAAACTTTCATTTTTTATGGGATTTACACTTCCTTTTATTTTCTTCTTTATTTTTTTTAATATATGAGTGTTTGGGACCAATGTATTTAAGGTTGAGGAATGGTTCAATGAGATATTTGTGCCAATAATATCCTTTACATTGTCAATGATTACGCCTTGATTGATATGTTCATTTTAATTGTTGTGATAACCTTTGTAAAAATAGTGATTTTATTAATTTACTTTTTCAATTATTTATTATTATTTATAAATGGTTTTGAAAGGGACCATACCCAATACAAAAAGGCTCAAAATCTAGATAGAATAGAGGAGAATAAAAAAGGAAAGCTGGCCAACACCCAACTAAAGGAAATAAATAACAACAAGAAAAAACAAGGAACAACATCAGGGAGAACCCTAACAACAAGCAACACCAAGCTTACAAAAAATAGCTACATCATAACATTAAAAAAAGGAAAACTTCTCTTGCTAAACTTACTAAAATTATTATTGAGACCCTCTAAAGCATTAAAAATATTCAGGGCAGTTGTTTGAGAAGCACCTGTCATGTCAATTATGGTAAGGGCATTAGATTTATCAATTCCACCCTTCCACAATCTCAGATTCAAGTTTTTGAGGGTGAAAACTTGCTTGATTTGAAACTCTAAAAAACCCAAAATGGCCTATTACATGGCTAAATGGTCATTCTACCTAGCTTTAACATTATTCATAGTGTCTTCTAGGGCTTTCAATATTTTAGAAATGTCTTCAATAGTAGTCCCAAAAAGGGAAAGATTGTCCACTTGCCTTTTACCCTTATCAACATTTTTTTTGAGTTGTAAAAAATCCTTTTTAAGCTCCCTGGTCCTATCTTCCATCTACATAACTTGGGATTTGATATCAATTTATTTTGTATGAGAATGATCATAACCCCCATTAGCATGCCCCATATCAAGGAGACTCTTAGCAATGTCAATTTCTTTTTCCTTGAGTGAACTAGGAACCAAAGCCTTGCCTTTAACACTGCTTATAATAACCCTCTTTGGGGGAGGAGGAGGTAAGGCAATAAAATTGGGATTCTTGATCTTAACCTCCTTTGGGTAGGAAATTTAGGTATGGGAGGGAGAGGAATAATGTGAACCAAAATTTTACCTAAGAGAATATGATAGTGTTGATGCAAAACTAGGATAACCCCTTCATGAAGAGGTAGGGCATGTTTGTGAGACTAAACATCTAGGATAGAGGTTTCCATGGAATGAAAAATATAATAAGGGATAATAACCATAGGACCCTTGTGAAATTAGTTTAGAATAATAAGATGGTGAAGAGGCAGAGTGATGCACCTACCCTCTAAGGTTACATATCTCACCAGCATAGCAACCACTTCATCAAAAGGAGTAGGGAGAGAGGAAAAAACAATACCAACTTTGAAAAAATTCAAAGCATCAACTATGGAGTCCTCAAGAAGTATTATTTCCTCTAAAACCATATAAAATCTATTTCTATAAAACTTTAAACTATCCTTGTTTAGACTAGTGATGAAAACAATGAGATATTTAGTGATGGAGAAGGTCTTACCTTTATAGATGATAACCCTATTTCTCTAGTTGTTAGAAAAAGAGATAGATATATGATTGTTTTGTCTTTAATTTTCTACATGAAGTATGTGAATCCCCCCACATGTAGAGCCATCTAAAGTTCATTGTTTACCTTTCAAATCAGGTCACATAAGGGCTCAACTCGATAAGGAACACCACTAATGGAATAAGAAATAGTTTCACAACACAAGAAATCACAAGAAATAGATAAATATCCACTCTCACATCACCTTTACATAGCCCAAAACCTAAGAGAGAGACTGAACAGAGGAGTCTAAAGAATAAATCCAATGGAATATTCTTGGAGAAGGTGTGTAAGTTCCAAGAAATGAATAACTATCATAAAAGAGATTAAAACCACCGTACCATCTCTAATCATATCCAAATGCCCTTCCCCTATTGATGATCTCCTTATATCATTTTTCAATTAAGAATCAGTGATGACTAATCCTTTTAGTGTTTCAAGGGGGGTTATTTTTCTTATATAATTTTTTAATAATGGGATATTACCTTCTGCCTTCCAATTCTAGGACCATGTTCTCAATTCCTTTTTAGATTTGAAGTGATTAGGATTGATTTTATGAGGACCGATGTTTAGATTTATCTTTATTTTTCCATTGATGGCTACCTCTATGTTTGTATTATAGGAATAAGGATAAACTACTACAAGATTATCAAGGGTGAACATGGTACAAATAAAGGAACAACCCTAAAGCAAAAAACACTAGCAAACCAAACAAAAATTAGAATAAAAATAAAAGTTAGAATACAAGAAAACATAAAATGAAAGCAATCTAACTAATTATAATCTAATTTTTACATCACCAACATTTTCCTAGGGTAATATTCTAAGATTGTATTATAAGGAAGAACCAAAAAATTAGTGCCTCAAGAAATATCCATTCATAGGCATTGAGAGATCATTCCCTTCATGGTATTTCAATCAAAAAATGTTCTTCTCTAGAAACTCAAAGATTTGGTATGGGCCAATCTATAGTGGGTCATGCTTTGAATGTTACACTTTATGCTTTTGTACTTTGTCCCATAATAGGACTAGGTCTAATATCTAGAATTATTTGACCTTTGTTCTCTTATTAAACCATCCCTTAATAGTTTTTTGATGCCTACTAAATTTTTTTAGAACCTCTTATCATGCATCCTCCAATTGGGAAATGTCCAACAACTTTCAGACCAATTTGTAATTATTTTTCATATTCTCTTGCATGAAATTATGCATGGGTAACTTGAGGTTCATTGGGAAGATAGGATCCAAATAATATACTAGTAAAAAAGGATAACTTTTGAGAGTTTTTTAATATCTGGTGTGGTTAGTCCAAAGAGCATATTTTAATAGTGAATACTAGTCCTTAGGCTATATTTTTGTGGACTTATTTATTATGTCAATCACATTCTTATTGGTTTAATCAACAAACTATTCCATTATGTTGGTGTAAAAATTTGTCGAGGGATGAATAGACTTTTATCATCAATAGTCAAGGGATAAAGTACCTTTCTTATTAGTAGGCAAAGCTACCTTTATTGAAACCCAAAATTATGTCATAAAGTAAATTATTTACAAAAAAAATGAGTTTCATCAGGGTAGTAATTTGAAATTGAAAGTATGAAAAGGTTGGAGAAAGAAAAAGGTGATAGATAGGTCTAAAGAATAAGTATGATTTTGAAATATGAGTAAGATAATATAACCAACAAGATGAATCCAAAATCCTATTAGAAATGTCAAGGGATTTGAAATATAATTTATAATGGAAAACCTCTTTCATTCAATGGATAGGAAAGACATATATACATTTATAAAAATTCACAACACACACTAAAACAACCATATATTTGATTATATAAAATATTTATTACTCTATATTTCCTTGTTAAAAAGTAAATAATTACACTTTAATTTAACTCCACCAAGATTTCTCTAGAATAAAAATGACAAGTATAGATTTAAAAAGAAATGCTATGAGGAAATTTTTGTGGTTTTTGACTAATTTTTAACAACTAGGACAATATCTTGAAAACAAATATATAGTTACATGTAAATATTAGACACATACATTATCTACATAGACATATTGAATACAAAGATTGTAAATTCTCCTTTGTACTGATCTTTGTGGGATTAAAATTATAATTTCCACATTCAAAAGTTTTCTCATAAGTTTTTTAACTATCAATCCCCTTAAAAATGAGCCCTAACTTACATTTATATCTTTGATTGGGTGGTTATTGCATGTAATCATATTTTTTACATATTTATGGACTTATATAAACACATTAGTGAAACTGCATAATTGAAAACTTGTAAAAATGTGTTGATCAATTTGTACAACTTTTAAATTTCTTTGGTGGTTTTAAAATTTGTAAAAACATGTTAACAAATTTACATGACTTAAAAAATTGCAATAATAAATTTTCACAACTCAAAAGTTACAAAAATATATTAATATAATTACGCAAGATACAATGTGAAAATCACTAATACATTATATGACTTGAAAATTTTTAAGTTGGAGACATGAGACAAATATTTTTGAAAAATTAATCTAGTTATTATTCACTAAGAATAATTGAACTTTTCTCTTTTTTATTTTTGTAGATTATTCCTCTCATCTTGATACTTATCAAAACTTTGTAGGATCTTGAGAACTTTTTATTCATTAGGGACATCTGAATATGTGAAAGCCACCTCTACATCACAATGTAGTTCAACAATTATGTTAGCTATTACATGATCGTTCTTCACTATTATGTTGATATTATCCAAGCTAAACTAGTACTTGACTAATCTCTGAATTGACCAAGAATTGAAATTAGACATAGGATTTATAATCTTCTTGATATTTCTCTTGATTTGATTGATGAAAATGTATAGAGATACCACTTTACTATCATCATTATTGATTTTGAAATTTAGTTTTTCGATCCCTATTATAATCTTGAGAATATCATCTCCTCCCATAGATTTGGAATTGTAGAAAATTTTATGACTTCTATGATAATGTGGATTATGAACCTAAAAACTCCAAGAAATTCATTTACATATACAAATTCATCTTTTTGAATGAATTTTGCTTTAATAAGATCATCTCAATCATCATTAGAAAATTATTTTAACTCAGGAAGTGATTCTTCCCATTTTTACACTTCCTTAGTATATTTTTATTTTAATTTTTTTACATCATCATATTTTTATTGGATCTCAAAACATAGATCTATTGTTCTCTGTATATATCTACCTCCAAGTTGTAAAATTTCTTCTAACCAATCCTTTGTTGCCTTACCCATTGTTCCAATTTATTCTACCACTTCAATGTTTCAATATCTAAAATTTGAATAACAACTAAATAATAATATTTAATTAACTTTATTAATTTATGAACCAATGTTGTCAATTACTCAACTTTATTTTTGATCCAATAATTAGTTCTTTATCATGATCCAATTTTTCAAATCAAGTGCCAATAGCAGTTTGAACATTCTACTTCATTCCTTCCCTTGTATATTTTCCTAAATGCATTTTTGTTATTTGATAATATGAATTATTAATATTATCCTTATCATTTTCAACAAAGAACATTTAATTTTTCATATATTTATCTTTTTTATTTGATTATTATTTTCGAAATTTTAGGTTTCTTGATTATCAATGGAGAAAGAGAAGTTATTACACTAAAGTCAATTTATTGTGGTTCTATAATCTTCTTCCTTATATTCACCACTTCATAGAGCCAATTAGGAACCTCAACATTGACAAAATATTATTGTATCTAAATAAAATAAAATTTTGTGGAGGTATCAAGATGAGGGAGGATATTTTATGGAGGTTAGATTTCTTATGATATTATCTCATCTTTTTCTTCTTCAGCCAAAGGACTTAGGGTTTTGGGTGATGGTTAAATAATTAATTTAGGATTTAGTGTAGGATGTAGAAATAGAGAATCATCATTTTGAACTAAGGATGTTTGTTATAATGATGATTTAGATTGATAAATTGTTGAGTAGTGTTTGTTACTAAAATTTAAGGTTGAACAAAACTTTCAAGAGGAACATCTTCAATGATATAAGTAATTGGAGAACACAAGAATATTTTTTCCTAACCTTTTTATTTTTATCTTGAGAGGCCTAGAACTTGAATCAATTATTGAGATATTTTATTTTTCAGCATGTCCTTCTATCTCAGATAGGTCTACACTTTCATTAGTTGCTTGAGATGTTCCAACTTCTACTTGCTACTATTTATAGAAGCTCCCTAGTTCAATTTCTATTGTTGGTGATGGTGGAAAACCTACCTGATCATCATTAAATCCTCTAATTTTTAACCATTGTAATGTTCTCTCAAGTACACCTTCAGTTCTATTCATAAGAGAAGTTGATTCCTTTTTACTCTAATCAATATTTAGAATTGGTTCAGATTCATGTTTTTCTTTTTGAAAATTAAGATCCAATGTGTACTCATCATCAATTATTTTCTTAGGTAATTTTTCAATTCCAAATTCAAGACCCTATTTCAATGTGAATAATGATTAAAATTTGATTTTCACATCTTTTTCATCATTACAATCCAACTAATAGTCTTAAAAATTAGGTATATGTTGATAAGAAGACCTAACGAAAACTTATTATATCAAAAGAAGCTCTAGTTTCAAATGACCTTATAATAACATGTGTCATCTCTTCCCTTAATAAATTTTCCTTAGCCAATGATGAACATGTGTACCTACCAATGAAGATAGGAAATTTCACTCTAGCTTTATGTTTACTAGCTAGGAAATTGTGAGTTTCATCTAATTATCTTATCAAATCCATTAGGGCCCATTTAACATCAACATAGTTAGGAAACATGTACAATAATAAATCACATCCATAAACCATTAGATAAGAAAAATTTGTGAATTAAATGAACCAATCACCCCACCTAGAAATCTTTTTCATTACTTCCACATATATTCTCATGTTATAGGGTTATATTTCAAACATTTGAATAACATGTTAAATGAATGCATAATTTAAGATATAAAAATGATGAGCACTTTATTTTAATGTGGGATGAGGTTATAATTCATATATTTTTAGAGTTTTGATGTTTTTCACCTGATTTAATCCCATATAAAATCTCCTCCTAATAACTAGATAAAACATGTATGAAGTCATGTAGAATTTAGAAGTTGTTTTGACTTTAATCAATTGCTTATGAATTGAGTCATTAATTAGTTAGCCTTAATTGATATATTTCTTATTTTTATGAATTATTCATATTTTAGAGAGTTTTCATGATGATTTCATGGTGTTGTAATGTATGTGTCTTGTTCAGTGGATGAATTAATTTGATAACCTAAGTGATAATGATAAAGTGTGAAATGTGCTTATTCTAGTGTGCTTTATGTATGGTTGATTGATCTTCTATATTGACATGGATAGAGAATATTAGGGATGATTATGGTGATTAGAGCATATAAAAGATGTCCTAAGATGTTATATATACTTTGAGAGCTTGTGTGCATGAGTGAAATTCATTTGGCAGTCCATAGTTTTCATCTAGATAGTTTGGGTCTAATGGCAAAAAATTTGAGTAGGTAGTTTGATGATGTCACCATTACCATATGGGAATGAGTTAAGGGGATTTGGTCATATGGTTATGATCACATTATTCCCTAGTTGTTAAGTGCTAAATATTAAGTCATACTTTAAGGTTTAGTCAAAGATATGAGAGTGCAAAGTTGGCTTCTCAATCGAAATTCATTATTCTCCCATACTTAGCCAAATTTACAATATGAATAGAAAGCACTGAGTAAGCATGTTGATGAGGTCAAAATTCACATGTGTGGAGGTGTTAGGAAAAAATGATCATATGTATTTGTTAATATTTATGACTAGTTTATTTTTGATAATTTTTAGATCATGTGATGTGGTGCATCAAAAGATATGTATATGTAAAGTTGGGATCCTATGCAGTTTGACTATGTTTTCTCATAGCCAATTTTATAGTGTGGTAAGAAAAGCTGAGTGAGAATTTTAATGGTGTTATATCTTGTACATGTGAAGTTTGTAAGAGAAACTAGTCATATGGATTTATTTAATTTTGAGCATAGATTATTTGTGTTAAATTTTAAATGATGTGATGAATCATGACAAAAAGTTATGATTGCTTAAAGTTGGCCTCTCAAGTGGGTTTGGACATAGTTGGCTTTGTGATAGAAGATTTTGATAAGGAATTTTAATGGAATTGTATCTCACATGCATGAGGGTTTCAAGAGCAATATGCCACATGGTTGGATTATCTTATGTAAGGAGATCATTTGATCCAAATTTGAGATCATGTGAGTAAGCACAAAAGAAGTTATTGAGAATAAAAAATGCCTACTCAGGCATATTGAAAGGCTTCCCATACTTGGTCATTTTTTAAAGTGTTAAAGTTATAGAAAGATCAATGGTGTGCATTGCTCCAAGAAGTCAAGAAGAAGTGAGATGAGGATAGGTGCATGATGTTTAAAAAATGAGCAAAGGTACATGATAATGATATAATTACAAGTGAGAATTTATACATATTGATTGAATGGTTAGCATTGATCACTAAAGACCTAGTTGATCCATAGAGATCAATGGAGTGCATTTTCAAAGTTCCTAGATTACACAAGATGAGGTCAATGTGACTAAGTTTTAATGACTAATAACTGGTGCATATGTATTAAATATTGAACAATATCAATGATGCATAATTGATTTGAGTTGAGAGTTCACAAGATGCAAGCATTGTGTTTGAGACCATTGTCATTCAAATATTTGAATTTAACATAGGGAAAATAAGATCTCTATATTTTGTCCATATCTTTTGATATAAGTCAAATTTTCTATTAATATAAAAATCAAAGATGAAGAGGACTCTATGGTGTATCTAATGAACTTGATTTGAAGATATAAAAGTGAATATAGTTAAAGATGTTGAACCTATAAGTTGATTGTGTATTCATGATTATTCTGCAAGTGACTCAAGAAGTATATTCAAGATTTTATCAATGTTGTTTTGATGTCTCATGGTGAATTAGATATTGGGGAGTGTTTTATACTCTCTGAAGATGATATATATGGATGTTGGAGGTGTGTTCAATATATATTGAGTATGAATAATGCTTAAGAAGTTGACTGTGTGTTTGGTAATGGTGTTCATGTGTATAAGGTTTCTATTTAATTTGTTTGAGCATACACAAATGTGACCTAAGTTAAATGTGATCATTTAAGGATGTCCTAGGGAACATAAAGTGTGGACCCATGTATTTGAAAGTGGTATTGTGTTATTATTTTTCTCAAGGTAAGCTAAATGGGTGAATAGGTCTCCATGAGACCTATAAGAGCTATAAGGGCCTTATTAAAAGGTGTAGCTGGTTAAGGGTGACCCATAGATGTTATGGTTAATCCATGGAGATAATTTTGAGCCATGTATTCATGTGAGAGTTTCCTAAATGGATAAGTCATGCCTAATGAATGACCAAGATAATGGTTATCAAGATTTTTTTGTATATAGTGAAACTAAATGTGATGGTTTTTAGACTTGTAAGACTTGGATGAGGTGTGAGCATTGCAGAGAAGAAGTGAGGAGACTGAGTGTGCCTAATGGATGGGTTGAGAAGAAGAGAAAATTAAGTAATGTGTGTATGACCTATAGGTTATGATTTTGATGGCAAGATAGTAATTTTACAAGTTGAGTATGAGCGAAGATTCCTAGAGTGATCCAAAAGGATGTTTTGGATGTCTTGAGAATGAGTGAAGGATTGTTGGTGTCTATGAGAGCCTGGTGGCTATTTTGAGAGACTTATCAGAGTGTGGATAGTGTGTATGACCATTTGGTTATGTTATTATTATTATTATGATAGAGTTGTTACTATGAAGGATGCATTGATTGTTCATAGTTGAAGAGTAGGGTTAGTTGGGATATGTAATGTGTCCTAATTGATGTTTGTGTAAGTATGTAATGTGATTTGGCCAAGAGGGAGTGTTGTGTGATCCAAAAAGTGTCTTTGGATACATTGAGAGATTAATATTTAGAGTTCCATAATCAAATGTTGTTAACATGAATTCAGAGGTGGATGTGTTCATAGGTGTTGGTTTGGCAACTCAAAATCTAAGGTGGTTGTAGCCTCCTTGCAAGGTGAAACTTGCTAAAAGGTCTGGTTGTTTTTGTAGCTCAGCTAAATAAGTGTGGCATCACCTTATGGTATTGGAGTCTCACTAAATAAGGATTACAGTTCCTTAATCATTTATAGATGGTCTAAATTAGATCTTTTTATTATAGGACAATAGTCTAATTATAGGTTTCAGTGGGTTTTATTCCCCAAGAGGGTTTCCCACATATGTCTTGTGTTATGTTCTTAATCCTGCATTATATTTCTTGCTCAATGCTATGAATGTTGTGTATGCCTCATGAATGTATGTATTGATAGATTAATATTTTGGAAGGATTGAAACTAAAGTTATAATATTTGGGTTCACTAATTCATTCCCACCTCTCAGTGATTGTACCTCTAATAATTTTTATTAGATTAGGTCCTTTAGAGGAAGCTTAACAGCTTGAAGGAGATATTAAGTGGTACAAATATGACCAAGTAGTTGAGGAAATAAAATCTTGAATTGAGATCAATGGTCAAAATTCTTGAATAAAAGGTTAGTCATATTAAAGATCAAGCATGTAGAATAATGGATGACATGGTTAAAAAAGCTAAGAGGGATAAGGAGATTTTCTAAGTTCACATAATCTAGATGGATGTTGCATGTTCACACATGAAAGATAAAGAAGTTGAAATTGATCAATTAAAGATGAATCTTATTTCCCTAAAAGATGAGTATGAAAAGGTAATATTAAGATAGGCAAACCTAAAGAAGAAAAAAAGAAATTAGAATAAGATAAACAAGTTGGAAAATAAATTAGGAATCTCAAGGATCAATTAGGGGAAACTAATATAAATTTGAAGATAAGAGAAGAAGAATAACTTAAGACTCAATTAGAAGAAGAAAATGCCAAAAATAGTTCAAGGTAAGGTGAGTATGATAAGATGGAAACTAAGATAAAAATGTTGAAGAATGAACATGACCAACTGATAGACAAGTTGAACAAGATAAGAAAGGATCATGAGAAGTTTGACAAAGTCAAGGAGGTTGAAAACTTGAAGAGCAATGAAAGAAGGTCTGTTAGACAACCAAATGTTTCAAGGTATGATAGTTTATTTCATGGTCATTACTATACATGTAATAAGTATGGTCATAGAGCTAAGGACTATAAAATGAAGTCAACCAAGAATGGGCATTCATGGAGATATGATAGGAGTTTTTAGCTAAAAGTGGATCATAATTCAAATATGTCAAAAGGTATGAATGATTTTATTTGTTTCAATTGTCATAAAAGTGGTAATATTGCTAGACTCAGTCCAAATGGTGTCAAGAGGTATTTAAGGTATGCAAAAGGATATAGAGATCCTATAAGGTTTGAGAAAGAACAAACTCAAGTATGGAAATGAAATATTATCAGTGCTAATCACACTAGTCAAAAGGTTGATAAGAAATTTGATGTAGAGGGCTATGTTGTAGATCAATCTAAACTCAAAGATCAAGTTGGTAAGATGACTATAGAAGATAAGAAGAGTCAATATATGGTATGGATACCTAAGGTAGTAAAGTTTAAGGAGACTAACTCTATTAATTCCAAGATTCTTGATTTATTGATTGCTAAGGTGGAAAAAGGATACAAAATGAAGAGTCAAGAGTTTCTATGACAACATTTATTGACAAGTTTGAAGAAAAGAATTAAGTTAAATTCAAGCAAGATTTCAAGTCAGATGAGAAAGATATGGAGATATGGGAGTCTCCTAAGTTTTGGGACTTTTAGTGTCTCGATGTTAAAGGGGTGTCTTTGTCTAGGCTTCAAAAAGACACTTGTTAGTCAGAGGAAACTTAGTGGCTGTCAGATATTATTTGGTAACAAGGTATGTTTGTGAATTACTTTATATATCTATTTGTTATAAAAAGAAGTTTGTGAAGAATCTCAATGGTTCCATCTTGAGAAGGAGTTATATATTTGATCATGATTTGGTAGAAAAGTGAGTTTCAAATATCTATCTACATATTAGTTTGTGGTAGATGCCAAGTAAGACTATAAGTTGAAGGCTTTTCTTCTAAACTTATGTTATATATCTTGTTAATCCTATTAAAGGCTCGTTGAATAGTTGTATATGACATGGAAGTTCATAGTGCTCTAAAGATGAGGTATCTCTATATGAGTATTAACTATGATTGGATAATATTTTAAGACTTATTTAAGATGTCATGTTCTTGATGAAGCATAAGGTTAGAAGGATCTTTGTAATTTGTCAAGTCCTAGGATCAGAGGCTTGAGTAGTTGAATCTAAGAAATAAGGTGTGGAGAAGCAAGTTTGTGTTCTCAAGATGATAATGTCAATTAGAATAGGTCTTTGGTTAAGGGGGAGAAACAAGTTCATGAGTTTTCTCTAGAGGTTAGTGAAGGAGCTATTGAACAAGGTTAGTATGGGTGATTCCAAGTGGCTTAATGAGTTTTATACTTAGAAAAGTCTATACTTTAATGTGATCCAAGTGATTTTTTGGTCTGATGATATGTTGAAGCCAAATTGAAGATTTTTGAGTACTCTCTAGTGTCTTAGTTTTTAGTTTAAGGGCAAACATGCCTAAAATGGGTTATATGATGTATGGGTTCCCAAAGATATGGAATATCAAATATTGGTCCAAGAGTGTGTGATGGGTGTCTCTAGGTGTGAAAATAGTTTTAGAGGTGTGCATTGACTAGAAGGAGGTTTTGTTGACCCTATTTGTTTTGAGATTCTAAGGTTTTAGGCTATACTAAAAAATTGGTTTGCCTTATGAGTTGAGGTCTGAGGCTTCTTACTTTATTGAATGGGTCAAATGGGTGGTCAAATAAATCTTTAAAAAGAATTTAAGGTTTTTTTTCTCAAGTTATTCTACTTTTTATCAATATAGAGGGTTAATTAGTTAGTAGGTTTGTGAAGAAAGTATGTCGTAGAGGATGATCATGCTAATGAAAATTGGTGTGCTTAAGGGGGAATATGAGAGTGATCTAGATATGGATTTTTAGGTCCTGAAGATGTGTCTATTGAAAATTGTGTGCTCTATAAGGTTTAGATAGGGCTACAAAGAGGTTAAAGAGGCCTAGTTTGAAGAAGAATGATTTTTATATCTCTCTAAAAGAGAAAGGTATGAATATTTCAAGGTATGTTCTCAAGTTATTTTAGTGCATGTTTCCTATTTTATATAGTAAAGATACAGAGTTTGTGGTCATGGAAGTGTCTTGAGAAAGAAGGATAGTAAGCCTGGATGGTGGTTTGCCATGGTGTGTGGAGATCTGAAGATGATTAGAAGGTGAAATTACTCAAATTTATTAAGGAGAGTCCCTCTTAGATGTTTCTTGATGTTTTCCATCAATATTTATATGTTTTTATGTGTTATTTCTTCATTGGTTGCAGTAATTGATTGAAGACAATGTTAGCACAGAGCAAGAGGATGTTGTCAAGGTAAGATGAAGTAGGTTAAAGGTAAGGGGGAGTTTGTATCATCTTTCTAAGATGGTCCTTTCCTACTTGATAATATTTTTAGGTCCTCAATATTAGTGTGTGCCCACTTTGTCATTATGTCAAAATGGGAGAAAGTTCCTATTGGGAAGAAAATTACTATTGTGCTATTACTTGAAGAGAGAGAATGTGTGTTGTATATTGCTATTTATGATGGTTGTTGACATAAATGATAAAGGGGGAGACTGTTAGAGAGTTTTTATGATGATGTCATGATGATGTCATGAATGTGTCTTGTTGAGTGGATGAAGTACTTTGATAGCCTAAGTGATAATGACAAAGTGTGTAATGTGCTTGTTCTAGTGTGCTTTATGTATGGTTGGTTGATATTCATTATTGACATAGATAAAGAGGATCAGGGATGAGTATGGTGACTAGATCATGTGAAACAAGTCCTTAAGATGTCATCTATGCTTTGAGAGCTTGTGTTTATGAGTAGAATTCATCTGGTAATCTATAGTTTTCATCTAGATAGTTTGGGTTTAGTGGCAAAAAATTTGAGTAGGTAGTTTGATGACATCACCATTGCCACATGGAAATGAGTCAAGGGGAGTTGTTCATATGGTTATAATCACATTAATCCTTAAATTTTATTCACTAGATCTCAAGTCATACATCAAATCATGGTCAAAGATATGAGAGTGCAAATTTGGTTTCTAAGTAAAAATTCATTATTTTTCAATACTTAGCCAAATTTGCAATATGGATAGAAAGAGATAAGCATGTTGATAAGGTAAGCATTCGCACACGTAGAGGTGTTAGGAGAAAATGATCATATGGGTTTGTTAATTTTTTTTCCTAGTTTATTTTCACTAATTTTAAAATCATGCAATATAGTACATCAAAAGATATGCATATGCAAAGTTGGGCTCCTAGGTAGTTTGACTATGTTTTCCCATACTTAGCCAATTTTGTAATGTGGCAAAAAGAGTCAAGTGATAATTTTGATGGTGTTATATCTTGCAAGTATGAAGGTTTCAAGATAAAACAATCATATGGGTTTGTTCATTTTTAAGTATAGATGATTTCTGCTAAATTTGAGATCATGTGCTAAAGCATGATAAAAGTTATGATTGCTAAAAGTTGGCCTCTCAAGAAGGTTTTGACATAGTTGGCTCTATGATAGAATATTTTGAGAAGGAATTTTAATTGAATTATATCTCTCATCTATGAGGGTTCCAGGAGCAATGTGTCACATGGTTGGATTCTCATATGTAATTTGATCATCTATTCTAAATTTGAGATCATGCAAGTAAGTTTAGAAAAAGTTATTGAGGATAAAAAATGGATACTTAGGCATATTGAAAAGTTCCCCATACTTGGTCATTTTTTAAAGTGTTAAATCTTGAGCAAGATCAACTGTGCACATTACTCTTAGAATTTAGGAAGCAGTAAGATGAGAATAGGTGCATGATGTTTAACAACTAATCAAAGGTATATGATAATGATCCAATGGTAAACGGGCATTTATACATATTGATTGAATGATGAGTGTTTATCACTAAATACCTGGTTGATCTATAAAGATCAGTGGAGCACATTGAGTCAAAGTTCCTAGATTTCATGAGATGAGGGCAACATGACTAAGTTTTAATGACTAAGCATTGGAAACTATTTGTTAAAGATTGAAAAATATATATGATTTGTAATTGATATGAGCTAAGAGTTCATGAGATGAAATAATTGTGTTTGAAGGTTAACTATGACCGTTATCATTCAAATATTTGAATTTAACACAGGGAAAAACTATAGCTCTATATTTTATCCATATCTTTTGATAAAATTCAAATTTACTATTGATATAAAAATCAAAGATGAAGAGGACTCCATGGTGTATCTAATGAACCTAATTTTAAGATTTGAAAGTGAGTAAAATCAAAGATATTGAGCTTAAAACTTGACTTTGTGTTCATTATTATTCTAAAAGTAACTTGAGAAGGATATTTGAGCTTGTATCGATGTTGTTTCGATGTATCATGATGAATTATCTATTGAGGAGTGTTGTAGACTCTATTAAGATGTTTTGTATGGATTTTAGAGGTATGTTCAATCTATATTGAGTATGAACAATTATTAATAAGTTTATTGTATGTTTGATAATGGTGTTCTTATTTATAAGGTCTTTATTTGAGTTGTTTGAGCATACACAAAGGTGAGATAAGGTAACTATGATAATTTGAGGATTTCCTAGGGGACATAAGGTGTGGACCCAAGTATTTAAAAGTGGTCATGTGTTATTATTTTCTTAAAGGTAAGCTAAATGGGTGAATATATCTCCATGAGACCTTTAAGAGCTACAAGGGCATTATTAAAAGGTGTAACTACTTAAGGGTGACCCATAGATGCTATGGTTGACCTATGGAGATTTTTTTGAGCCATGTATTTATGTGAGAGATGCCTTAAGGGATAAGGCATGCCTAATGGTCAACCAAGGTAGAGATTATCAAGATTAATCTATATATAGTGAAACCAACTTTGATGGTTTCTAGACTTGTAAGACTTGGATTGAGGTGTGAGTGTAGAAGTAAAGAAGTGAGGAGGCTGAGTGTGCCCAATGGATGGGTTGAGAATAAGAATAGATTAAGGATTATGTATATGACTTATAGGTCATGTTTTTTATGGTATAATAGTGCTCTTATAGGTTGATCATGAGCAAAGAGGCCTAGAGTGATCCAAAAAGATATTTTAGATGTATTAAGAATGAGTGAAGGATTATTGGTGTCTTTGAGAGATTAGTGGATGGTTTTAGAGATTGATTAGAGTGTGAATAGTGTGCATGACCATTGTGAATAGTGTGTATGACCATGTAGTTATGTTATTATTATTTTGACATAGTTATTTCCATGATGGATGCATTGAGTGTGTAGAGTTAAAGAATGGAGTTATTTAGGATATGTAATGTGTCCTGATTGATCTTTGTGTGTTGGTTCAAGTATGTAATGTGCTTTGGCCAATAGGGAGTGTTGTGTGATCCAAAACATGGATTTGGATACATTGATAATTAGATTTTCATCAAGTGTTATTGACATTAGTTTAGAGGTGGATGTGTTCATAGGTGTTATTGTGTTAGCTCAACATATAAGGTGGTTGTAGCCTCCTTACAAGGTGAAACTTGCTAAAAGGTCTACCTACTATTGTATCCCAGGTAGATATGTGTGGAAGCACCTTATGGGATTGATGTCTCAATAAATAGGGATTGTAGTTATTTGATCATTTCTAGATGGTCTAAATTATATCTTATTATTATAAGAAAGTAGTCCAATTACAGGTTCCAGTGAGTTTTATTACCCAAAAGGGCTTCCCATGTATGTCTTGTGTTATGTGCTTGATCTTAAATTGTCTTTATTTCTCATTACTATGAATTTTGTATATGCCTCATGAATGTATGTATTGACTAATTAATAATTTATAAGGATTGGAACTAAAGTTTAAACATATGGGATCACTGATTCAACCCATTCTTAGTGATTGTACCTCTAACACCATATGTACCTGTACATCCATGTATGGAAGTGTCTTACAACTAGGATTCTAAACACCCTATATAAGAGTGTGATCATGTCATTCACTTAATTTATTACCTATACCAGATCCTATTGAAGAACAAATACTATCAAATTCCAACATTGAAATGTTGTTAGGATCAATTTTTATGATTTTTAGCCTATCCATATCATTTTATTACATTAATAAATAGTTGCCTATACCTACATGTTCATACAAGATAAATGTCTTAAGGTCATCAACCTTTTGTATAATATACTTTGTTTTCAATTCTATTTTGATGTGTTATTTCACTCCTTTGATAGTAATAATTACATGTGACAAGTTTAACTTCAACTCACTACTAATTTCCTTACATAAGTTTCTCCCCAAGAGGATACCATATGCTTCTAGGATATCAACTACTAGAATGTTAATATTAATCCTCTTCTATGCAAAATTTACAAGAGCAACTTGGGAATATTTGATTTAGCCAACAAGTGGAACTTGCTTAGCCTTTGTTGAGTATCAATGACTAAAAGTTTTTGTACTTTTAAAACCAAGGTCTTGGATAACTTTATCTAACATTAAATTATTTGAGGCCCGTATGTCAATAATTTTTTTTTAACTTTACATACTTTAAGGAATAAAGAGATGTATAAAGGCTTAATGTTGTTTGATTTTGAAGTCATTATGGCCATAAAATTTATCAGATTGCAATAAAGTAGGGTGGTTATAATTTATTTAGCATTATCTTTATTTTGAGTGAGTTTTTTTCATTTATAAACTCTAATAGACTATTTAGTTGATTAGGGTATGTTCTCAAATATTCAACTTGTGACATATGGACTTTAGTCTTGCTAACATGCCCGATTATGTCAAAAGTAGGAAAACTAGAAAAATAATAAACTTTATACATTTTGAGATATATTGATATTATTGACAAGAGGAATATTTTTGGATAAATAGTAGAAATAGTCAAAAAGGGCTAACTTGATTTAGTTATTGGTTATTTTCCTTTCATTTGAGTAGGATGTAGTTTTCCTTATGGAAGAATATCTCTTTTAGATTCTTCTTGAAATTCATTTTGTTGCTTATTATAATTTTGGGCTCTTATGAATACTATAAATAATTGATTGTTCATATCTCCCACATTTTCCTCATAATCATCTTTTGAATTATATTCTAGGAACACATGTATGGAGTCACCACTAGGTTCTTAAATTTCACATTCTTGAAGATCTAGATTTTTAATTCTTTTTCTTCTTCAATCTATTCATATTTTAATATCTCTTATGTATGCAAAAAAATATTCACATGTGGATTTGTGTTTTTATGAGGAGAAGATTCAAGCTCAATTTTTGGCTGAGAAGCTTACAGTCTAAGATGATATCTTTAAAAATATACAAAATTTCTTCTTGGGATGTCTTGATAAGGAATAGTGATGGTTTTTTGAGTAGTTGATTCTTCAATTTTGTTATGTCACTCTCCATTTTTTACAAAATTTTTTTAGTGGAGGATTGACCTGAACTCTACATTTTATGTTTTGATGATTCTTTATTTAATTTCTTGGCCATTATCATATAATATTCAATATCAATAGATAACATCTAAGATGTAGTCAAATCAACTAATTTGGATCTTCTTAATTGATAAATTACCTCTAGAAATTTGGAATTGATAAAGCAACACTTCTAATTCATCTGTAAGTTTCATAGTTACTAGTATTTTATGTTGTAACTTGTTGAATTTAGATACAAAATATCACATAGGTTTATGTGTTTATTTCTTCATCTAAGTGAGTTGAGCCAATAATGTGTGTTCATATTTTTTTGGTTTGAAGCTAATTTAAAACTTAGTTTTCATATCATTCCAATTTTTTATAACTCATAGAAGGAAATGATAAAACTAATCTATAGATCCATTTTGGAGAATTTCAACAAACAACCTTACTACATTATCTTCATGTTCAATTATTTGAATCCCAGATGTTAAATAAAAATTAGTGATATGTTCATCTATATGTTTCTCACCATCACCTAAAATTTTATAAAGTTATTCTGTGGACCTTTCAAAAGGTGATGTAACTGTCCTAGAGTTAGAGGACCAATTATGTTTCCCCAAGGTTATGCCATCATTGGAAATATTATTTTTAATGGGATAAAAATTATTGATAGAATAAGATCTTGAATTTTAATTATTCCTCCTTGAGATTGTTTATCTTTTTTATAATTATAAGGGAAGTTGGTTATTCTTTTGAGTTTACCTCTCAATTCTAAACTTAACATAAAACCTGAAGATTCTTGAACTTTTTAAAAAAGATCAATTTCACCTCTAAACTTAATAGCTCTAGTGAATATTTTCTTTGAAAATTTTGATATATTTATTGTTGATGAAGATCTTTCCCAAATAGAAGAATTCTTTATGATGATAATCTTTGTTAGATTCTTCATGCAACTAGTGTTTCAACTCTTTATGACAAAACTACATGGTTTTATTCTTATTCTATAACCTCAATACATCTATAGAAATATGATGAACTAATTATATTATCCCAATAAAATTCTCTTAGATAAGATGAAATATCTTCTAGAGTTTGACTCAACCAATCTAGCCTAGGTTGAAGAAATGGAGATTAAGGTGCCTGGATGGTCATGAGAAGAAATTTTGATTGTATAAAGTCTCTAAGTCAATATATGAATTGTTAATAGTGCTTGTATTCTATAAGTAATTTAGTGTTCATTCAAGTAATATTTAAATGATCTTATTAAATGTTGATAACTCTATTAATAGTGTTGAATTGAGTGTAACTTATTTCATTATCCCATGCTAATTTTTGAATACTTGAAGCAATATTTTATTCTATCATCTCTATCTAATTTAGACCAGGTTGATGATCAATATTTTGAAGGGTTAAAATGGTCATATGTGAACTTACTAATTTTGATCAACTAAATGAATTTTATGAGATTACCTATTCTCAATAATTATTTCTACTCTTTCCACATGTTCTAATTCTTGATTCAAAATATCCAAGATAATTTGAAACTGAGCTAATAAAAATTCTTTAGATTCCTAATAAATCTATTCAATATGTGAAATAATATCTAATTACAAATACTATTCCAAATTTAGTTAAGGTTGATAGAGTGGTCTTTAATTTTATGGTAAAGTCATATGGACCAATATCTCAAAATGTGGGTTTCTCAAATGTTTTAAATACATGCCCCATAGTGGGCAAAAAAAGCTATTGGTGAGAAAAAATTTAAAGGGATAAATAGTCATTTATCATCAATAGTTAGGTGACAAAGTCCCTCTCATATTATCTAGTGGAGACACCTTTGTTGAAAACCAATATGATGTCATAAAGTAAAATATTTACAACATAAACGAGTTTCATCAAGGTAGTACTTTTAACCTAAAAGTATGAAAAGGTTGGGTAAATGAAAAAATCATAGAGTGTTTTGAAGGAGATTTATGTTTTATAAGGATGATAAATACAATATAACCAATAAGTTGAATCTAGAGACCTATTTGAATTGTTAAGAGGTTTGGAATATAATTCCTAATGGAAAATCTATTTCATTTAATGGATAGGAAAGACATATATGTTTATAAAAATGCACAACATAAACCAAAACAACCACATAAATTATAATATAAAATAATGATTAATCTATATTTTTCTTGTTAAAAAGTAAATAATTACTCTTTATTTCCACTGAGATTTCTCTAAAATGAAAATGACAAATATATATTCAAAAAGAAATGTTATGATGATTTTTTTGTGGTTTCTAACTAATTTATAACTCAGACAACATCCTAAAAACAAATATTCTAATACATGAAAATATTAGACATATTATCTACTTAGAAATCTTGAATATAAAGTTTTAAAAATCTTCTTTTTATTAACCTTCGTTGGATTACAAGTATAATTTTGACTTTTAAAAATTCTCTTAGAATTTTTTTAACTGTCAATCCCATTATAAATGAGCCCCTAACTTATATTTATATCTTGAATTTTTTGGTTATAGTGTATAACCACTTTTTTACCATATTTAAGGACTTGTAAAAATACATTAGTCAATCTACATACTTAAAAACTTGTAAAAATGTGTTGAGAAATTTGCACAAATTGCAAAATTTATTTGGGATTTTTAAAATTTGAAAAGCATGTTAAAAAATTTACATGACTTGAAAAATTTTAATATAAAATTTACACAACTCAAAACTTACAAAAATATATTAATACAATTACATGAGATACAATGTTAAAACCCATAATACATTATATGACTTGAAAATATTAAGTTGGATACATGAGAATAAATATTTTTGACAAATTAACCTAATTATTCTTCACTAAGATAAATAGGAGTTTTCTTTTTTTACTATTGTAACTTCTTCTCCTTACCTTGATGTTTATCAAATCTTTGTAGGATCTCAAAAACATTTTTTTCATCAGGGCCATCTGAATATGTGAAATCCACCTCTACATCACAATGTAGTTATAACATTTTGTTAGTTATTATGTGATGTTTCTTCATTATTGAATTGATATTATTCGAACTAAATTTCTACTTGACTAATATTTGAATTCATCTAGAATTGAAAGTAGGCTTAGGAGTTATAACATCCTCAATGTTTTTCTTGAATTGAATGATGACATTGTCTAGAGAGACTACTTTACTATCATCATCAATTATTGTGAAATTTAATTTTTGTATCCCTCCTATAATATCAAGAATAACATCTTCTCCCATGTATTTAGAATTATATAAATTTTTACGCCTTCTTTGATAATGTGGATTATGAACCTCATAACTCCAAGAAATTTATTTACATATACAACTTCATATTTATGAATGAATTATGATTTAATAAGATCATATAAATCAGCATTATAAATTTATTTAAACATAGGAAGAAATTCTTCCAATTTATACACTTCTTTAGTATATTAATCTTCTAATTTGTTGTATCATCATATTTTGATTAGATCTAAAAACATAGATCCATTCCAGTATGGATAGAATTGACTCCAAGTTGTATAATTTCTTAAGACCAATGATTTTTTGCCTTAACCATTATTCCAATTTATCCTACCACATTTATTGTTTGAATATCTAAAATTTTATGGACATCTAAATAAGAATATTGAATCAACTATATTAATTTTTGAACCACTATGGTGAATTTCTTAACTTTCATTTTGAGCTGATATTTAGTTAATTTGTCATGATCTATTTTTTGAACAATGTGCCAATATCAATTAAAACCTTCTCCTTCATTCCTTAAATTTTAGATTTTCCCAAATGTATTATAATTATTTGATAACATGAAGTAGCAACACTATCCTTTTCCTTTTCTATAGGGGGAACACCTAATTCTGCATATCTTTATCCTTTTTCTTTGATTATTCTTGTCACAGTTTTAGGTTTCTTGATTATCCATGGGGGAAGAGAATATATTTCACTAAAGCCAATTTCTTATGGTTCTATATTCTTCTTCCTTTTCTTATCCACTTTATCAAGCCAATTAATAACCTCTAACATTGAAAAGAGATTGTTACTTCTGAACAAACTCAAATTTTATAGAGTTATTAAGAGGAGGGAGGATACTTTTTAGAGGTTATATTTATTATGATATTATCTCATATTTTTTTTCTTAAACCAAAGGACTTAGGGTTTTGGGTGAAGGTTCAAGAATCAATTCAGGATTTGCTGGAGGATGTATATATAGAGAATCATTAGGCTAAACTGAGGATGTTGGTAATAATCAGGAGTAACATGTGATAAATTGTTGATTAATGTTTGTTACTAATATTTGATGTTGAAAAAAACTATCAAGAGGAACATATTCAGTAATATAAGTAATTATAGAACAAGAATATTTATTTCCCAACATTTTTATTTTTATCTTGAGAGGCCTAGAAATTGAAATAGTTATTGAGATAATTTAGTTTTTATCCTCTCCTTCTATCTTAGGGTAGTCTTAACTTTCATTAGTTATTTGAGATGTCCTATCTTATTCTTGATACTATTTATGGAAGTTCCCTAGTTCAACTTATGTTTTTGTTGGTGGTAGGAAACTTGCCTAATCAACATTGACTCCTTTGATTTTTAGCCATTAAAATGTTCTCTCAAGTACACCTTGAGTTATGTTCATAATATAAGTTGATTCCTTTTTACTCCAATAAACATTGGGAATTGGTTTAGATTCAATATTTTATTTTTAAAAACTGAGATCCAATGTATCCTCATCATCAAGTATTTTCTAAAGGACTTTTTCAATACCAAATTTAAGAACCTGTTTCACTATGAATCATGAGCAATATTTAATTTTCAAATATTTTTCATCATTACAATCTAGACAATAGTTTTAAAAATGAGGTCTATTCTAATATGAAGACCCAAGGACGTGTGATACCAAAACTCTTATATAAAAAGAAGCTCTACTTTCAAATGTCTTTATAGTAACCTGTGTCATCTCTTCATCAACTAAATTTTCCTTAGCCAATGATGAGCATGTGTACTTGTAAATGGAGATAAGAAATTTCACTCTATCTTTAAGTTTAATAACTAGTAACTTATGAGTTTTATCTAATTATATTACCTATTCCATTAGGACCCATTCATCATCAACATACTTAGAAAACATGTATGATGATAACTCACATATAAAAACCATTAGATAAGAAAAATTTGGGAACTAAATGTGCCAAGATCCCCACCTAGTAATCTCTATCTTTGCTTCCATAGATATTATAATGTTAGAGGGTTATCTTTCAAAAATTTAAATAACATACTGAATGAATGCATCATTTACCCTCTAAAAATGATGAGAACTTTCTTTTAGTGTGAGATAAGGTCAGAATTCATATGTTTTTTTGGTTTTGATGCTTCCCACCTAATTTAGTCCTCCATAAAATCTCCTCCTATAAATTGCATAAACTAAGTATGAAGTCATGTATAATTTAGGAGTTTTTTTTTACTTTAATTAGATATTTTTAGATTGAGTCACTGATCAACTTCCCCCAATTGATATATTATATCTTTTGATGAATGATCCATATGTACTTATACATATAAGTCTAAAAGTGACTTGAAGTTAGGATTGAAACAACTCTATGTAAGAGTGTGATCATGCCATTCACTTCATTCATGAATTCAAACCTTGAGATATTATTTTTAATCCTTGTTGCTAAATTTTTAGGTGTTGTGAGCCAATTTTTTTTTCCATTTTACATAAGAATTGACATTATCATCCCATAACTATTAAGATAAATCAGGAAACAAGTTAACACATGATTATCATTATAGTAATTTCAATAAATTTGTAATATGTTTTGGAACTAAACATATTACATATTCTCCTTTAAGATTCAACAATTATCCTTTATCAGGGTCATAATGCACAACTATGGTTAAAACCAATTTCAGGGTTTGCATTGAAGTTGTAAAAGAAGCTACATTTGTTAATCCACTATCATGTATACTTTGTCCATAGTCTATCTTATGTACCCCATTAATTCTATTCAATAAATATTCCATATTGATGTGTCTTATATTAGTGTTAATTATGTTATCAAAGTTCTAATTTAGGCTTGATGGAGGAATGACACCTTGAAATAATTACTCCATCTTTGATTCCTCTTCTCCTTACAGAATATTCTTTGGAGGATTTTTCTTTAGAGTAATGTTAGTAGGAGTCTTGAATGATGAAATATAAAATAATCACACTTATTGGTAGATGAAACCTGTACTATATTATAGCTATCCAAGAGGATTTTTTGATAAATTAATAAAAACCTTGTTTTTTAGAAAAAATACTCATAAAGGAAGGTGAGTCTAATGGATTTGTTGACATCAAGGTCAGATACCAAGGGTAATACAAACACTACCATCAAGTTCTAATGGGTGTGTTTAAAATACCATCAAGTTTTGATGGGGGTGTTTGAAATGCCATCAATTTTCGGTGGGTGTGTCAATACCTACCAAGGTCTGATAGGTTTGTAATCATATATCTCAGGGTCCACTTGAGATGCATAAAATAATGTGGGGATATGAAACAGGTGAAAACTAGGTAGGAAAAACCAAGAGAAAAATGGAGTTTTAGGAAAAAATAGATAAGTGCATAAAATTAGGGTTTTAGGGTTTTTTCAAGAGAGTAATTATGAATGTACAACAAGACCTTAAAAATATGAAAAAACATGTTTAAAAGATAAATGTGAGAAAAATAAACTTGTTAAATAATGAGTTTTATATGCATAATGTAAATAAGGCTTTGAAGGGACTTACCTCTAATTAAGTTTCAAAACCCTAGTAATTGATTGCAAAGGCTTGGTGAATGATGGATGAATGCAATCATGCAAGTGAAGGATATAATAAAAATAATAAATATCTATGTAAATGATTTTTAAATACATATCAAAGAGGTGAAAGATAATTATAGGGTCAAGAATATAAATAGGTTGGCATGTGTAAGGGGAGAGATGTCATTAATGGTTGAAAAAAGGATTTTTGGTAAAAAATTGAGAATTAAAGCATGATTTTATATACATTAGTATCTAAGAGGGATGTTTGTAATCATATTAGGTTCTGGTCAATTTACATACACATATGTTAGACTTTGTTGGTTTTTTTTGCAACATTGGTGGTCCCAATTAATGTGCCTATAACATGTTCAGACTTTACCATAAGTGTTTACAACATAGGCAAGTTTCATCAAAGGTGTTGACAACCTCTCCAAATCCATATGATGTGTTCACATACCTATTAGGATCTAAGGGTGTTAATTTTTTTTTCAAATTTAAACTTAAATAAGTGTACTTAAAAAAATTTCCAAGTCATTTGAATTACTTGAATTTACAGTGATTAATTTCCTAAAAAAATGAAAAACACATTATTGACTAATTTTGAATTTCACTTTTTTTGACATTTTGACCATCTTTAAAAAATAGAGATAACACTTTATCTATATTATTTATATGATAACCTCAAGGTAAAATCATTATGGTAAGACCATATAGTGAACTTGACTAAATGTAATGTAGTTCTATTATCACAGAGTATCAAAGCTAAGGTGCCAAACTACATAGTTATGTTTTCCTCAAAGAATTTGATGACTTCCTTGGTTGTGATATTATTTATTTCCATTGATTCTATCCACCTTGTGCAATAATTAGTTTTTTTCGTGTACACATAATATTTTCTAACATTATCAATGACTAATGATTTATCTCTTGTAGGAACTCATTAAGTCTTAATTTCTCTAAGTGCATTCCCTAAAGAGTATATTGGGAAAGGGGTGGGTAGACCATTGGTGCTTCACAATATTTTTGTCCCTTATACCACCACTTGAAACCAATACAAACCTCCCATATACACTTCCCTAAGCAAAGACACCTCTTTTAAATACTCTTCCAAGAAAGTCACTCCCTTAAATAACCCCTATCTAAACTAAAAACCCTTTTTGACATTTACCAAACAATGTCAACTTGGGCCAAACCTATAATCAAATTATATTAGCATGTTATGGGTTTAGGTCAACCTTGACCAACCCAAACTAGGGCCTAATTTGATTTTATCAATTAATGATATAGGGTCAATTGGTCTGACTCCATTATCTAAAATTTTGGAAAGGTTTAGGGTTAAATCTAACTATGTATACACATCATTTTTTCCATTTCTTAAAGAGAAGTAGAGTTAATCATTCATTTTCACTTATTTAAAATCTACTCTTCCACCATTATACTTGAGGAGTCATTACTTAGGGTTTCCACTTGGTGAAGAATCTTGTCATGTGGAAAAGTCTTTGATGATTTGGACTATCTTAGTGATCCTTAAAAACCACAAAAACCACTTAAAAAGCACTTTAAGACAAGGGAGAGATTGAGTATCTATGGGTTCATCTTCAAGGTAAGTATCTCTAACTATTAATCCTATATTTTAGTAGATAGAAGTATCATAATAAATTTATTTTGAATGTATTTATCTCTCCATACATTAGGGTTATATCTATATTGATTTAGTTAAAATTATTCTATGAATGTTTAATTTAATGTTTATTACCCCCATTTTTCACCACAAAATTTTGGTGATCACTAGGTTAGATTGTACTTCAATTTGTATTTACTTTGTGAATATATAAAACATAGGAATTAACTAGGTTAATTACATGGTGTTGCTAGATTAGAGGCTTTGGAATCCTCTCTACTAATATTAATGTTGTAAGGGACCTCTTGGTTAGGTATAATAGATTCATCTTTGTCATGACCTTGATTTTTTAAATTTACCAACAAGTGAAAGGGTAAGTGTGATTTATCTTCTCTAAGCTAGGATTGATTTGTAAATTAGCTTCACTTTCCATTATATACATTTTGGTGAACCTGATGTGAATATAAACCTTGTTTTATTTCATGCATTAAATTTTTTATCATCTTATATATTTTTATTTCTATAGTATAATATCAAAAATATCATTATAGTCTAATAGTTTGTGCATTGGTTTAACACACCGTCACCCCAAATTGACTTTGTTTTCTTTGTGAAGATATTCTCCAACTATAGGTAATTAGATCAATCAAATCAACATAGTTATATTTTTTAGTAAACATATTTATATACTTAGTTGAATCAGTTGGATCTATTTGTTGATCATTGTTAGCATATAGGTTTGTTGAATTTATTAACCAAGTTGACTTTGTTTGTAGCTTCTTTTAAACACATAGGTTTTTTAGACTTCATTAACCTAGTTGACTCTATTCGTAAAATATAATAATCATCATTTTAGAAACACAACATAAAATTAACAAATTAAGCACCTTTAAAATTACCAAGGTTCATTCTTATGTTCTCTATCATTTCTATTTTTCATTTTCAGTCTTATTTTTCACATTTTACAATCTATAATACCGTAACCCTACAATGAACTAGGTTGAATATCTTGACATAGTTATGTATATTATTTTTTTCTAGAAGTCTCAGTTGACCTATTCAATTATGTTCTTTTAGGTCTTACTTTCATGGATATTAACAACCCTATCAACTCTATTTTTTAAGTTTGCATATAATGTTGCATGAACTGACTCTGTAATTTTCACAAATAAAGGCATCAACCTATTTTGTTAGTAATTAATTCAATTTTATTTTCAATTGATTATTTTCTTAGAGTAAAAAACATAAAATATATAAGAGGTTTTCAATTTACCAATTTAGTCACATGATTTTTCTCTTTTACACACTTAACACTATAAAAATCTACACATTTTCTTCCCAAGGTCTACTTTCCTAGATTTCATCACTAAGGGGGAAGTTGACTTGATTTTATAGCCAAGTTTAAACATGTGTTATATGGTATATATTGTAAAATCACCCAACACCATTATTGATGCATGATTGTGAAGTGAGGGGATAGGCCCTAATACCAAACCAATACCATCATCAATATAGATCCCTTTCAGTGTAAACTACATAAAACTATACATAGATTGATTTCTACTTCCTTATTATAACTAAATATCTATCACATTAATTTAAAAATTTATTATAATTTAACAACATTTAGGAATGACCACTTAGCTTAGCATTTACATTCAATTTTTATTACTTGCTCTTTTATCATTATATTTCATATTACAAAACTTGTACTAGTCAGCATTATTATAAGGTTTATGATGTGTTATATAATTATATCAAACACATTGATCTAATTGTTTGTGTTCTCAATTATATTTGTGTATTTATTATCTTTTAAAAAATTTCCATGTCTTTATAACATAGTCAACCCTATTGACACAATCTATTACAGTCTACTTGTCTAGTTTACCTTCAACACATAGTTGACCTATCTGAATGTGTAAATTTTTAGCCTACCTCAATTTTACCATCTATGAAAAAAATTAAAATATTTAGAATATTTATTTTTCATCCTATTATATTGGTTTTAACTATAGAATATATTATCCCAATTGAATCTGTACCTACTGTTTGATACTATTCTATAATTGATTGACTTTGTCCTTGTTTTTCCTCTTTGATTTTTGATTTCAAATTTTACATTGAAGCATTATGAAATCCCATATAATAATATTTTTGGACAACCTAAATACATTCATATGATATATGGGATGTTATTTTATTCCTACCTTCATTACCCAGAAGGATCTTCATTCTTGGAGTAATTTTTCTCATCCCTCATATTTTTACTACAAATTTCTCTAACTGATGAGATTGATGGATCAAACCCATTCTATACTTATCAATACTATTCTCTTTAAGTCACCTTATTATACTATGGGTGAAATTGACATAATCCTAACAAATAACCCCATAGGAAACCTTCTCAACACCAACAACCCACCTCCTAGAAATATAACACCTATAAACCCTCCCCCTAATATCAATATAAGGAATCCTCCTCCTACCTATCCTAATAATTATCTTCCCAACACCAATCTTCTAGTTGATACTACTCAAATTCTTACACAAATCATGAAACAAATGAACATAATACAAACATTTAATACCTCTCAAATGATGAAACTACAACATCATTTGATAAACGTGGATAATAAACCTCCTATTATTCTTCCCCAAAATAACCAAAATTTCATCCCTCCAACTCTTAAAGATGTCATATAAAATATCATTCCCAAACTTTTTGTGCACAACAATATGCTTCAACACATTCAAAATGAACCTTTATCCCCTTTAATTATATCTATTAATATTGGTAATATATCTCTAACTATTAAATATGATGGGACTAAAGACCCTTCATCTTTTCTCAAAATATTCAGTAATCTTTATAAAGAGTGGATTTAAACTAATACCTTTTCCACTACTAAAATTTTAGTTAAAACCTTCACTAGTGATGTATTAAAATGGTATAACCAACTTATTCAACATTGTATATGGAAAATTTAGGATTTAGTTGATCCTATAGTTAAAGAATTTCAACATAATGATCTTCCTAAAAATTATCTTAGCCATTTTATTAATGCTAAATAATCCCCTTCCAAATAGTCTCATGATTTTATCAAAAAATGGAAATATTTGGCTCAAAAATTTGATCACAAGATGACTGATGATATATTATTCAAACTTTTCATAACTACCTTAACACCTTCCCTCCAATACAAGTTTAAGAATTTTACTCCCCAAACTTTAAATGATGCTATCAATCAATATAAGTAACAAGACTTTCTAATGAAACAATTCAAACCCAAAATTAAAACCATTAAGGGATCTTTCCAACATTCTACCAATGCAATCATTGGCAATCCTCCTCAACCCAAACCATGAGTATCCAAAATGGATAATCCCAAAGCTTCTCATGCACCACTAACTGTGGAACAAATGAAAAAAAATATCACCTTCTAGACCATTGATGTATGCTAATAACCCACCCGTATGGTATGATCCTAACAAATTTTATTTGATTTATGCCGATATAGGTCATTCCCATGAAACATGTCATGGGCTTACAAAATTTTCCAATTTTTTATGCTAGTTGATACATTCAATCATGATGTTATGATCAAAATACATCATCATGATTATGTTAATACTTCTCAAAAGAAATAAGCTTCCAATCTCTCTTCCTCTAACAACCCAAAAAAAATTCTACATCTAACCATCAACATTCAAATAAGGATATTTGTGTGATTGATGCACTATGATAACTACTATACCAATTCTCAATATGTGAATGCGGCTAAAGTCAATTATCAATGTAAACTTTCCCGTAAAGATCCTGTCACATAGCCTAATAAACCATCACTTGAAGATCAAATTATCAAAGATATCACTACCACTAATATACCTTCTAAAATGAATGAGGAACCACTTCCACATTCCAAACCTCAAACTACCTCTCTTCCTCTTAAAAATGCTAGTTCTTCATCATCTAAAACTCATTGGAATTTCATAGAGGAACTTAAATCTATGCCTTAAAAATTACCTCTCATATTTTTAATTATAACTTCTCCATATCATCATAAATTCCTAGTGCAACAACTATAATAAATTGAAGAACCATCTTTCCTAAAATTGGAACAACCTTCTCATGAGCCTTCACTGATAGAAGTTCATACCATTGAAACTATATGTCCTTAGTCAAAACCTTCCATAGAGCTCCTTGAAGAAGACATGATCGATGATGAAATTATCTTTTGATCTGATGACCCACATCTCTTTATTAAAATTTCCATTAATACCACCCTTATTCAAAAAATATTAGTAGATGAAAGGCCAAGAATTAATGTGACATCTCTCTGTCTAATTCAATAACTTGGGTATAACAAAGATAATCTAAAAAAATGTGTATAACATGTCATGAATTTGATAAGACCAATCAAAAACCACTTGGTTTTACTTGGCTCCCTCTTACTATTGGACCCAAAACTATACATACCAAGATTATAGTTCTCAACTTACCATTATCTTATAATATACTCCTAAGTTGCCCATGGACACATAACATGAGGGCTATTTCCTCTTCTGGTAGCCAATGTATCAAGTTTATTCATCATGTAAAATGGTATAAACATGAATCCTAATCCTTAGAGTATTCATCTCCCCAATCCCAAATCTTATTATCATATTCTAACTATTCCATGAATTAACAATGTACCTTTACCTCAATTTGTTAATATGAATCCATATTTATAGGTCACTCTTGCTGATTTTGATAATGATGAGACAAATGATTTATAGAACACTTAAAATACTACCAAGATACCTCCTTACATTTTATAGTGTCTCTCTGCTTCCTTGTTACCTCAAAATCATACCATCCCTCTCATTGATGAGATCACTGACTTCCCTCCTCTATGTAATGAACATGATGCATCTTACATAGAAGATGACTTCACCTATAATGAATATGGAGTGAAAATTTTATTTTATGATCCTTTAACCATGTCACCTTGAAAATTTAGTGATATAGGTGTATCTCCTTTTGATGTTCCTCTAGAGACACAAACATGTACTATATCTCCCACCTATGATGCTAACTACATCATAGCCCAAGCTCAATAATGAGACTTAAATGTTTAAATTTATCAATAAGCATTAGCTAAAACATGTGATCTCAACTAATATTTTCTTTTTTTTATTAGGGATAGTGTTTTAAAACCTGAAGGTCATGTACTTCCAATTAATTATCCACCTCTCAATACTTCTTGGGTTATTGAATAAATCTTCCCTCTCACAAATTTGAAACTTTATAATATTTCCATACCTCATATCTAAATATTCACTCTACAAAATCCCTTCCCTACCAATGATTCTAAAGATACAACTATTATCAATCTAATTGAATCTAATCAACTTTCATCCATAGTTATACCTACACCTAAGATTATCTTGGATGCCAAGGCAATAGATGTACACTAGATACATTCTAAATATGATTTCCATGGTAAAAAAGTCATTAATATTAAATTAGACATGGAATACTATACACCTTTACCCACATTACCTAGTGATGAAACCATACTTGAGTTACTCCATGCTAGAGAACCTCAATTTCCACAATAATATCACAAACTTATAAATTTCAAAGGAAAGGCTCCTCATTTTAATAAATTAATTGATAGCATAGATCCTAAAACAAATCCCATTTATTCTCTTCTTAATGCTCCATATCATTTTCAATATGGAAATGCTATGCTAATTAAGGAAACCATGAGAATAAAATATGGTACACCTTCATGTCCTTGACCTATAATAGTCTCAAGAGAACTCACACTAACCAAGCATGATTAATTTAGCTTATTATTTGATAAATATCATGAGACTATTTCTTGGTCGTATGATGACATGTCAGGTGTCGACCTTAGTATCATTTTTCACAACATCATCACATACCTAGACATCAAACCCATCTAATAAAAATAATGGATTTCTACCCAAAATTTCCACCCTATGCCATAACAAAATCATCAAAATATTAGATTCAAATTTTATTAACCCTATGGACTATTCTTAATGGGTTTCAAACATTATTCCCATTCAAAAAAAAATTCACCATGGTTATTCACATATGCATCAACTTCTATAATCTTAAACTTATTTGTCCCAAAGATAGTTTTCTAGATGGATACGAAATGTTATCACTCATGGATGATTTCTTGGGATACAATAAAATTCATATAGCCCCTAAAGACCAACACAAAATAACATTCACTATGGAATGAGGAACCTATTACTATGTTAAAATGCCTTTCAACCTTAAAAACATTGAAGCTACCTATCAACATGCCATGACCCACACTTTTCATGATATTATACATAAACTTATAGAAACCTATGTAGATTACCTCATTACCAAATAAAAAATTCACATAACCCATCTCTTTTATTTAGCCATCATATTTAATCAATTAATCAAGTACAAAGTTAGACTCAAACCCTACAAATATGTCGTTGGCATTACATCTAGTAAACTACTAGGGTTATAAGTCTCCTTTCATGGTATTAATGTAAATCCCACTAAAATCAATGATATAGTCAACATGCCCATTCCTCACTCCATTATGGATATTTGCACTTACCTTGGAAATCTTGGGGAAATATGATGATTCATCCCCAAAATGGCTTATGGCATATACTTTACTAATTCCATTCTTAAAAAAGGTAATGCCCTTAAATGGACTGATCCCTATCAAAAGGCATTTGAAAACATGAAATAATAATTTCTTGATCCTCCCACCCACAGTCCACATTCAAATAATCATAATTTGATTTTGTATACCTCTTCTACTACTATATCAATTAGGGAAATGTTTTCCCAATAAGATGATACTAGATCAAAATATGCTATATACTATATTAGTCAAGGCCTCATTGATTATGAAAAATGTTATAGTAAATTATAATATGATTTATTTATATCTACTTTTTAACTAAAAATCTCCATCAATATATGCTTTATCAAACCACCTATGTCATTGTCTATTCTGATATACTTCATCATTTATTCTCCAAAGCATTTCTACCTAGAGAAATTGGCAAGTAAATGGCTCTTTTGATTGACTTTGACTTTTGAATCATAACAATTTTTTTTGTCAAAGTTCAATCCATTTCCAACCAAGTTACAACAACACCCATACAAACTACAAATCACCTTCAAGATAGTCTCCCTAATGATAACATTCTTTATATGAAAGGTATTAATCAAGTTATCTCTATTAAACATTATTTTCATAATTTTACTATTGATTTAAAAGAAAATAATCAAGAATATACTTATATCATTATTAATACTACCAAATATGCCCAAAAATGGTTGGGCCCTTATTTAGTAAAAGACATTCTTGGTCATAACACATATTGCCTCCAAACTAATGAAGGCCATGTTTTTAAAGAGCCCACTAATGCATGATTTCTAAAGGAATATTTTACTTTTATATTTATGTTCTCATCATATTTATATATACTATCCTACTAACACTTCTTGTAGGATTTCTATATGAATCTCACCCTCTACAATAGTCTCTTGGGTTTTTCTTTAGTGAGTTGTAGTGTAAGGTTGTGGATAGGACTAGGCCCTCCTCACCAATATAATTTTTTCCTTTATTTCACCCACTTGGGTTTATCTTTTATGAGTTGAAATTTAATACCATGGATAGGACCAAAATCTCCTCATAAAATCACCATTTTATTTTAAAAACACCTTTATTAAACCCAGTGTTCCTTTTCTAAAATGTGAATAAAAGGTTTCAAGTTTGTGATCCGTATTTTCAGCTTTAGTTTTTATTTATTTTATAGATAAAAAATGCACAATAAGATATGTTATCATGTTTCCCTAAACTTACTCACATTATTATGATAAAGAATCATACTTACCTATTATTGTATCCCTTTTTCACTTTGTCACATTTTTTACAATTTGAAGTAATTCAAATTATTTCATGTTCATTTTCCCATTTATTTCCTTTCCTTTCATTCCACTTTGGATTAAATGAGGTAGAAGTAAAGATAACAATTTTATTTCACATGAATAAATAATAATCTTAGATACCATGATCTCTAAGTCCTCTTTCGTAGAAACCAAGTCCAAAGTTTTCAAATGATAGTCATTTTTAACACCCATGTTTGGTTTTTTGAATATGTATGGAGAAGGAATAGAAAAATCCATAAAAAAATTAAAATCCAAATAATTTTAAATAAAAGGAAATGATTCAGAAAGGCAACATACAAATTCAAAAGTATAATCACACCAAAAGACATGATTCATAGCACATATCTTATCTCCAAATTGGTATCATGATAGAGATGAGGTCCATTGGGGTATGGCAGGCCTATAGATTGAGATAGGAGAATTCAAAACAATCTATAGTTCTACCTATTTTCTCATGTAAGTGCCTAATATTCACAGTAGACTAATGGATCTATAAGGGGTGTTGAGGAATGGGGAACATGTGGTGTGAAGGTAGGCCCATTTTAATTTTCATGCATATAGCCTTCATGGGATGATATCCATACTTCATTTGATAACCCAAGATTCATGTGGTTAGGAAAATTTCTTTACAATCCTTAATGTTGGGAGTCTTCTTGTTTTGACAAACCTAATTTTAGTGTCATGAATTTGATAAAGAGTTTTTCTACCTTGATTTTTCATCCATTTCCCCCACCACCCATTTAATTTCTCCCTTGATAGGTAAGTTTGATTCTAAATATGTTTTCCCACTTCTATATTACCTCTTATTCACATCTTAAAAACATGGTATCACTACTTTATTTTTATTTTATCTATCTTTATAAAAAATAGTATGCTTGAGTTACTATGGATTATCTTCTTTATACCATTGATTTCCATCTCTATAATTACCTTGGTTTATTTGACAAAATTTCATTATCACTCATTTTTTTAAACAACTACATCTATTTCTATATTTGTGTTATAATCTTTTTTTTTGGACACCTCCATTCATTTCTATTTTCGTTATCACTCTTTTTATTGTACAACTATGTTTGTTTCTATATTTTTTTTGTATTTCATTTTTTAAGACAACTACACAAATTTCTAATTTTAGTAATTTTTCCATTATTGAGTGAGGTTGGCTTATTAATTATCACTCAACAATGTTGTTTTCCATTTTCATGAACTTTTTCCATTGATGATTTAGTAAGGATTGTTTCTTATCACTCATCAATGTTTCTTTACTATTGCTTGCCCATCTTTTTTTAAGGATTGTTACTATCTTCACATTAATTTCTGATTACCATTTTTACTTGTATCCTTAGTTTCACTTGGTTTGTTTACATTTATTACTTAAGGTATACTTGTTTAAGTTCTTTGGTCATTTAGTATCCATGGATTTTTAGTTACAATATTTTACTCTAAATTTTGACTTGGTCATTTGATGTTAACTTAGAATTTATCACCCTAGCTTACCAAATTTCAAAGTATGTCTTACCTACATAGATTAGTTATCTTGGCTTTACTGCATTTGTTTATTTTTCTCTTTAGTTTTGTATCCTTAGTTTTTCCAAAATTAGCCTTTGTGCCCTCCATGATCAAAACTAAAAACATATCAAGACAACCATCTAGTGATAAAGGTAAGTCAAGGTACACATACATTACTTTTATTTTAGTTATTTATTTTTAGTTTGTTTAAATAGTTTTTTGTTCATTACTTTATAAAATTGACTACTAAAAACTCAAATTGAAATATAGGGTTTGAATTCATGCCTATTATTTTTAAGGCTTATCACCATTTATCTAGTGAATGTGGGAACTCCTTTTTGATTAGGAAGGACTACATGCACACATGAGAAAATTTGGAAAAGATTTGATTAATGGGATATATTAGTAGATTTCCTAGTGCTAGACTAGTCCTGAGAAGTAATGAAATTACCAAAAATGATGTCATCCCACTTATTTAAGTAATTAAGTAGATAAAAATGTTAAAATAAATTACAAGATGCATACAATGATATAAATGTGAAATTGAATTATTTTAAATTAATCTACATTGATTTCATTAATATTAATGAAGCAATCACATCAATAAGATTCAATAGAATATTCATATTATTGTATGATTTCTAATTGATCAGTGGTATATTTATAGTAGGGGAAAACATAATGGTGCATATCCATAACTCAAGAGTGATATCACTCTAATCGATAAAGAAAGGTTGAGGGATAATTGGTAAATTAGGAATGATAATAACATCATGTAAGGCTCCAAGAAGTGTCATCTATAGATAAAATCTATGGTTTAGGGAATATATAATTAGGATTAATTTAGATGTGTTAATAAAAATATGTCTTAGATTTAAGATAGATAATATTAGACAAGGATTGATATCAATCTTGCAGGATAGATGTCAATTATAACAACAAAGACAATACTTTGAAAATATGAGGCTAAAGGTTAGTTTAGTGAGATCTAAGATAGTCTAGGGATGATAAGGATGATTAAAAAAACATAAAATATAATATATAAATATTAAACTTATATAAATAATGAAATATACTTACCTTAATAGGATTCCAAGTCTATGATAATCGTGAGGTTGATATGTTGATTTCTGGTCTTTTGACGGATGCTGAGGGGATAACGTGGCAATGTGTCTTTAAAATAGGGGATATAAATAATATTATATTCATTTTAAATTAATTTATTCAACCTTATTAAGTAAAACATGGTATTTTTCCAAATTTAAGTCTAGGAAACAATCAATCGATTGTGGGAATTGTTATCGATTCCATTCATTTTTACCAAAAATTTGTTTTGTTTATTTCAACTATGGGTTAAATTGAGTGCTAAGCTATTATATGAGTTTTATATTATAAGGGAGGTTGTTAGGGATTTTAAAACATTTATATTTTATATTAATTTGGTGGATTTGGCTAGATTTATAGGTTAGTAATTAGTTAAAATTAATTACATTTGGTAAAATAGTAATTAGTGAAATTAATTATGTGTGGTAAAATGGTAATTAGTAAAACTAATTATGAGGGGTGAAATGGTAATTAGTGAAACTAATTATCTAGGGTCAAATGGTAATTACTAAAACTAATTATGTAGGGTGAAATGAGGATGGGATGAGAAAAGGGGTGTAAGATATACATTAACATCAATATATATTGTGCAAAATCCTAGTGCCTACATTTTCCCCTTTTGGTTGAAAAGTTTGTAATAACCTTCCATGATAGAAAAAACAAGATAGATCCAATACCCCAAGTTTATGTCAGGAGGTATCCCCCAACTTAAAATAGGAGATGAAATAGTATGATGATTTAATGATTGGTTTGAAATGAAGTGGTAATGGATAACATAGGGATATGATAAATAAAAAATGAGTGATAAAGCTACAAGTATAAAAATGGAGTATAATATTGCATTTAAAAGATGTGTTATTTACAAACAAAAATTATCCAAGGAAAATAAGTAATATATTTCCACAATTATGAATAAATGGGCTCAATCGAATGCAATTAAGATAACAAAGGCTAGAATGGTCCAACTAAAGCATCTATTATGTTTAGGACATGTGCACTATCTAGAGATAGTTGTTTTAAATATGAGGTAAAATATTGAGATATGGAGGGGATATGATCCTAAGGAAGTGTAAACATCTTAAAGGTTGAGGGATCAACAGGGTGTTTATATCCACTAGTTGGTAAAGCAATGTAATAAATAAAGTGATAGTTTTAGCAAGGTAATTTATGCAGCCTTGGGTTAAGACTAGAAGTATGTAATATTTATAGGTAATGCAAAACATATGCCAAATGGAGTAAATCAACACCCATCTATTTGAATCAACATCTATTACACATTATTTTTGTTAATCCCCTAAGAATCACTATCAATCCTGAGAGGCTATATAAATTAAGTCTAACATGCTAGGAACTCATTTGTAATCAATGACATGTGCATGTAAGTAAAAAAATTGACATCCATTTACACATAATTACTATTTATAAATGATTAAGGATAGTATGAGTGGGTAGAGGAGGAGGCAGAGGTCACCTGATGAGGTAGGTTTTTAATTTTATTAATTTTTTTGATTTTATTTTTACATTTTATGTTTAATTTAGAATTTTGGTAATGTTACAATAATTGAAAAGGATCAATGTCAATCACCATTGAATCAAAAAAAATATTTAAGGATCAAAATCGATTGGTATTTAATTGATATTGATCCTTAGGGATCAATATTGATTCTTCATAATCATTATAAATTTAATTAGGGATGATTAAAATTTAAGTAAGCTAGGACTATAATAAATTATAATATGATGGATGACCTAAAATTAAAGTCATAGACTTTACTTACGATGTGGGACTAGGTACCTCCCTTAATAAAATGGTTATGTGATTAAATGAGAAACAAGGAATGGGAGCATATAGATGCCATCAGGTTTGGAGGGTTGTGCCTTTATCATCATGTTTAGAAGAATTTATGTCTATTGGTTCTTTTTTAGAATAATGAGATGTGTCAATATGGACCTATTTGTTTCCAATAAGGGATATTATGATGACTAAAGAGGATATATATCATATATTATATGTACTAGTGAATGCCGTAGTGATTATACCTATGAATGAGAGGGGACATGCATAAATGCTAACATGACTTTATGGAGATGATTGTATGGACACTACTTTTAAGGCTAGAGGACTTTTTTTTGAGCCATTATATGAGGAGGATGTATAGGGGAGGTTAGTGATGAATATGATAATGCTTTTAATTTCCTATTATGGATTTTCAAATTCAAGGGTAAGTTGATTTCCCAAGAGCTTGACAGGTATTATGGCTAATATGTTTGAGAATCACATAGTGTTTGTGTGGGCCCTAACCCTTTTAGAACAAGTATATAGGGAGTTATGGGGGTGAAATGATTAGTGGATATTTAGACTAGATTTGACCTTTGTATTGCAGTGTTTCACCTACAAACATACCAGAGTGGTTCACCCACTTAGTACTCTATGCACATGATGGAACCATATATATTTTAGTGTGGGATTACTTTAGTGGAAAGAAGACCTTAAGGTCATTTAATAATTGGGTAGTAGGTGACTTGGCCTATTACCAATGATTTCTCATGGATTTACAAGATGGATATGTTATCTAGAGGCTATATGTGAGGTTTTTAGCATGGCCTAGGATGGAGGGAGAGTTAGTTGGGGTATAATGAGTCAGGTGGTTATAGGGGAGGAGAGAATAACACTTAGATTTGTTTTAGTTTAAGAGATTTAGGATATAGTTTATAATAATTTATATTATTATAGATGCACCACATGTAAATAGGTGGGATGATACTGAGACCAGGATACCAGAGCTTGATATGTTGATTTGTAGGTGGGGACCAAGCACAAGCCATCTAATATATATGTGGACAATGTTAGGTGAACCCTAACATAATATTTATTATGGGGAGAATAGATATGGGAGAGATAGGAGAGGGTGATACATTCTTTCTAAGAGGGAGAAGATGTGGAGATGGAGGAGGTAGAGGATGAGGAACCTACTGATATATAAGCCATTATTGTAAATTGGGATTCATTGAGATCATAGTGTACCACATTAAAAGGAAATGTGACTATAATACAAGGGATGATGATAGTAGTATAGTCCAACTGTGATACCTTATAGACCTAACTTGATTTATTATAAGATATCCATGATCAATAAGTTTGAGATTGAGATAGGTGTCAATCAGAGAGGGGTAAATTATAAGGCTGTGTTATGAGGGCTATAGGGTAGTTAGGAATAAGAGGGGTAGGGTTGAGTATAGGGTAGGTAGGTATATTGAGCTTGGAAGGATATTAAGATATTGTTATATAGTTTTGATACAACAATTTGTATTAGAGAATCTTCTTGATGTACCTTGATATGCCACCTTTGTTACTACATAAGGTAGATCATCATGATAGACTTAGGGTGCATCAATTAGTATGGGGAGTGTGACATGGGACATATATGGTAGAAATAAAGGGGGAGATAATGGATGGGATGGAAGAAAGGATGAAGGTAGGGGTGGAGGTAGTGAGAGCATCCATCTGAGTTGCATCCAATTTATTGAGTAGTTATATTTTGCTAATTGTACTAGATAGAGAGCCATTATGTATATTTTTGTATTATAAGACTCAAATGATGTACATTTATGATTTATATATACAAATACATGTTTTTTTATTATGAGTTAACAATATTATGTGATGCATTATATGATTGTAGATTTAAATTATTAGATTATATGATGATGTCACATGGTTTATGGATTTAGATTATGCGATGCATTTTAATTTATTACATGGTTATGGATTTATGATGTGATTTAAATAATGATGGAAAATGATGTATATTACACTTTAGTTTATGTTTTTGTGGATGATAAATTATATGTTTAATGATTAAATGTCTTGACTTTTATGGTATTTATGGATAGATAGTGATATTAAATGATGTAAAATTTGATTATATTTATTTAATTTATTAGTGAATATGATAAATAATAAAGTATTTTTTCATGAACCATCATTGGATTTAACCCTAACCATAAATAGACAACTTGATACATATACATGTGCAGCCTTTATCCACTATTAATAAGTACTTTTAGCAGCCTTATGTCAACTAAGTTCATGACTCCTTAGTTTAGGAAGGGAATTGATATAGATATAATTTTCACATGATACAGGTAAAAGCTTATTTTTTTAGGTATATGTCTTGTCTTGTGTTCAAAATATTTATGGATAACCTTAGGACCTCCATGTAGACTAATCAATGTGGAAAGTCTACAACGTTTTAGAAAATTGATCAATGAGGGAAGCTTTCTTGGGATACTTTTGATTTTCCTTTTAGGGATTTTAGAGGCATGCTTATAGAAATTTGATCAATGCGGGAAGATTTATAATGTATTTTTTACTTATTTATCCATAATTTGATGAGGTGGTCTATAATTTAGGATATATTTTTGATAATTTATCCTTCAAGGGAACAATATGCAATTTTTTCTTTTACTTGATTTTTATCCTAGATTACTAATTTAGATTAAGATAACCTAAGTTGATTCTTATATCCAAAGGTGTTGTACAAGATGATATTTATATCCCAAAAATAAAATTTTTAGGAAAAATATTTTAGTAAATAATTATTTGGGGCTCATTCTTGTTATAGGTAGAGCTTATCCATTTAAAACATGTTATGAATAGAGCTAGGGTGTTCACATTTAAGGTTAAGATAGGGATGATTTTGGATAACCACATGATTCTTTATCATTATTGGGTATTATTAAATGTATTTTTAAATGATAAGAGGTGTGATTTTAGTTTTTTTAAACCAAAGGAGGATAACTTATATTGACTATAATTTATTAAGTATTATTAACAATAGCAAAGACATCGATGCAAAGAATTAAGAGGCTCACATTTTGTTTTCCCTTCAAAAATTCAAAATAATATGCTCTATATCCATATTTATGAGTAATAATGTATGGTCTAAGACAATTTGGATAAAATTTTCCTTGTTTACTTATTTCCCTATTTATAACATGTTGATTTTATTTAAGGACAAGGTTACCAATATTAAACTCTCATTCTTTTAAATGTTGATTATATGCACATTTTATTATTTATTGATATACATGAAGATTATCAAGGGATGTTTATTGATTCTCATATAATATTTATAGCTATTTTAATCACTCTTGATGACAATTCTCTTCAAAAAAGATGTCTTTAAGAGAAAATTTAAGGGAAATAAGTTAGACCTCTAGGGGGAGGACAACTTCTATGTCATAGACTAAAGAGAAAGGGGTAGAACCTATAGGGGTTAAAATGTTAGTTTCTTAAGCCTGTAAAGCAAAAGGAATGTGAATATTTTATTTCTTCCCAAAATCACTAACTACTTTGGTTAGTATTTTAATATGAGTTTTGTTAGATGCTTTAGCTTGTTTGTTGGCTTGAAAATAATAAGGTGAAGAAAAACTTAGCTTACTATTAAAATAATCACAAAGTTTTTAGAATTTACTATTTTAAAAATATTTCCTATTATTTGTAATGATATTATGAGGACTCTAAAGTGAAAGATAGCGTGATGGTTAATAAAATCAACAATCTTGTCTACTTTGGTCAAAATAAGGGGAATAGTCTTCATCCATTTATTGAAATATTTGATGGTAGCAATGATAAAACTCTCATTGGGAAGATTTAATATTAATCTATCCTATAAGGTCTATCCCCACTAATAAAATGGAAAAACATCCTTGGATACTTGTAATTCATGATTAGGGACATGTGAGGTTAGTGTGTTATTGACATTTTACAAATTTATTGACATATTCAAAATAGTCCCAATTTAGAGTGGGCCAATAATAACTTATTCATCAAATTATCTTGGAAACAACTAGGCTGGTAAAGTGTCTACCACATAACCCATCATGTGTTTCTTTGATTATGAGGGAAGCCTTAGAATTATGGAGACATTAAAGGAGAAGGAAATTAAATCCTTATTTATAGAGAACAACCCCTAGTGTAACACAATGGGTGGTTAATTTCTAAAAAACACATTTACAATTTTTAGATATATCTAGAGGGATACTTCCCTTAGACATATAATTGAATGTCTATGTGTACTATAGATCTAATTTATTTTATTCCACATTATAGATAGAAGGAAGATTACTTTTAGTATAAGAGGGTTGGTTGATCTTGTAGATGAGGATAAAAAGTTTGGATTCTTGAGAGGAGGATGGGATAAAAGAAGATAGGGAGGCCATGGTATTTACAAATTTGTTGGTTAACCAAGGAGTGTCTTGGATGGAATAGTGATTGAAGGTGGTAGTAACTAATATTATAATATTATATATTTTTAGAGGATGCCATTATTTCATTGATTTTTTCCATTTATCTAATTTAACACCATCTAGTATTCCCCATAGATATCAAGTGATTTACTACCTATGCTTAAAGCAATTAGAGACCAATGATTAAGGCTTCATATTATACCATATTATTAGTGAAATAAAAATTGAATTTGAACGATAAACGTATAGGAATTACATTTAGAGTTAATAAAATGATTCCATCTACCCCTCTATGCTCACATATAGATCCATCAAAGAATAAAGTCATTTTATACATAATATCTCCTTGGGATGTGGAAGTGAAATATTCATTGGCGATTTCAAAACTAGATGGTTGACCACCTGTAAGAGGAAATTATACTAACTAATTTATAATGATATGGAATTTAACTAAATTCTAATGGAGAAATTCTAGGTCAAACTCAAATAAAAGCATGAGCCATCTAGCCATATGCTAATTTTAATAAGGCTTTGAATGCATAAACTTAAGGGGATCAGTACTTGTGATTACATAGGTGTTGAGTTCAACATGCCCCATTTTCCTAAAAATGGGGACCCTATGAAATTTTGGGCCATTTACCCTAAGACATACCTTATCATTTATTTCACATGATAGAAAACCCTTTATATGATTTTAAAAGTTTGAAAGTCATGTTAGTCCATGACAAATATTAATGAGTACCTTTTAAAAATGTTTAAGTTCATTGATTTTCCAATGATCTAATTTGTTTAAAAGTGATCTTAAAAAGGGATTATAATTCAAAATTCAAGCTATGCTCCCTAAAATTCAATAAAAGTTAATTAAGGTTACCAAACCATGGTATTACTTTAGCTATATCAAAAATCATAAATACAATACTATGATGTACCTTGATTTTAAGAGTCAAATTAGGGTCCAAGTCATATTATATACTCAGAGTTTATGAATTTAGACTTGTCCCTTTTCTTTTATTAGGCAATTTACTACCTTTTCATGTTTCTTTTCCTTTATGCATAAATCTGATGCAAACTCAGCCTTGATCGACATGTGATAACATCATATGCATTGGTTGATTGGTCATATAAAGTTTGGGACTTAGTCACATACACTTTATCCTTCAAAAAAATATATGACCTAGTAACCCAACCAGAGTATACCATATGACACTTAGTTATAATGTTTCAAGTTTAAAGGGAAGTTATAAAAGATATGCAACCCAATGATCCAACCACAACATGCCACTTGGTATTTAATAATGGACCTCTAATGATCCTACTATTTTCTCAAGTGTTGAGACCAAAAAACGAAATGTGAATGTGCCACTTATCACTCAATTGTTGTATTTCAGCCTTCAAGAGAGTCATGACCCCATTAGGGTATGTCAAGTAGAGACCATTAATATCTTTTCAAGATATCAACTACTTTCAAAGGCCCCATAAAAAAGTGATCCAATCACATCATGACACTTGAAACCAAGTCACACCCCTCCCACCCTCCACAAACAAGGAGAAACATTCAATATCTCAAATCTTGTGATTGCATGAAAACATGACACCTAAAAATTTGTCACTTAAACCTTAAATAGTTGGATTCCAAAAGAACCCACCTGATAACCAAAACCAATAGGGTGATGAAACATGAACCCCTTTACCCATGGAAGTATCACCATTAAAATAAATCATGAAACCTAATGAAGAGTGATCAAATAAAAATCCATCATGTAGCTAAGTGTTGTAGTATTTAGGTCCATCAAAAGTTTCATATAACAAATCCACACAACAATGCAAGATAATGAGAGACTATCATTTTACATACTAGTAGGGGTTTCAAGGCCAAATAATCCCAAAATCAAAAGGGGTTAAGTCATGAAATATCAAAATGAGGAGATATCCAATCATATTATTCCACTTTTAAGAATATCATGCATCTCATTGAGTGGGCCAATTTATGAATAGAAGGCTAAAGTGAGCGAAAAGGCACCAAGTATCAAATACGTGTCAAATACAACACCTAAATAGCACATATATATCCATAAATCACTAATATTTGGTGTGAATTAAATGTTGATGGTGCTTATTTCGGTGGTTATAAAGTCAAATCACCTCAAGGGAAAAGTCAATCCTATGAAGAAAGGATGCGTGGAAAAATTGAAAGTAGTGATTGGTTAATTCCCAAAAGTGGATTTTGAATCCAATAGAAGAAAAATTAAGAGCCACCTATGATTTAAATCAAAATATATTAAATATAATTTATATTTATGAATCATATCTTTCAGTTCAAAATTCTTAAAAAAATCTAGAGTTTAAAGCTTGTTTTCTCAAGGCTTTTCATTCACCCTTCTAATCTACTAGAGAAATTTTAAGTGTTCTATGATATTTTATAAAATTATTATGCATAATTAATAATTAGAGTAATCCATGAATTCATTACTTAGATAATCTATAAAATATGGCCAAAGTAGGAACATCCAGATCTACCAAGCCAGAGCAAGTTCCATTCCTCTATTCATATGGAATGAATGCCATCTTCCAAGACACTAGTTTAAATTCCATTATGTTAGCCATTAAATACAAGAATTACAATGATTTATTCTACCATGTGGAGAATATTGTATAATAGGAAAATTATGATGAGGAAGATCCTAGTGTTATATAAGAAAGGTCAGACATCTTAGCATTCAAGTCTATAGGATTGCACAAGGATGCATCTAATCTAGAGGTCTTCCCCTGCATATACTTAGTATACCAAATGTTTATTCAATCTAGGTGTGTAAAAAAAATGATTAAGTATTTTAATTTGGGTAATGACATTGATTTCATAGTCATGTTAGCCTTTTAAGCTTATTATGATTTTTGTAGGCCTTAAATTGCTTATAATTAAGAAATTGTTACCCAATGGATCAAACCACACAACATCAGAGAAGTTTTGAGAGGTTAGGAAGAAAATTGATAGAGGTTCATCTATAAATATAAAATCAATCATATCCATATCACCCAATTTAGGAAGGGGATAAAAATGGGGATGGATATGATGAAAAAGCTACATAGGGCCAAAGAAACTAGCCATATAGATGAAAAGTGGGTTACACTTCTATCTATGATCATTTCCTATAACTTGGAAGACCAGATTAGGAATACCATGGCCAACCAAGGAGATCATTGCTATATGATATCCTACTTGGTTGATGTTATCTATGCTACTCTGAAATTCCCTCAATTCACCAAGTAGGATCCAAACTCGAAATGGATCATGCCCCATATATTTTTAAAAGTAATAATTTATAAATATAAGTAAGAGATGCAAACCATTGCCAATCATTTTTACAAAATTATATATAGGGCCATCCATGAGAGAATTATGCCTAGGCTATCTAAAGAAATTAAGGTAATACTTAGCACATTAGGAGCCTAATGGTATTATCCTAACTACATAGTAATAAGGGTGGTAGGAATAAGGATATCCCCCTTTAGGTTGCCTACCATAGTTCTAGATAAGCTATCTAAACAATAGATTTCCTTCTAGATACTCATAAGGGTAGATGGATTGTGCAAGAATAAGAAAAAGGGACTAATCCATCCTTAATTAACCAATAAAAACCAATTTAATATTTATAACTAGATCTCATTTATGTCCACCACCAAGAAATGGTCCACCTTTAGTTTGGAGAAGGACACAAATAGGGAATGAGACCCTACACATTTAATTTTCAATCATTGTGTTAAGAACAAAGTAAATTTAAGCATTACCTACCATCATGAGCCTAAAGATGGAGACCAATTCTATGTCAATGTAGCTAATGATGTTGAGGTGAATTAGAGACTAAAGGATACTAATATCCCATAGGTGAAAGGGAGGATATATGGTGTAGGGTTTTCTATGTTTTTAAACATTACAATACCTAGGCAAGAGAATCAATATTTTTAGTCCATGCTACTATTGATGAAGAAGAAAGGCTGACTGAAACACAACTTAGTCACATAATACTATAGGCACTATCTCCCATTTGGATAAGGGAGGGGATGATATAAGAAATCATATTGGACAAACTTCTAATTCAAGATCCACAACTACTAGCCCATCCCAAGTATAAATTACTAATTTAGTATAGGCAAGACCATTAATGGGGGTATTAGTTTCATCTACTCCAACACTAACAACTTTAGCATCATGGATACCTCCTTTACTTCCTACCAGGGAGGAACCAAGCACAACAGGTCAAAAACATGCCTATTTACTTCTTTATTTCCTCTATAAGCAACCCTTAAGCATATTTGGTGATTCCCCAACTCTGGACCTTATGAACCTCTTACCATACCATCCTCTCACTAGACTTTTCATTAGACCTATGACCATGCCATTACCCACCATCAACCCCTTTTTCATATCCTCCACTTCCAAGGTCTCGATAATAGCCAATTTTCTTGCTATCATGCTTGAGCCCATGCCTAGACCTAGTTTACAACTACCTAAAAAGAGGCCTACTTTTATAATCCCCTAAGTTACCCTACTCACAACTACTACTTCAAATATCACTAATTAACCTTCACCTTTAGGAATGACACTTCTCTCTTCTTCCCCCATCTTTGCATTTGTATTGGTCACATCCATAATTACCTCCCACATGTTTGCTTTCCAAGGATTGACCTTGATTTAGACATTACCTTTAACAACACAACCTCTAATTGGTTTTTGAGACAAATCATGGATTAAATAGATGTAATTAGCTATAATGGATAACCCATATTTGGTCATAATGGACCCTCCCCAGGTGACACTCAAATTTGACAAAAAAGGTTGGGGAAATAAAGAAGGCAACCAAGAGTAAGGTCACCCATCTAGATAAAAAAATCATTTATGAGTCAGAGGAAACCTTATTTGAGTTTACTAAGATGAAGAGAGCTAGGATAGGCCAATAACAATAGTATGAGGAGGACTCCCTCTTAGCTCTATAATCATATAGTTATGTAGTTGATAAATTGATTAAAGGAGTATAATAGAAAGTAGATAACCTAGATTAGTAGCAGGCCACATTACTAGAAGAAACCATAACTAAGGTGGAATGGGTTGTGGGAGAGATGTTTGACATGTTAAATACCTTATCCCAATACAAGGTAAATGGAGATGAAATATATAATAATATCTTGAGGGAAAAAGATGCATATGGGGTATATGATAAGATAATAATATTTGTGAAGTTTATTAAGATGAATAAGTTTGAGGACTTAAATCTGATTACCTTAAAGGAATTTAGCATTTCTTAGTCCTATATAATTAGTAAAAGGAATGTTATAAACTATTGGATTGATGAAATGAGGTCCTTGGGCCAGTCTCTTACCCAACAGGGTGATAGAGTCATAAATTTGATGAACGACACTGAGATCACACACCTTGCCAAAAAGGATGGCTCCATTGTTATAAAGGATGCCTTCAAGGCCTAACTACATAAATTTTTTGTAAATTTTAGGAAGTAGGCCATGACTAGAGGAGTAACCTTCAGACAAGAGATGGTAGATTTGTCATCCTCTACCAAGTAGAGGATAAAGACGGTTGTAGAAATTAATAAAGAAATAGGACCTTTCCTGAACAAACATGATGCAATGGTAGGGATCACAATAAAGCTATTTTAGTTGCCTATTATCAATCTAAAATTGATTGAAAATGATTATAAGAGATGTTCTAAAGCATGGAGAGGGTAAATTGAAGTCAAAAAACAAAATGTCATTGTAGGATCCTCTACCTCCTTAGCATCCCTTGGGATATATTCTTTTTCAACTACCACTATCACTCCTTATTTAGTTGTTGTTAGTTCACATCCATCCACTTCTACACTAGGAGTTTCATCAATAACTACATCAATGCAATCTTAACCTAACACTTCAAGAATGAGATACAAATCTATTGGGCTTTCTCTTGATAAGAATCAAGTCGTAATTCCCTTTAATTTCATTGTAAAATATTACCCTATTTGAATAGGGAATATTCTATAGCTTTAGGACATTATGAACCTTGTCTACTGATAGGTGTCCCATATCTATTTCTCTTGTAATCATCTTAGGCAATTAATGGCCTATATATAGGGGTTTTCCCCCTTTATTGTAATTCAAAACATAATTTTTTGAGATTAATGTAAATAAAAAGTAGAATTCCTATAATTTTCTCATTCTTTTCATTATTTCCATATGTTCTTATTTCTCAAAGATTTTCTAATAATACATGATTTCATTTCTTCCATGGCTAAATTTGATAAGTAGTGTTCCAATTTCATCTTACTAGTTTTTTATTTAAAATATGATAGTAAATTTGCTAGTAATTTTTTTGAGTATGTTTTATTTTATTTATATTCTAAAAATGAATGTGCTGAAAGTAATTTACTGTAGATAGCCATTATAAAGCATAATTTTAAGACATATGCATTACCTTTACCCTATAATCCTCACTACACTTATGATATCCTATGTTGAGCACTAGGATCTCATTGATGTTAGTTTATTGCATTATTGTCATAAGAAAGTAAAGGATATCTATCAATGTTTATTGTTGCAAAGAAAACTTCCTTTCCTACTTTACCTTCTCCTTTTGATTTTTTTAACATGAATCATTCTAGATTAAAATTCACTATGAACATCCACTTTTTTTTTAAAGATTGGGCATAGATTGGAAAAATACAATAAAAATTCTACATCATAACAATACAAAGAAATTTTGGATAGATTGTGTAACTACTAAGTTCTTACTATCCCTATAGTAGGTTCTACTTGCAAACTCAAGGTGGTGGCCAAATAATCATCCAAAAAAACTAAATAAATTTTGAAGGTCTTCCAACACTTACACTATAAATTGATAAATATGATTATGTTGTTCACATTATATCCTCAAGACATATATATATCAACATGAGAAGAAAGATGACACTAGAAGGAGGGCCCCTTTGTTTATTCTGAGTAGCAATTGTAGTGTGTTTCATTTGAAATATAGCATAATATCTCTAAATACAAAAAATAGGATGAACACTACGTTTTATTCTCATTTTATGTAAGATCTTTACAACATTTGAAAGATCCCTATAGAAATTATTTATTCTAAAATATCATTTAATATTAGCTTAGATTTGAAGATATTCTGGCATTGCCCCTTTGATCTATTTAAATTTCATCTAAGGCTATTAAAGATAGGCATGCTAGTGAATTATTTGAGTAGATCAAGCTATGTTTCATCTCTGTTTACAAAGTTATGGATAATTTAAACTAATATTTTCTTTATCTATCATAAATAATTGTAAATATCAGTGTTTAAGAAGGTTATCTAGTGAAAGATCACTGAACCAAGGATTTAGAGGTCTAAATTGAGTACACTCACATAACATTAAGGCATTATTTGTAAATTTTTTGTTCTAATATACATTGACAAGATTGATAAACCAAAGTTTGATTGAAATATCTTGTTTAACACCAATATTTATAGGTTAGCCAAGTTTCTAAAAGAATTTGTGTAAGCTCTAAAGCTTCAAAGGATCCAAATCAATAAAGGTAAAATAAGACCACACTGCTTAATTATGGACCTTTCTATGGGGGGTTTCTTTGTGTTAATTTAGCTAATTTTTACATTATTTTACAAAATTTGATGTTCCTTTTTAGTATTTTAAGATTTTGACATATATACTTTGCTTAACATCCTTAATTTGCCTAAGATCTAGACTAGATCTCATTATAAGACTAGAGATCCCCTTAGTTTTCTAGAAGCCCATCATAAGTATAGAGATAATAAAGGGAGACATAAGAGATCCAAATCCCACCCTACCTCTCTAAAAAGCCAACATCCACCACCTCTATTCTACATTTGACCATTTATAATATGGTTAGGAGGATATTCCATAAATATGCCCAAACCTATGCATGATTTGCCTAGGAACCTAGAGAAATACCTCCCTATCCTCAATCCATCTAGGGGTATAACTAATGAGGAGCATATCAAGTCTTTCAAGGAAACTATGAGGCTTCTAAACATCATCCATGAATATGTAACATGTAAACTCTTCCCATTCACCTTTAGGGAAATAACTTATGATCAATTCCTCAATTCATTAGAAGATTCCATCAAAGGATGGAACTAGTTTAACGACACCTTCATCAGATAATTTGGAAGGGTCATTATTCCTGAGATCATTTAAAAAAAGTTCACCATCCTGAAGTGAGATCCAAAATATCCCATAATATATTTTAATTCTAAATTCTAAAAGATGTATAATCTCACCATAACTACCTACTGACCTATAGATGACCTGGCATTAGAAATCTATAAAAATGCCTTGGATCCTATGACTATTGTCTTCTTGTGCATGGATACAAAAATCAATATGTTTCCACATGAAAATGCATAGGTTATACACATTGATTATAAGATGCACCTGTAGGGGCATCCTACCTTTTCCATCCCAAAAATCAACCCAAATTTATTTGCTCTAAATTTAGTCCCAAATACAAACTAAAGTATGCCTATATTAAATCAAATACCTAGCCTTAATCATTTGAAATTTAGTAATGAAATTCTTTGGAAAATAATTAGGATTATTCAACAAATTTAATTTTGGGACTCATCCCCAAAACAGCAATCAATATCTAGTCACTGTTAACAACTCTAACACCCAAAGCATTATCCAAAACCTAGTTTATAACACTAAGCCTGACTCCTCAAAGGGAGATATAGAATCCATTCAAAGGATGGTTTAAAAACTAGGTAGTGATTTTCTAAATTTTCAAAGTCAAATGGGAAATATGGGGGATGGTTATAACATAAACCACACGTTTCAAAATTACAACAAACATTTTAACAAGTCTAATAATAATAATAACAATGGACCCCCAACCAGTAAGCCTGACATAAATATCTATGATTTGGCATTACCTAATTGGTGTTAGATCTATAACATGACCTGATATGGAGAGTTAGAATAAATATAATATTTCAATTCTTTTGAGATGTTTTTATGTGAGTTGGAAAGTTATGATGTTGTCTCTGACAATCAAGACAATACTGGTATTATTGGGAAACATAAGAGCACCTGATAATGGGTCTAACTCCACCAAAATGGACCTCATGATCAAAATCTATTAGTTTCCTAACCAAGATTAAAATTATCTTAAGATTAACATAAATGAGATTCATGCTTTCTAAAAATAGTAGAATTAAAATTATGCCTTGATAAACAGATCCCAAAAAGAACCCATAATGACTTGCATGCTTCCTAAGAAAGTTGATACTCCCCTAGATCACATAAACAATAACAATATTCCTCCTCCAAAGGGAAAGCATACTCATACAATTAGATATTTGGATACAACTTAATCTAAAGTTGGATACAATATTATGAAAAATATGAATTAAATCAAAGCTAATATTACTTTGCATGAGCTTGTCTAAATCATTGAACAATATGATTTACTACTAAAATTATTAACTGAGAAGTCATACAAAGGTAAATATAAATATGTGAATGTGAATATGGTAATTTATAATAGTAAATATGAGGTTCCTCCATTTCTATTAACTACTAGAATCTTTGGGAAGAATATGCATAATTATTTATTTGATTCTAGAGCATATGTTAACATAATGCCTACAACTATTTTTGAAAAGTTAGGATTGACTGCAATTAAGATTGATAGAGTTATTATCCAGTTAGATAAGAAAATTTTTAAGGTGGTAGGATAAATTTTGAACATTCATATGCAACTGGCTCACAAATCCTAAATTCAATAGTTCATCGACATTTAAGTCATCAAAATGCTAAAATCATACTTGTTATTGAGTAGAGACTAGACAAAATCATCGAATGTATAGAAGCCCACAAACTACTCACATATGTGGTTACCTTAGAGGGGTATTCATAATTAGATCCTAATCAAGTGAGAGCTAATGATTAAGTTCATGATCATGGATTACAATTCCAAGAATGAAAAGGCAAACTTCTAGTCTATCAAATTAGGCATGTATGCTCTTGATACTACTGATTTGAGTGAAAGTAACTTGACAACCAAGGATGAAGGGTTTGGACAATGTAGTTTGATGGTTCAAGATCCAAGTAATGATCAAGGGTGGGTATTTTATTAATGAATCCAATTGGTAAGAAATATCTATCATCTTATAGACCCCAATTTTTATGCACTAATAACCTTACAAAATATGAAGCCCTAATCTTAGGATTATAATTTTCCATCAAACACAAGGTAAGAAAATTATTAGTATGGGGTGATTCAGAGTTAGTTATCATGTGGGTACATATACAATACCAATTCAAACATTCATATTTGAATAAATATAAATTTAGATCATGGGATCTAATCAAAATATTCAAAACATTTAACATTGCCTCTATACCCAAGGATCAAAATTAACTGGTGAATATGTTGGCTTTTAACAACAATGGATCTAATCCCACCTAAGGCCCTTGAACTATAAAAATATAAATTTAAGATGCTATATTATTATTTTGTATAATCAATTCTAGGTGTTTTATGATGATAAGAAAATCATCAACTTCCTAACTAGTTCTAGAGTCTTTGAGTCACATGTAATTAATGAGCAAGATGAAGAGTCTATAGAAGAGGTGAAAGCTGATGATGATGACACAATCTATCTAAAAAAGAATAGAATTCCTAAAGGCATGGTCTACCTAGAGAGTATATTTGTTCTTGACAAGATAATAAGTGATGCTAAAGAACCCAATCTAAGGGGCAAAGATTACAACCAAACTAATATAGGTTCACTAAGCAACCCTAAAAAATCAATATCAGACTTATCTACACTAATGAAGATACAACCAAAGATACTAAGATATTTTATAGGTTCAAGGATGTCATTTCATGGTCTTAAAAAAATCTCAAAGTATTTGACACCCATGTCATCACTTATATGATCCCTTAAAAATAAGCATGCAAACCTTTTTAGCAAAGGCAAATAATTATCAACCCAATTCTATAACCTATAATCTATACAGAGGTAAATAAATTATTGGATGCAAGGATAGTCTTCCTAATTAGGCACTTCACATGGTCCCAGTAAGAAATAAAAATTGTGAGATTAGACTCTACATAGAATTTTAGAACCTCAATAGATCCTTGGAAAAGGATAATTACCTATTTCCCTCTTTGGATGAAGTAATTTAGATGGTTAGAAACTTTTAGATGATGTCCTTTTTAGATGGCTTTTTGGGTTACAACTAAGTGTTGGTCAACAAAGTAGACATAATTAATATTGCCTTCATGACTAAGTGGGGAATATTTGCTTAAAGAAGGATGCATTTTAGACTCATCAATGCTAGGGCTACCTTCCAATGTGCCATGGACCATGCATTCCAAATATTGATCAATAATTACATCATTATCTACATGGATGCTTTAACCGTTTTCTCTAAAAATAGGAAAAGCCACATGATGTATAAATGTAGGACCTTTGGTATCTCTTTGAACCCTAAGAAGAGTATATTTTTCATAACCAAAGGTAATATTTTAAGACATGTAAAAATGAAGGATGGTATGTCTATTGACCCTAGCAGGATTAATGTTATCTTCAAAGTTGATTTTACTAATAGTAAAAAGGAATTAAAATAATTTTTTTAAAGTTATTCATAAATTCATTTTAGGTTTCACCAAAATTGTCAACACTATAAATGCCATGTTAAATAAGGATATGAAGATTGATTGGACATTCAAGGCTAAGAAATATTTCCAAGACATCAAATAATCCATAGTACAAGAACCCATCCTAATTACCCAAGATTTTAGTAAAGATTTATACCTTTATTCTTTTGTTTTTGACCACATGATTATTGTTGTCTTAATGTAGAAGGTAGATGACAAAGAACATCCAAATGCCTTCATGAGTATAAACTTCAAAGATGTAGAACTAAGGTAGCCACTCCTGGATAAGTAAGCATACACCTTGGTAAAGGCCATGAAGAAGTTAAAACATTATATCCTCTAAAATATAACTCATGCCATTGTACTTGACACTATCATTATGCTTATGATTAACCAGAATGAGTTATGAAAAAGATGAGGAAAATGGATGACTACGCTCCAAGAGTATGATAGAGAGATCAAGTCAGACAAGATGGTATAAGGCTAAGGTTTAATTCAGTTAACCACCAAGATTGATCTTTGAATTGATGTTTTATAGGTGGAAGTAGACTAGGTCTCAAGTGAGAAATGGTGCAAATAAATTGTCTACTACCTATTAAATAACACTTGCCCACCATAATTAAAAATAGATCAAAGATAAGAACTCAAGCACACAAGTTTGAACTTCATGATCAAAATAGGGGTGATGTATATAAAAACTATGACATAATATATTTTAGATGCATCTCCAAGAGAGAAGTTGTGGACATACTAAACAATTTTAATGATAAATTGGGAAGCAGACACCCTTCAAGTAGAACCACTACCCAAAAAATACTTAGAGAAGGGTATTAATGGCCTACCATATTCAAAGATGCACATAATCATTTTTGATCATGTCAAAAATATCAAGTTTTTTATAGCAAAGAATTAAGGGAAACCATGCCTTTACAATTAGTGATTGAAACTATGTCATTTGCTTAATGGGGATCAAAATTCATTAAAGTCATCAATCCTAACTCTTTGGTAGGCCATAAATTCATGGTGATAGCCACTCAATATTATACTAGGTAGACTAAATTAGTTTCCACTAATAATTTGTAGGGAAATTGGTGTCATCAAATTCCTAAAGGAGAACATCATAACCAGATTTGGGACTCCTTTATCTTTAGTGTGTGATAATAGTCCAAATTTCCAATCCAAAGATTTCATATAATGGGCCTATGAGAACAAGATCATTGTCAATTTTTCCTTTAATAATTATCCACAATGGAATGATATTGTATAATCAATCAACAAAAACTTGATGAATGCAAACAAGCCTTGAAGTCATGTACATTATTACTAGTATATGGGTAGCAACCAATATTTCCCATTACATTATAGATACCCACTTATGAGTTCATGGTTGAATATATAAATGATGATGAAATAATTTAGTTTCAAATATTGAATATCATCCAAATAAAAGATGTCAAAGACGAATCCTTGAAGAACTTCAACAAACACTAAGATGTAGTTAAAAGGTGGTTTGATGAAAGGGATAAAATAAAAATGTTTTGAATATTAGACATGGTATTAATGTGTGAAAAATACCATGAGAAAAAAGTCTATCATGATAAGTTCACACCCCTTTGGATTGGGCCATATCAAATTGTAGGGAGACTAGGTGATAACACATTCAAACTGAAGGACATTCAAGGAAATGCTTTAGTTATACTAGTAAATGGATAGTACTTAAAAATCTAAGTATTAGCTTCCATTTTCAACCCACCAAGGGATTTTGAGTTGGTTTAATGTAGACGTAAGTAGGATTATTTTAATTTCCTTTCTTATTTTATTTCTTATTGTGTGTTTGCTTTTTATCTTTTTCTTTCCTTAGAGTAGTGGTTGCATTCTGTAGATTAACAATAAGCACTATGGGTAGGGTTTCAAGTTTATCTTGCATTTATCTAGAAAAATTTAAATATAAATAAATTGAGGTGTTTAATCTCATACATCCTAATAGATGGTTGTCTAAAGTAAGAGACTATGTCATATGCTGATTTATAAAATCTTGGAGAGTTTAATAATAAAGTTGTTATTTCATGGAATATGTGATTTTATTCTTATTATAATCTAGTGATAAAATAATGTATGTTTGGATGGATGAAGGTCTTAAAATTATGAAGGTCAATACATAATGACATGTAATTTCACATCATAAGATTGCCTGAGTAGAACTCGATCACTAAAAGTGAATGGTTCTTGAGTAGAAAGTTCTGTAATTTCTTAAAACTTGGGTAAAAAAATGCTTCCCAACCTCTAAGAGTTTGAAAAAAAATCAAGAACATGTGTATTAATTTGAAATATACTTGAAACTATAATCTAAATTCTCTTGAAGGTAATTTGGGTAAACTCCACTGGGGCTATAGATGCTTGACTAGCAGTGGAACAAGGCCTAGAGTGGAATCAAAGGTACCTTTGTCAGGGATATAGATGCCTATTTAGTAGTAGATAAATGCCCATATAACCTCCTAAAAAATTTGAGCATAATATATATTCAACATATGCTCAAAGACATGAAATTTGAAGCTATTGATTCTAAAACCCAAAGATATATAGGTCAATTAATTCAAAGCACACACATAGTATGAATGGTTTTTCAAGTTTTCAATCTTTAATCCTTCAATTATAAAGTTATTATTTCTAGAGAAACAATTGTGATATTTGTTACATCTTCCAAAGGGTGATTAATCATTGATTACATTATAAACCAAGACATCTAAATTCTAACATATTTCTATGTTTCTTGTAGAGGTCACCATTTGTTGAATTCAACACGCCCCATTTTATTAAAAATGGAGACCCTATGAAATTTTGGGTCATTTACCCTAGGACATACATTAATATTTTTTCCACATGATAGAAAACCCTTTGCATGATTTTAAAATTTTGAAAGTCATGTTGGTCCATGAAAAATATTAATGAGTACCTTTTAAAACTTTTTCACTAATGTTTAAGTTCATTAGTTTTCTAATGATCTAACTTGTTCAAGAGTGCTCTTGCAAGGGTTATAATTTGAAATTCAAGGTATTCTACCTAAAATGTAATCATAGTTACTTAATTAAGGTTATTGAACCATGGTATTAATTTAACTATATAAAAAATTATAAATATGATATTATGACATACCTTGATTTTAAGTTTCAAATTAGGGTCTAAGTCAAATTCCATACTTGGAGTTTATGAATTTAGACTTTTCATTTATATTTTATCAAGAAAATTTATAAATTATCGCATTTATTTGACTTTATGTATAAACCTTATGCCAACTCAACCTCAATTAACATGCAACAACATCACATGCATTGTTTACTTGGTCATATTAAGTTTGGGACTTAGTCGCATACACTTTAACCTTTGAAAGGGTCTATGCCCAATGAATCAAATGGAGCATGCCATTTGGTACTTAATCATATAATTTCAAGTTTAAAGGAAAGTTAAAAAAGGTCTATGACCTAGTAATCTAACCATAACATACAACTTATAATTTAGTATTGGCCTTCTAATGATCTTACTATTTTCTCTAGTCTTGTGACCAAAGGACCTAGTCGTAATGTGCCACTTGTCACTAAATCACTATATTTTAGCCTACAAGAGAGTCATGACCCCATCAACACACATCATGTGGTGACTAGATACAACCTTATGAGATCTTAATTGATTTCAAAGGTCCCAAAATAAATAAATCCAATTGCATCATGACACTTAGCACTTGGTTGTACCCATCATGCCACCCATAGCCAAGGTATAACATTTAATATATCAAGGCTTGAAAATGCATGAAATCACAACACATGGTAACTGATCACTTAAACCTTAGGTAGTTAGATGCCACAAAAAAGACACTCATTAACTATAACTAGTAGGCTAATGAAACATGGACCCCTTTACCCCATGGTAGTATCATCATCAAAGGAATCTATGAAACCTAGTGAATAATGATCCAAGTAAAGGATGACATGTGGATAAGTGTCATATTAGTTAGGTCTACCAAGAGTTTCATCTAATAAAGCTATGTGATAGCATGATCCAATAACAACCTACTAATTTACATACTAGTAGGGGTCCCAAGTCCACATTATCCAAAAATCAAAAGGGGTCGAGCCATGCAACATAAAAAGGAGTGATCCAATCAGAACATACCACTTGGTAGAATATTGTGCAACTTATTAGAAGTACAATCAATGAGAATGGGGGGGGGGTGATTCAGTGATCCTAGATATTTTAATTTAATTTCCAATCCTTTCAAATTATTAAATAATCATCATATATTATTGTGATGAATCAAAATTAGTAAGAGAGCTCACTCATTTAATGCATACACAAGATCACACTCACAACACATAATTACTATGGAAAACACTCATGGGGAATAAAACCCACTGTCAAGATTACAACACATGGACTAATTTTCCTATAAGAGATTACAAATCAGAGACTAGTCAATTCCTTTAGACTAGAAATCTTGATCAAGTCCTCTTGACCAAAGTTTATTAGTGAAACACTTGTTTCACAAGGAGTAACTACCCTTAAGGAAGATCAAGTCATTTAGACCCTCCTTTGAAGTGAACACCTCCACCTTAGTACTAATGTATTCAAAACTTGATGATGGATCTATAATTATCTAACCCCTACAAAAATTCCCTTTCCATATCATATATGCCTCTCACATAGGCATACCACAATCTCTCTCCTTTTTCACTCAAACTGTCCTCATATGCATACTCAGATCTTTTCACATATCATCAAACTATAAGAACACTATTATGACATCAAAAATATTACCTACATGTCATAAACATATTCATAAATATACTCTTCTTATCAACCCATCCATTGGGTACATCCACTCTTCTCTATCCTTTGCTTCAATGCTCACTATTCACACACATGCATCTCATAAGTATTTCATTCATCTATAAAAACCAACACATTTTATTTCACCATTTATAGATAAAACCTAATTATCAAGATCAAAATCATTATTTTTTGGCCATAAAACATTCCTTCACTCTTAAGGCATCTACATGGGTCATGTTAAATCACAACCCTCTTTCAAATAGGCCTAAGTAACCTTTTAGGTCCTATGAATACCCATTCACCTCTTTGACACTTCTTTGAGAAAAATAGGAACATAGGAAATATTTCCAACATATGGACCCATTAACCTCTTTAAGTACCAACAACCATCACAATACCCTTCTGCTTAAGCACAATTTGTTCAAACAACATTTTGTGCACACAATCACCATGAATGAATACACAATTGACTTCTAAACCTTTGTTCATATTGCATACAAATAGTTAGACCTTAATAATGCACATCGAACATCCTCATTGATTATAAAACACTAAAAATAAATAATTCATTATGTGAAATTGAAACAACATCAACACAAGCTTAAACATTCTTCTTGAGTCACTTACAAAACACAATCAAAGACATAGTCAACATTAGAGCTCAATATTTTTGAATGTACACACTTTCAGATCTTAAAATCAGGTTAATTAGATGTTCCATGGAGTCCTATTCTAATTTTTATTTTATATCACCTTTGAATTCATCCTGGATAAAAATTTATGGACAAAATGTAGAGCATTATTTTTTTCCTTTTACAAAATTTAAATATTCAAATGCCAACAATCATTATTAAACCTCAGACACCATGCTATCATCTCGTGTCCTATCTTATTAGATAAATAATTCACCATAGATATTATTGTATGAATATTAAAATTTAACTTCATTAAATGAATGTCACTTTGACCACTTTGACTTCACTCACACCATTAGATTAGTCTGTACAAATACACATGAATTGTTTGATACTTATCCTTTACCTTTGCTCAACACTAAACATTGTGCACTTTTTGTCATTTTATTGAACATGAACCATAGATCAATATTTTATGATTTCTCATGGAACATTGGATATTCATTTTTTCTTGATCTTTATCTCTTTCAAAATTGACCCATTGCAATTTGCTTGAAAGGTCAACTTTACACCTTTATTCTTTTTCCTCGCTCAATCATATGTTATGAAATTTGGATCATATGTTATCATTTAAAAGAGGAATCTAATGATTTATAAACCTGATCCTATAACCTTCATTCATGTAATATATAACTCCATTAATCTTATCACTTATATTTTTTTATCACAGAGCCAACTATGTCAAGAACTATCTGAAAGGCCAACTTTACACATACATATCTTTTGATGTACTTCATTACATGATCTAAAATTTAGCACAAAATAAATAGGAAAAAAAATAAAAAAACTAATTTTATCAACTTTTCCTAAAAATACAACACATGTATAATATAACTTCATTAATATGCTTACTTGACTATTCTTACCACATGCAAATTTGGCTAAGTATGGGAAAACACTGTCTAACTACCTAGGAGCCCAACTTTGCACTTGCATATATTTTATCTCAATTATTCACATGAAATTATATTTATTAAATAATATTAAATTATATAATATAATACATCCATATTTCAATATGTGCATGGAACATTCACATGTGTAAGATATGATGTCACCAAATTGCTTGACTCTATTTGAACATAGAAAACATTGTCAAAATTCCTAGAAGCCCAACTTTGCACACACATATCTCTGGATAAGCTGCATATAATGACTTGATATATAGTGAATATCAACTAGGGAATAATTTTATGATAACCATATGACCAAATCCCTGTAACTCATCCACACGTGGAAATTATGATGTCAACAAACTTCCTACTAAGATTTTTTTCCACTAGACCAAAATGTCTAAATGAAAATAACGATCAACCAAATGATAAACACTCATGAAAATTAGTAATAAAATCATATAAAACCTATTATATGACCCCTTTCACATTATAAATACTCCATACTCATCCCTAAACATCTCTATCCATGCTAAAACTAAATATCAACCAAGCCTCCTTCAAGCATACTAGGACAAGCACATTACACACTTTGTCATTTTCACTTAGATAATCAAGGAACTTAATCCAATAAACTATAAAACTTCATGACATAAACATTAAATCATTGATAAATATATAATAATCTCCCCCTTTATAATTGATTTCAACACCCATCAATAAATAGATCATCTTTCTTCTCTCTCTTCAAGCACTCCATAATAAGAACTTTCTCCCCATTTGACACAATGAGAAAGTGGGAATAAAATGATCCTAAGGACCCAAAAATACCATAAACAATAAAATGCCACCTTATAAATATGATATAAACTTGCCCTTACCTTGATCCTACCTCTTCTTGTCTTGCTAATTTCCTCTTGCTCTATGCCAATACTCTCTTCAATCAAGAACTACAACCAATGAAGAAAGAACACACAATTTTTATTAGGTTTGATAAATTCATCATACCAACCTTATTAAAATATCATCTATAATATATATCACCATATCTTCAATATGACTGAATCATCTCATGTATGCTTCCCCTCACATCATGTAAATTTCCTCAAGCCATTCAAGCTATCTTGAGTTAGCTCCCACTAACTCTATGCATACCATATTTTACTTCTCAACCATGCACTAAAATCTAATGGAACTCACCAAAAAACATCTGAGAGGGACTTTCCCTAAGATATATGATCCATTGCATCACTTTAACATCTTTAGATCTCCATACACCATGAAGAACCACCATATAGACATACTAGCCTTCTCTCTCAAAGCACCTCAAAGATCACCATCAAAAATTCATGCCACTCACCAAATAGAAAACATGCACTAAACCAACCTAAAAACTCACCTTTAAACATTCATGCCTTGCTATTTTGGAGAAACTAAACAAAAAGAAATCTTCTTCTTACTAGACCTGTTTAGTCTCCTTGTATCCCTACTTAGAACTTTGTAGAGCCCACAAATTTTAGTAGACATGCCATCAAGACCTGAAACCTCATATATATATATATATATATATATATATCACTCTCATATGCCCCCTTAATCACACCAATTTTAAAAATCTATCTCATCCTCTACAATATACTCCTTCTAGTCAATGTCCACCTCTGAAACATCTTGTACACTTGGAGATAAACATTACACACTTCTGGACCAAGATTTGAGCTTCCAAATCTTTGGGAACCTATATATCCTATAACCCAATTTGGGATATTTAGACAAAAAAACACTTGGATCATGATATAATAAGGTCAATATACCTTTCTATGTAGAAATATCATCTTGACAAATCATAAATTTTCTTTTACCACTTGAAAAACTTCAATCTGACCCTATAGACTGACCATATACAACTATGACATCATTATGACATAACCATATAAAGAACAACATATCAACACTTATTTCTCCACTAAATGGAGTCTCTTAAGAATCATATATATAGACATCCTTTACACCACAATACTCTAAAATAAAGTGAAGCTAGGAGTAGCCCACATCTCCTTACTAACCACTAGAATCTTCTTATAACTATAAGACTTATTTATCTTGTTCTTCTTCTTCTTGGTCTGATTTATGACATTTGGTTCCTTTTCTATATCACTCTCCTTATCTTATAAGATATAATTGATAAAACATGGAGCAATTATGGAATCTTGACATAACTTTTAATTTTAGGAATCAACCTTGTAGTTTGGAACCACATCACTAGGTAATGACAATTGATGTTATTTGAATGATACTTGATAAAAAAAGTAGGATAATCACTTGGATCCATACACATCTCATAACTTGCCTCAAATAACACCTTGTTATTCTCTTTGATCTTGGTCTCTTCATTCTCAACATGAGCAGATAATGAAAGACCTTGGCACTTTTCAACTTTTGTAGCATTATCCACCATATCAAATAGATTACTTGGACCTGTAGTCTCATCATGAATCATACTTACCACCTTTGGTCTCCATGAATTAGCTTTACTTCTACCTTGCACTCTAGGATCTTGATAAAACCTATTCTATCTTATAGGATTTTGATTGCATAATCTAGCAATGTGACCAATCTTTTCATAGTTGTAGCAAATAATACTCCTTGATGGAAACTCAACTTGTCTTACCTTATTTGGATAATGCTTATCAAATAATCCCTTATAAAGATATTTAAAACACTTAACCTTACTCACACCTTTTGACTGATGATCCATATCATATTTCTATGCAAAATTATTTATAACATGTCTCTTGGATTCTCTAGCTCTATGCCCAAACTGATTACAAGTATAGCTCCAACCATTAAAATTTACATACTCATAACATTTGGTTACCTAATCTGATTTGTCTTCATTCTCCCAGTACCTAAATTTCTTGTTTGTCAAATTTAGATCCACCTTGTTGTTATTGACATTCTTGTCAACTTGAGAAGTAACATTGGGCTCTTCATTAAAACCCAATCGAGATCTATCACTAGCTAATTTTTGACTCTTTAAGAGATCATCCAGATCATTAGAACTTTTATCAAACTTGAAAAATGACTTTACCTTACTTGATAAATTCTCTAATCATATTTCAAAGACACAATATTAAAATCATACCTTGAGCATTCTTCTTCTTTGGCTCTTAGACTTACGGATAAAGATTCTAACTTAAAATTAAGAAACATGATAGCACCTTCATGCTCTCTAGAGTCTTCAACCAATATTTCCTCACACACACTAAATTATTCCTCATATCCCTTGATTTATGACTTCATATTCTTATTAATCTTCTTCTCAATTTTTAGTTCTTCAAGAGCATTCATCAATTTGGTCTCATAGTCCACCTCATCTTCATCATCCATGAAAATCACTCCAGGTAGACTCCTTTTGATGTGATTAACTACCTTTCTCATCCATGAAAATGAATTAATATTTAATAAGACCATCATATTCATGATCATACTCTGATTTACTGACTTCGCTCTCATCTGATGAGTTGTAATCTTCTTTGGAGTAGAGACTCTTTTTGTCCTTAAAGTACTTATTATCAAACTGTCTGAATCTTTTTTTGCTTTTATCAGACCTAAATGATCTCTCTCCATCATCATGACCTTGATCATGCTTTTCATCATCATATTTATTATACTTATGATGGAAATTGTTACCAAAATGTCCTACCTCTCCACAATCAAAGCATTAGATGGGTAGTTTACACTTATACTTGCCTAAACCTATTTTCAATTTCTTTGAAATAAAATTAAATAGTTCATCCTCATTTATATCAAAAATGTCATCTTTCTTGGGTTTATTACCTTATAACTTCTTCTTTGAATTCATCTCTATCTTGAATGTTTCTTCCTTCTTTGGTGGTATATCATCATTCTTCCTCATCTCATAGGCAGTAAGGGTGCCATGCAATTGATCCATCTTCAATTGAGTAAGATCATGACTTTCTTATATAGTAATAAATTTTAGATAAAAATTGAGGGATAGAGACCTTAATAACTTTTTAAATATAGTATCTTCTTAAAGGTTCTATCTAAGACCTTTGGTAATGTTCACAATCTCATCAAAACTCTACAAAAAAGATGCCATAAAATCTTCTTTGTTCATCTTGAGACTTTCAAATTAACTTATGTGATTCTAAAACAAGTAAGATTGAACTTTGAATATCCTTCATAAATGATCTACATTTTGTCCCATATCTCTTTAAAATATTTAAAATGAATTACCTTGGTGTATTTAGTCTCTAAAAGACCACAGTGATATCATTCATTGCCTTAGAATTATTCTCAAACAAATTCTTGTCTACAACACTAGATGGAGGAGTAGTAGGAGTAACATACCATCCATAATAAATTTCCATACATCAAACCCTAGGGACATAATATATGTCCTCATATTTACACTCTAAAAATCATAATTGGATCCATTGAACATTGGTGTTTGATTAGTAGAAAAAATTCCTTTATGACTACTCATATTGTACTTTAGATCACCTTCAAGCTATCAAGCCTTTACTAAAAGACCTACTCTGATACTAATTATTAGAGGTAAAAGCATTGAAAGGGGGGGTAATCAATGAGCCCAGATATTCCAATTTAAATTCCAATCCTTTAAAACTATTAAAAAATCAACATATATCAATTTTATCAAGTAAAATTAACAAGAGAGATCATTCATTTAATGCATACATAAGATCATACTCACAACACATAGTTCCTGTGGGAAACCCTCATGGTGAATTAAAAACACTCTTAATCTTACAACATATGGAATACTTTTCCTTTAAGAGATTACATACAAGATAATGTTTATGTCATTTAGACTAGAAACCTTGATCAAGTCCTCCTGACTAAAGGCCTTTAGTGAAAAACCTATTTCACAAGGAGTAACTATTCCTAAATAAGATCAAGTCCTTTATACCCTACTTTGAAGTGAACACCTCCACCTTAATACTAATGTATTTAAAACTTTATGATGGATATTTTATTATCTAACCCATTAAAAAACTCCCTTTCTATCTCATATAGGTTTCTCACATAGGCATTCCATAATCTATCTCCTTCTTCACTCAAACTATCCTCATATGCACACTCAGATCTCTTTGCATATCCTAAAACTATAATATAACTATTATGAAATAAAAAATATGAGTTAAATTCATACACATAGTCCTCAATCTACTCTAGTTATCAACCCATCCATTGGGCACATCTACTCTTCTCTATCCTTCTCTTCAATTCTCATTGTTCACACACATGCATCACAAGTCTCTCATTCATGTCTATAAAGCAACAAATTTTATTTCACCATTTATAGAAAAAACATGATTATTAAGATCATAATATTTATTTTTAATCCAAAACACATGCCTTTAATCTTAAGGAATATACATGGGTCACCTTAAAGCATAACCCTATTTTAAATAGGCCTAAGTCACCTTTTAGATCCTATGAAGACCCATTCACCTCTTTGACACTTCTCTGAGAAAAATAGGAAATAAAACATATGGATCCATTACACATGATCTTTAATTCCTCAATTTCTAAAAACCACCACAATACCCTTCCATTTAAGCACAATTTTCTCAAATAACATTCTATTCACACAATCACCATAAACCATGAACGAATACACCGTCAAATTCTCAACATTTCATATAATACATATTATTATTAAAAAATTAATAAATCAAAAAAATAATCTTCATGGAGTCTAAAACACTCCCAAATATCTAATTCATAATGAGACATTGAAACAACATTAACACAAGCTCAAACATCCTTCTCAAGTCACTTGCAAAGCATAGTCAAACACAGTCAAATTTCAAGATCAATATATTTGAATTAAAAAAATTTCATATATTTAAATTAGGTTAATTATATGTTCCATTTATTCCTCTTAAATTTTTATTTTTTTATCACCTTTAAATTCATCCTCGATCAATAGTTATGGATAAAATATAGAACACTGGTTTTTCCCTTAAAAAATTTCAAATATTCAAATGCCAATGGTCATAGTTAAACCTCGGGTACCATTATATCATATCATGTCCTCTATAATTAGATAAATTAAAAAAAAAATACATATTATTTTATGAATCTCAACCTTTAACATTGTTAAAAATACTATCGCTTTGACCACTTTGACTTCACTCGCATTATTCAATCAATCTATATGAATACATGTGAACTTTTTGATCATTATCCTTTACCTTTGATTGAAATTAAACATCATGAAATTTTTATAATTTAAATAAAAAATAAATATTATATCAATATTTTATGATCACACACACATTTTTGGATCTTTATTTGTCCATGTTCTTTATCTCTTGCAAAATCGACTAGGTATGGGAACCATTGCAATCTGCCTAAAAAGTTAACTTTGCACCTTTATATATTTTTCCTTGCTCAATCATATGTTATAAAATTTTAACCATATGTTATCCTTTAAAATATTAATCCAATAATGTATCAACATTATATTTTAACCTTAGTGCATGAGAGATATAACTTCATTAATCTTCTCACTCAAATTTTTTATCGTAGAGCCAACTATGTCAAGAACTGTCTAGAAGGCAAACTTTGCACATGCATATATTTTGATGAAATTAATTGAATGATTTGAAATTTATAATAAAAAAATAATAAAATTATTAAATAAAAACATATTATTTACTTTTCTTAAAACTACCATACATGTGAAATATAACTTCATTAATATGCTTACTCAACTAATCTTGCCACATGCAAATTTGGCTAAGTATGGGAAAACATTGTCAAACTACTTAGGCACCCAAATTTTCACTTGAATATATTTTTTCACACTTATTATAATGAAATAATATTTATATAATAATATCACCTTAATTTTCACTTGCATATCTTTTGTCACAATTATGATGTTAGAAAACTACCTACTCATATTTTCTACCACTAGACCCAAAATGTCTAGATGAAGACAATGATCAATTAGATGAAAAAAATTCATGCACATAAGAACTAAAAGAATATAAAACCTCTTATATTACCCATTTAACATTATTAATACTCCATACTCATCCCTAAACATATGTATCCATGCCAAAATTGAATATCAACCAAGCCTCCTTTAATCATATTACAAGCACACTACACACTACATCATTATCACTTAGACTATGAAGGCACTTCATATACTCACCTAGACACCTTCATGAAATCACCATGACATCATTGAAAAATCTCCAACACATCTCACTTGATTTTCTCAATATTCAAAATAAAATTTTGGAATACATTAAAAGGCACCAAGTGTCGAACATGTGTCAAGTACAATACCTAAATGACATAGTTATCCATGAAGAATTAGTATTTGGTGTGAATTGAATTCTGATGTTCTTATTTTGATATTTATAAATCTAAGTCACCTCTAGGGAAATGTCAAGCCTATGATGAAATGAATCATGGACAAATTGAGAGAAGTGATTGGCTAATTCCCAAAAGTTGATTTTTGAAGCTATTAGAATAAAAATGAAGAGCCACCTAGGATTTAATTTAAATAAAATTAAAGATACCTTCCATGTATTAATCATACACTTAAATTAAAATTTATAAAAAAAATATAGAGTTTAAATCTTGTTGTATCAAGGCTTTGCATTCACCCTTCTTATCTACTAGAGAACTCCAAAGTGTTCTACAATATTTGCTAAAAATATTATGAACCCACCACCATTAGATCAATCCATGAGTTAATTAATTATATAATATAAAACCTATGTCTGAATTAGAAACATTCAAAGTGACCAACTGAGATCAATTTTTATTCCTCTTTTTATATGGAATGAACATCATCTTCTAGGACACTAGTTTCAATTCTATTGCATTACCCATCAAAGACAAACATTACAATGATTTATTCTACCATGTGGAGAATATTATAGACTAGTATAGTGATAATGAAGAAGATCCTAGTGTTTCAGAACAAAGATCAGACATCTTGGTGCTCAAGTTTTTGGGTTTATACAAGGTTGCATCTAATCTAGAGGTCCTCCCCTATGTAGACTTAGTGTAACAAATGTTTATTCAATCCCGATGTGTAAACAATATGATTAAGTATTTAGATTCATGTAATGACATTGCTTTAATATCTAGGTTAGCCTTTCAGGGTTATTATGATTTGCCTAGGTGTGAAATTGCTTGCAATCAAGAAACTGTTACCTAATGGCTCAAAACACACAACATCAGAGAAAATTTGAGAGGTTAGGAAGAAAACTAGTAGAGGTTCATCTACAAATACAAAATCAATCAGATCCCCATGACCCAATTTAGGAATAGGATAAGAATGGGGATCATTATGATGAGTAGGATGCATGGGGCTAAAGACACTAGACACATAAATGAGAAGTGAGTTCCACTTCTATCTATGATCATAGTGTTAGCTATCCAGATAATGCCCAATAGATGTCATATTTGTTCAAGTTTGACCCATACATAGAGTAACATGGGAATTCTCTAAAGGCTATGGGATGCCTATATTTAGATTATACCTTTAGGATTTTTAAAGAGGTTAGCTCCTCTGATGCATCACTAAGCTCATTTCTAGTAGGACCTATAAAATGTTACGGTGAAAAGGGAGAGAGAGACAATTGGAAAGAAAATCCTAAACTAATGGCAGTGATCCACCTAAATAATTTTCCATCCTCTCATATTTGAGCCTCTAAAACACTAGTGAGATAGAAATAAATGATGAGATATATGACTCCAAATGCTTTTCATGCAAAGGTTCATCAAGTGAGCAAAACTTAAGGGAGGTGATGTAGAGGCCTAGTTCAAGGCACTAATCCAATTAATATGTCTACAATTTGCTTCAATAAAATTACATTTAACACTAAACATCTACATAACCAAACAATATACCATTTAGGTGAGATCATGACTTAACAAGGGAGAAAGCTCTACCACTTATACAAATCAAACTAACATGAACACACTAGGCTAATATAATGAAATATGAAAACAATCATATTATTTATCTTAAAAGGTTACAAGGCTCAATCTTGGTAGAGTCTAGTCATGCCCCAGAGAGGGATCCTCATCAATAGCTTGAAGGATATATTTATAGAAAAAGAGAGTAAAAGAGATGGAGTTTTGGTGCTCAAAAGGGAATCAAATGAGCTCAAATCCATTTGAAATATTATTATAACTACCTCTTAAAATTAAGCTCATTCAAACATTTTTGATTAATCTGGTCTATTTCAAGTGGTTACATAATTACACTAATGTTCCTTCTTATTTGAACGATGAATTCATGCTGATCTAAGTTTTTTTCCTCCATCAATGTAGTTAAAACAACTAAGCTAGTCTATTAAAATCTTGTCTTATTGTTAATTTTTCCTAACTATTTCATCATGGCATGCATAATGAAGAGAAGAGGTCCTATTCATGTAGTTTGGTATTGGAGATGAACTGTTAGGGTCTACTTGTATGCCTCCAAGGCACCTTTTGAAATGTCAGCTCCTTCTAATAATTGAAAACACAATCATAGAAAGATACCTATATGACACAAACCCTTGATCTAAAGGTCTATATTTATCTTTAATGTTAGTATTTTATATTCTTTATATCTTATTGCATTAATGTGCCCTTTTAATGGCATCAGATTGAGCTCAAGTTGGGTTCCTTTATCTTTACCTTATCTAGGTCTAAAAATTCCTTATCAACTTTCATCAAAATGTCTTGGGCTCACCTTGATCATTGGTTGCCAATAAATTAACTCAACTTATTGACTCATTGACCTAACTTAATCCATTTATTTTGATCTATATGATCAAGTACCAACCATCAATCTAACCCCTTGACTTTTCAACTCTATCTAAGTTTATGCCACATGGTATCCCCATATTTGCTATTAAGATTCACTATCATTTTGTAAATCTCACACACCTATTCCATTTGTGAATATTTTGAGATCCTTGACTTGTCAACTCATCTCATACCATGGGATCAAGATGTACAATCAAGTGAGGACCATTAGATCTGCTAGGACCAACTATTTCAAATCTAATGGCTACTTCTTGAGTTTAAAATTAACCTCCACACTCATATAAAATGATTTTCACATGATTTTAATTGATGTTCATATAACCATAAAATTTAAGCTCTAAAGGATTTGTTTTACTCAAGAATAAACTTGACGTTAGCATGAACATCTTATGTTTCAAGTCTATCTTTGAAGATTTATATATTGAACTAGAAAGCTCATGCAAGCATGGAAATTTTAGAGTGTATTCATAGCATGTAGATATAAAATTACATGTGATCCATTGGTCATGAGAGGATTCTAAGTGAAGATATTAAATGAATAAGTTGGCTGGTCCATTTTCTCCTACATGACATCCTAGTTCAATAATGGCTAAGTATGGAAACTTATCAAATTCTATTTGAGGAGCCAACTATTAACATAAATAACTTTTTGTAAACTTAGATGCATAACTTCAAACTTATCACATTTGTTATTAGGACTAAAATGAACAAACCCATGTGACCATTTTCTCTTGACACAATCATGCATGTGAGATATAACATCAACAAACTACATACTTAGAATTTCTGTCACTTGACCCAAAATGTCAAGATGAACACAATGAAGAACTAGATGAATACCAGGAGATTTAAAAGTCATTATAGGAAATATTAAATCCCATGGGGTATCTACACTCTATTCCTATCCTTAGAAATTGACAAATTACACTTTAAGTGACTTAAAGTACTTTAAAATCTTTACAAGTTGCATGATCCCTTAGGTCCTTTCATTCCATCCAAAACTTGCTTAGCATTGCTCCATTTTTGATCTTTAAGACATTGTAATGTATCCATGTAGAATCTCAATATGTGGGCCTAAATTGACAACATATAGATGATGCCATGACTCCACCTTTGGGAGCAATCATTTCCTATAGCATGGTATCCTATATTAGGAATACCATGGCCAACCAAGGAGATCATTTTTATATGATGTCCTACTTGGTTGATGGCATTTGTGATACTCTAAAATTCCCCCAATTCATCAATTAGGATCCAAACCTAAAATGTAAAATTCCCCATGTATTCTCAAAATCAATAATTTACAAATAGAAGAAGGAGATGTGAGCCATTACCAATAATTTTTACCCAATTATATACATGGTCATCCATGAGAGGACTATGCCTAGGTTAACTAAATAAATAAGGACAAAACTTAACACATTTGAATCCTACTAATATTAACCTAACTACATAGTACTAAAGGTGTTAGGAATTAGGATAACCTCTTTCAAGTTGCCTATCACGGTGTTAGACAAGTTGGCTTAACAAGAGATTTCCTTTTAGCTACTCACAAGGGTAGATGGATTACTCAATAATAATAAAATATTGGTCCATCCTAAATTAAACAACATTTATTGATTTAAGATTTAGAATTGGGACTCAATTATGGCTTCCACCAAAAAAAGATCCACCTTTGGTTTGGAAAAGGACGTCAATAAGGAATGGGACCCTGCACATTTAACATTCAATCATTGCTTCAAACACAAGGTAGCTTTGATCATTACATACCATCATGAGCCTGATGATGGAGATCAATTATACATCAATGTAGCTAATGAAATTGAGTTGAATCAAAGACTAAAAGCTTATAATATCCCATAAGTGAAAGGGAAGATAAATGATGTATAGGTTTTTTAGATTTTCAAACATTAAGATACCTAGGTAGGAGCATCAACATATATAGTCCACATTGTTAGTGATGAAGAGGAAAGGATGACTGACCCATAACTCAATTGTAGAATACTATAGGTATTGTCTTCCACTTTGTAGAAGGGAAGGGTTGATACAAGAAAGAGTATTGGACAAGCTTCTACGTTAGGAGACTCAACTAGCATCCCATTCCAATTAAATATTGCTACTTCAATATAGGAAAGACCACCAATTGGGGCAATAGTTACATCTAATCCAACACCAAAAAATTCAACATTAGAGTTGCCCCCCTTGTTTCCTACCAAGGAGGAACCAAGTACAATAGGTCAGGAGCATGATTGTTTACATATTTATTTCCTCTATAAGTAACCCTTAAGTATATTTGGTGACCCCCAAATTTAGACCATGTGAAACTCTTTCCATATTGTCCCCTTTCTATACCTATAAATAGGCTTGTAGCCATTACATTGACCACCATCAACCCCTTTTTCATATCCTCTACTTATAGGGTCTTGATAATAGCCAACTTACCTCTAGTCATGGCTGATCCCATGCCTATAATTGGTTTATAACTACCTAAAAAGAGGCCTAATTTTAACATCCCCCAAGTTCCCCTATTCACAACTATTACTTCAGCCCACACTAGTTCTTGTTTACCTTTAGGAATGACACTTCCCTCTTCTTCCCCTAGTTCTAAATTTATATTGGTCACTCCAAAGTTATCTCCCATATGTTTGATTTCCAAGGATTGAACCTAGTTTAGCCATTGCCTCTAACATCACTACCTCCACGTGGTTCTTTAGATACATCATGGATAAAGTAGATGTAATTAGCTACAATGGAGAACCCATATTTGGTCATGATGGACCCTCCCTAGGTCACACTCTAATTTGACAAAAAAAGTTAGGGTAATGAATAGGGTAACTAAGAGGAAGGTTACCCATCCAAAGAAAATAATTATGTATGAGTTAGAGGAGACCTTATTTGAGTTGACTAAGATGAAGAGAGCCAAGCAAGGCCAATAATAATAGTATGAGAAGGAACCCCTCTCATCTCTAAAAGCATATAGTGATGTCGCTGATGAATTGATTAAAGGAGTGAAATAGAAAGCAACTAACCTCGAGTAGTAACACATGACCACATTACTATAATAAACCATAACTAAGGTAGAATAATATGTGGGAGAGATGTTTGAAATGTTAAATATGCTATCCCAATATAAGGTAAAGGGAGATGAAATATGTAATAATATCCTCAAAGTAGAAGATGCATATGGGAAATATAATAGTAAGATAATTAACTTGGTGAATTTGATTAGGATGAAGAAGTATGAGAACTTAAATTTGATTCCTTGGAGGAATTGAGCATTGCTCAGTCCTATGTAATTAGCTGAAGGAAAACTCTAAACTATTGGATTGATGAAACAAGGTACCTAGGCTAGTCTCTTATGCAATAGCGTGATAGAGTCATCACTTTATTAAAGGATTCCAAGATCACACACCTTGCCTACAAGGATGGATCATTTTTTAGCAAGGATGCTTTCAGGACCCAACTATAGAAATTTATTGTAAATTTTGGGAAGTAGTACATGGCTAAAGGAGTAACCTTTGGATAGGATATAGTAGATTTGGTAACCTTTACTAATTAGAGGATAGATAAGGCTATAAAAATTAATGATGTAGTAGGACCTCTCCTAATCAAACATGATACAATGGTATGGATCATAATCAAGCTATTTAAGGAGCCTATTATTGATCTAAAATTGATCAATAATGACTATAAGAAATGCTAAAAAGCATGGAGATGGAAAATCAAATATAAAAAATAAATTGTCATCTCATGAACCTCTACCTCCTCATCCTCTCTTGGGATATCTTCTTCTTTAGATACCACTAACACTCCCTCTTTAAATATTGTTAGTTCACATCTATACACTTCTTTGCTAAGATATTCATCATCAAATACATCAATGGGATCTCAACCCAACACTTCAAGAATGAGATAGCCATCTATTGAGCTTTTTCCTGATAAGAATATTGTCTTAATTCCCTTTAATTACAGTGTAGCATATTCCCCTATTTAAATAGGGAATATTCTCTAGCTTTAGGACATTAAGAACCTTGTCTACTAATAGGTGTCCCATATTTAGTTCTATTATAACCATCTTAGGCATTCAATGGCCTATATATAGGGGTTTTCCCCCTTTATTGTACTTTAGAATAGAATTTTATGAGATTAATGTAAAGGGAAAGTAGAAATCCTATAGTTTGTCACTATTTTCATTATTTCCATATGTTTTTATTTATCAAATCTTTGATAAAAATACATGATTTAATTTTTTAAATTGTTAAATTTGATAAGTAGTGTTCCAAATACATCTTTTTGGTTTGTCTATGCTAGAAAAATTTGTTGAGTATACTTTGTTTTCTTTCTATTATGAAAATGAATGTGCTGAAAGAAATTTATTATAGATGGCCATTTTAAAACATAATTTTTATACATATGCATTACCTTTACCCTATAATCATCACTATACTTATGATATTATATGTTTAGCACTAGGGTCTCATAAACCCTAGTTTGTCTACATTATTATCAAAAGAAACTAAATTAGATCTATTAGTCTTTATTATTGTAAAGAAAAATTCCTTTTCTACTCTAACTTCCTTCCCATTTTGATTTTTTTAATATGAATCATTCTATATTAAAACTCACTATCAATATCTACTTGTTTTTTTAAAGTTTGAAAATAGATTGGCAAAATAAAATAGCAATTCTACATCCTAACAATACAAAGAAATTTTAGATAGGTTATGTCACTATTGAGTTTCTATTGTCCCTAAATTAGGGTATGCTTGAAAATTAAAGGTGGTGGACATATAATCATCCAAAATAACTCAATAAATCCCTAAATTATTCTAGAACCTACACTACAAATTGATAAATATCATTTTGTTGTTCGTATTATTTCCTCAACACAGATATACATCAATAGTAGGTTTTATGATTATGCAAATAATAGTGAAGATTAGAATTAATAAAGATGAAATCTAGGTATAATTTCTATATATGTGTATTTCATGTCTTATATTCAATGAGAGTATAACTTATGTAATAAACTACCTATTCTCTATGTTGCTCATCATGATGGGAAAATATAAAACCTAAGGCATGATCTGTGGTTAAGATATATAAGAAGAAAGGTCACTCCTCCTTGAGAGGCATAATAAATAGAGGGGAGAGGAGGTATATTTTTATAACATAAAAGGCCTCTTGGAAACAATATTCCCAACTGAATTAGGTATCTTTTCTTAAGAGGTGATGGAATGGTTAACATTGATTGGATAGCTAAGAGATGAAACAATGAATAGACTAAAATTTTCCTTGCAGGATATAAAGTTGATTGAGGTTGGATAGGTGTGGAATATATATAATAACCCTAATTTTTATGGGATAAAATTTTATCCCATGAATGGAGACGATGAAACCTAGGAGCTTACCTATCGACTCCAAAAACACACTTTTTGGAATGAGATAGACACATAATTTGATTAAGTGGTCAAATTTTAGTTTAAGAATAGATAGATGTTATTTTTGGAGATTTAACTTGTTTATAAGGTAATATATATAATATTTTATAATTTTATGGATTATATCATGAAAAATATAAGTCATAATTTGATAAGAGGCTCTTATGTTCATCAGGTTGAAAAGAATAACCTTATAGTAAACAATCCCCCAAGGGATAATAAAATAAGCCTTATTTTAATCCTATATGGTGATAAGGATTTGATTATATATACATGATCCATCTATAAGTGAAAAAATTTCATGGCCAACTATCAAGTCTACTAGTTGATCAATGTTAAGAAGAGGAAAATTATCTTTAAGACAAGCAAGGTTGATGCTGCAAAAACTGGTACAGAGGTAGAGTCACCTATTTGTTTCATTATAGACAAAATGTTAGACACCCATTTAGGGTAATATATTTTATGGATGAAATTAATAGATAAGATATGTTACATTTATTATTTAACTAAGAGTACAACATGAGGGTGTAATTTTCACAATGTTTGCCTCATTTGTTTGGCTTCAGGGATGGTGATAATATTGTGAATAATGATATTAGGGTTGATACTTATCATGTCACTATATGAAAAAGAAAGAAACTCATTATGGTGTAATATAAATGTGGTGATGTCTTTATTCTCTTGAGGGTCTAAAGATTTAATATCCTTAATATTGTGTGGGACATCTTGAGACCCTATGTTAATATCTATAGTGGCTTCATTTAAAAGACTAGATGTTTCAACTAGAAGAGAACTATGTAGGTGAAAATTTTATATGACTAAATAAATCATATAAAATCATTATATTGACACTAAATAATAGGTATAGTAAAATAATGTTTTCCTATCATAGTAGGGTAAGTAAGGAGAATAAATTTGGTTTCCCCATCGATGTAATACGTGAGAGGTTTTAAGTCAATAGAATTGACTAAAATAAGTTAGGGGAATGAAAATGACATCCTATATGTTATAAGGAATGTTAGATGGTAATAACATGATATTTTTCTTTGGGATTAGATATATGAGTAGATTCAAGATATTTATTGAACCCAAGGCCATGTTTTTCATGGGATTTCCTAAAATCTCCTAGTGCGAAATTGTGTGGTCCCTACTCATAACATTATATTACAAAGCCTTTCTAAGAACATAATTTTAAGTACATATGAGTAAAGAAGAGTTTGTATAGGAACATTAAATTCAAGGATAATGGTTTGGCATGAAGTTGGATATTGACACATGAGGAGGATTGATCGATCCCCTATAGACAAAATGAGTATAGAGGTAAGAAGGACCAAAGGGAATAACATATCCAAGGTTAGGGTGACATGTACACTATTTATTATGGTGCCCATACTCTTGAGGAGTAATAATTATATTAAGTGCTAATAATTGGTTTTTTCCTATCAATATTTATTAGGATATAGAGTCAAGGGAATATTTATTAGGGATTTTTGACAAAAGGATTGTTAAATTAGTTGATGATTCTTTGGATGATGGTGATAGGGTTGAATTTTTTTAAAGGGATTAAAACATCATTGGGTCAAAAGATTAGGTTAAAAGTTTTGAATGGACAAGGATCAGTTGGGATAATATGGACTTGTCCCTCATGCTTGTATTTGATGCATTAGTGTAAGGTGGATGGAACATAGTGTATATCTCTAATATAAGGACATCCTAAGAGGATATTTTTTTAAAATTCACCATATATAATGTAAAATAACTCATGAAGGACATTGGAACCTATTAGGATAGGTAGGATAATAGTTCATAGAGTAAGAACTAATATATTATTGAAACCCTACAAGATGGCTAGAGATTGGGCCATAATTATATCTAAAAGTTAGAGTTGCTTAGACACATGTGAGGAGATAATATTGATGTTATCCCCATTATAAATCATGAATAATTTGATATAAGTTTAAATAATTTGAGAAGTGATAAATAGGTGGGATCCTTATCTTTATATGGTAATGGGACTATTTATGAATCACTAAAACTAAAAAATGAAGCCATTTACAAAGCTCTAGTAAATATTGTCATAGATCGGGATTCATCAGGTTGCATTTGAATGGTATAAAGTGCTTATATCATGGATTGATGATGTTGTATATAGTTCTTAATGAGTTCATATAGGGACATATTCATTGGGGTTTTATGAATTTGTTTTAGAACTAATAACTATATTAATGTTCAAAAATTAATTTTCTATGCTTTCCCTAGTACAAAGATTTTTAGTTTTAAAGTGGAGGGTTTGGAGGTTTTTGTGGTTGAGGAAGGAGATTTTTCATTCTAAACTTTTACCTTATTTATATTTTGGGTTTTGGAGGTTTTCATTTGAGACTATGTGGTTATGTTTATTGTATCAATTTTAAATAGTGGAGGCTAGTTGAAGTTTTAGATTTATTCATATTTTGAGGTTCTGAGAGGATGTTAGAAAGGGGTTGATTAGGGATGAAGTTGAAGATATTAATCATGATTTTTATGCTTGTTCGGATATTTTTAAAAAAAATATTTAAGTTATTTACCATGTTAGTCTTATGGATGGTTGTAGTATTAGTTTTTTGTTCGAAGAGAGGATATGGACAAGGTTGTTCAATTAAGAGATCATCTTCATCCAAGAGATCCTAGTTATGGTTTTGAGAGAATTACATCTCTTATTATCATGACTAGGTATCCTATGTTAAACAAACACCTTATTCTCCCTATACCATAATGGTTTTTGGATATGTGGATTAACTGGTTTGATAGGTGGTAATGTAATAAGGGAAGTCTATTGATTGAGGATGGTGGAATAGGATCCTCAAAAGGGGTCTTGGTGAGATTTTGTCATTTTTGAGGGTATCAATTTTTAGACCATGATTATTTTTACACTTCCATTTTATTTTTTATTGTAAAAATGGTTTTAATGGGTGGTATGATTATTTTAGATAAGTTTTGTGGGTAATAAAAATTTGTGGGGTCAATATGAGGTATTGGTGTTGGTAATATAGGTGGAGGTTTTTGAGGTATCTTAGGTCCCTTAAGAGGAAATTTTGTAATTGTGATCTTTAGTTTAGAGTAAGGATGAGGTCCTAATATTGATGGATTAGTTTGAACTTGGGGCATAGTCATGTTCCCCTTTTGTGCATGATTAGAGGGTGCTAGAGTACCTTTATGAAGGTTCTCATTTTTTGATTTTGGGGGAGTTAAATCCTTATAGGTGGGTGTTATAAGGATTTTTCCTTTGGCATACCAATTTATTTGTCCCATGTGGATGGAGTAACCCTTTTATCTTCCACCTTTTGTGGGTTATTTTTAGCATGTTTGGATGACCCTTCCATCAAAGGATCCCATGTAATGAGATCAAGGAGGATTTTGGAATGATATTAATTAACCAAATAAGTAGATATATATCAATATATCATAAGATATGGAAATATAGTAGAAAATATGAATAATAGATAAGCCACTTCAAGGGGGAACCTCCCAAATGTTTTTAATAAGAATGAATACTCAAATATGATGATGAAAAACTAACCCTACCTCTTATATATAGTATAAAAAGGCCATGTGCCACCCATAGACCAACTTACTAAGTATATAAATGCATAAATAAATGTAAATTAATATGCAAAAGGGTTATGCAAGCCACAAGTCAACTACACATATCCTTAGACATGCTCATAGTTAAGGGCAAAACATGCCCCTCCCCTTCAAAACAATATTGTCCTCAATCTTGAATCAATATTAGATGTTGCATGAATGATTCATCCTCCTAAGTAGCATCTTTAGAAGGCAAATTCTTTCATTTGATCAGATATTCGATAATCAATCTAGATAGTAGCTACTTAGTACATGTTTGAAGGACTACTTTAGGATCAAGAATAACCCTCCCTTCCTAATATAATTTTGGTAACTTGGTTTCAGTGGTAGTTCTCTTTAAAATTTCCTTCTTAAAGTAAGATACATTAAATACTAGTTGAATGTGAGTGGATAGAGGAAATTATAGCTTATAGGCCACACTACCAATTTTTTGCAAGATTTGATAAGGACCATAATACTTGGGAGACAAATTATTATCCTTTTTAAATTGATTCAAGGACATTTTATTATATGGATGCAAGTGAATAAACACTTAATCACCAATTTCAAAATGCCTCTCACTCTTATGTTGATTTTCCTATTGCTTCATGTGATTCTGAGCTAAAGCTAACTTTTCATGTAAATTAGCAAGGACTTCCTATTGATGTTAAAGGTGTTCCTCCACTACACATACCTTTGGGTGGGTTTTCAAGGGTGAAGTGAGGTGTGGAGGATGGTATCCATACAATTCCATAAAATGAGACATTTTAGATGAACTATGTACTAAATTATTATACCACCTTTCAACCAATGGTAGCCATTAAACCCATTTATCTTGTTTATCTAACACAAAATAATGAAGGTAACCTTCAAAACACTTTTTTAATACCTCAGTTTGTCTGTCAAATTTATAATGATAGGATGAGATATGAGCCAATTGGTTTCTTAAACATACAAATAATTCTATCTAAAAATTACTAGTGAATATGGGATCTCGATCACTAACAATAATCTTAGGAGTACCATGAAATTTATGAGATATATTGAGGAAGGTAGAAGCTACTGTACTAGCCACCAATTTTTGAGATAAAGAACAAAAATTAGCATATTTGTGAGTCTATCCACAACAACCATGATAAAATTTCTACCTTCATATCATGGTAACCTAGTAATGAAATCCATAGATACCTCTTCTCATTGTTGATTAGGTATGGATAAGGGTTATAAAAGACTTTGGGTTTTAATGGTTTCACCTTTATTTTTTTGATAGACCATACATTCATCCACATTTTATTTACATCCCCCTCGAGTCCTTTCCAAAAAAAATCCTTATTGAGTCTATGATAGTTTTTAAAAACCCTGAATGACTACCAAGTGGAGACACATGAAGTTATTAAAGGATTTTATATTTGAGAAGAGAATTTTGACATATATATAATCTATCTTTGTACCATAATGCATTCCCATTCCATGTAAACTTTTCAATCCCATGAAAATATTACTATAGATTCTAAATCAATGCATAGGTAATAATGTCATTCTCCCATTTTACCCTTGCTTCCTTGAGCTAGTTTGCCTACCAAATGGTCATGACACATAATAATGCCTCAATTGGTTCATCTTACCTAGATAGTGCATCAACCACCACATTTTATTTTCCTTTCTTCTAGAATATTTAAAAATTAAAACCTAACATTTTTGTTACCCATTTTTGTACTTCAGAGGATAACAACTATTCCAAAAAATATTTAAGACTATCATGATTAATATTTACTTGAAAGTGATGACACAATATATAGGGTCTTCATTATTTTAATGCATGTAAAATAGCCATAATATCTTTATCATAGATTGGTTTGAGCTGATTTTTACCATTAAGTTAATGACATTCAAAGGAAATGGGCCTACCCTATTACATGATTACTACGCCCATACCATATCTAGATTCATCACATTCAACCACAATTTTTTTAGAAAGATATATATTAGCTTATACTAAGGTGGTGCACAAAGCCATTTTTAGTTGTTCAAATGCCTTGGTAGCTATATGAATCAACTAGAAGGAGTCTTTCTTTAACAAGTGAGTGGTGATATAATACTACCATAGTGTTTGACAAAATTATGATAATAACTAGTTAGACCCAAAAATCCCCTTAGTTTCTTAAGTGTCTTGGGAATCTACCACTCCATGATGACTTGTATTTTTTTAAGATCAAATTTTAATCCCTCATATGATATAATATGACCCAAATATTCCACTTCTCAAACTCTAAAAGCACATTTGGATGGTTTAGCATATAACTAATGTTGCTCAAGAATTGAAAGTACCTATTTCACATGATGAAAGTGGTCTTCCCAAAACTTTATATAAATAAGGATGTCATAAAAAAACACAAGTATGAACTTTCTCAAAAATGGCCTAAAAATCATATTCATGAAACTATGAAAGGTGGATGGTGCATTGGTGAGACCAAAAGGCATGACCAAAAATTCATAATGGCCTTCATGACTATGAAAGGCTATTTTAGGAATTTCCTCCTCATGGATATGGATTTGATGATACCTAGAGTGAAGATCTAATTTGGTAAAATAAATAACACCATGTAATTCATCTAAAAAATCATCAATTATAGGAATAGAAAACTTATCTTTGATAGTGAACTTGTTGATCTCTCTATAATCTGGGCACATCCTCCAAGTTTCATCATTATTTTGCACTATGACTACTAGAGCAGAATATTCACTTTGGCTATGGTAAATGGTACCTACCTCCAACAACTCTTGTATCATTTTTTAAATTTCACTTTTCTAGGTATAAGGATATCTGTATGGTCTAATGTTGGGTGGTGTACTTCTAAGAATGAGTATGATGGCATGATCATAAGTATGATTAGGAGGAATAAATTTTGGCATAGGTATAAAAGAAACTAAATACTCATCCAATATTTGTTATAACTTAGGATGGGTAGACTCCTTAGTTTGTTAAACATCAATGGAAAACTAGTGTGCCATAAATCCTTTAGCACCTTTTTTTAGAATCTTGGTTATTTGATGTGAACTAACCATTTATAAATATTTAAATATTAATCCCTATAGATCTACTAGCTTGCCTTTAGAATAAAAATGCATGAAAAATTCATGAAAATTCATCTCTATAGTACCTAATGTGGTGAGCCATTATACTCCCAAAATAATGTTAGTCCTACCTGTAGGAATAGTAAACATAGGATAATCTAACAAATAGTCCTCCATTTTTTATTAATATTATGTAATTTTCCAAAAAAATAACTGTACCACCATCTGCAATCATGACTTAAAATTCTAGGGTTGGTAGATGAAATAATTCAAATGAGCATCCAACTTACTATTGATGAAATTGTGTACAACTTGAGTCAATCAACACTATGACCTTCTATTTCTTAATGAAACCCACCACCTTAAGAGTCTAAGGAGTATAAATACCTACAATGGCATGGAAGGAGATAGTAGGTTGAAAATATATAACTTCATCATTGGGTCCTTTAAAAACATCAAAATATGCCTCCTCATATTATTCATCCTCATCAACCCCTTCAATGTAAAATAAATTCTTTTCATCACATCAATGAGCTTTCTTCCATTTTATATCACAACCATAACACAACCCTTTGGTATACTTTTCCTTAATTTATTACAGTGTCAATCTAGTAGGTTGAGTCCATGATGGAGTTAGGAAGGTGCATTCCTAAGTAGTAGTGAAAGGATGACATTTGATAATCTCTTTTTCTTCTGCCAAGCATTATTTTGAAATAACTTTTGATAAAATGTGGGGTTAAACATACAAACCTCCAATCGAATACTATCTTTTAGTCCACTTATAGAAAAAGGTCAATCAAATTTTCCTCAATGATATCCTCCAAAGATAAAGATAGATTTTGAAATTGATGAATATAATCCTTCACTATTCTTGTTTATCATAGTTTGGCTAATTGGTTAAAGTATTTTTTAGAAACATTATCTTGATAATGAGACATCAGTTTATTAGAGAATACTAACTATGTAATAGGAGCACCAATATTATTATTTTAAGCACAAAACCAATGATACCAAATGAATAGCTTGGGTTCTAGATACAGAGATGCCACAACCACCTTTCAAGAGCTAAGAATTTGGTGTAAATAAAATAGATTTTCAATTTGAGTGATCCAAGTGAGTGGATGCTTACCATCAAACTTGTACAAGTCTACTTTTGGAAACATTGGTTTTACCCATGTATTGGTAGTGTTAGTATTGAAAGGAAGAGGATTGAAAGGAAAAAGTTGAGGGTTTTTGAGTGGTAAATGAGATGAAATGGTATCCAATTGTGTCATAATTTGATGTAATTGATTGTTCATTTTATTAATCTCTCCATGTATTACTGGTATTTGAGTTTGAACTTGCACATCATTCTACATTATGCCATGTATATTTGACTATATTTAATAAATCATATCAGATGATTTAGACTCCATGTCATCCCTAAAAGTATTTTTAGGGGTATATTACCCTTTCCCCCATCCGCAAGTGTTAAGACCAGCCGTACAAAGGCTTGATGGTGAACCTTATTTTACCCTATTGACATAAATTTTACCACTAAGTTTTTCAAATATTTTAGCCTCAAATCACAAATATAAAAGCATAGACCCAAACTAATTTTTTCTAAGGTTTCCAAAAATATAAAAAAATTGAAAAATTCTACAAATTAAAAGCTATAGAGAAAATTTATGAAAAACCCTAAAATGGTGATAAATTTGTAAAAATAGAACCAAATGATCTGAAATTTTAATTTAAAATACTTGAATTATTTCAAAATCCATTAAAAAAATTTCATATAAAATTTGCACCCATTTACAAGATATATCCAAATTTCAAGATCTAAGGTTTTTAACTTGATTGTTGCCTAAATCAATGATTTTATACCACTTAGAGTGATATTAGTTCACAAAATAAGTAGATATATAGAATTATATCATAATGGTATGGAAATATAGCAAAAAAATATGAATAATAGATAAGCCACTTAGAGGGGGCAACCTCCCAAATGCTTGCAATAAGAATGAATACTCAAATATGATGATGAATAACTAACCCTACCTCCTATATATAGTATAATAAGGGCATTTTACACCCATATGCTGACCTAATAAGTATATGAATGCATAAAAAAATATAAAATTATATGAAAAAGTGCTATTAAAGTGACAATTTGACTACACATATCCCTGGACATGCCCACAATTAAGGGTGTAGTAGCTTGAGTGGATGGTAGAAATGGTTTTATCTAGTTAGATGGTTCAAAAATATATCTTGTAAGGAGGTTTGGGATTATTATTACTTCAAAATATGATTCAATATAAATATTGAATTATTTAGGTAAAAGTTGATCATGAATAATATTTATTACATGGGCTTCCTGATCTGGGGTATTTCCCATGTTTGTTTATATAGAATTGGATGAAGATGAATGATTAGGGAATGGTTATCTAAAGATATCAAGGGAATGGTTTGGAGGATAATTTTATTTTATAATTTTAATTCCCCTCAAATTATAATTTTTTAGATGAATCTCTTAAAATAGACACATCTATTGATCTCATAACTAGGTACTTGATGGTAGGTTCAAAATTCACTATCTTTCTAACAATTAGGTTTAGTATGAGAGTCATCAATGGGCTTGATCAGAGGTATTTTAATAATTGACACTATTAATATTTTTTCCAAGATGGTAGTGAAATATTCCCCTAAGGTCATGTATTTCCTAGGTGGAAATCATGTTAAGGTTCTTTATGATTATGTTTGGGAAGTAGAAGAGTTCAATTGGCTTATTGTTAATGGAGGAGATGATTCTAGGACAAAAATTTTTGGCCGAGGATTACTGTTCCTTTTAGAAGGATCAAATTTAAAATTCTTATTTTGTAGATTAACCTATCCTTCTTTTAGGGCTCATATTTATAGCTTAGGGCCATGGTAAAGGATTCATCAAAGGTTTTAAATGATTAAACTTGTAGTGTGGATGAGATATTCTTGACACATGACCTTATGAATAACTCAATTAATTCAGACTAAGAAAGGGAAAATGTCAATTGATTTATAAGGCCTCACCACTTAGAAATAAAATATGTAATGGACTTGTCTTAAAATTATCTAATGGTGTATATATTAGTGATGGTTAGTTTCCTTGTCATATTAATCAAGAAATGTTCTAAGAAACTTTGGGCTAATTATCCAAAGGAAAATAAGGAATGTTGGGGGATAGAACTTTACCAATCTAAATTTGGTCTAGCTAGTGACATAGGGAAAGTCCTCAAAATGAGGGAATAATCATAGGATATAAGGTAACATGCATGCCTAAGTGACCTAATGTGTTGTTTGGGTCCTTTTTTTTTAATTTTATAAACTTGGGAAGTTCCCACTATGTTAGATATGGCCTAATTAGAATGGTAGGGTTGATAGGATATTTATATATTTGTTAATATGTGAGCATGTTATTTTTCCTAGAGATAAAATATTATAATTTTTCCATCATATCCATAAGTATATGTATGAGGTTAGGATGGGTGTTATATTGAGGTACACCCCCTAAAATAATATTTTTAAATAATGATAAGGGGGAATTGAAGTAGGGAATGGATGTGAAAAGGTATAACCAATAAAAGTGGTAATGGTTGGTTGAGATGTAGACTTTGTTGTTGAGATGAGTTAAGATAGGTGGTTGTGAGGGTTTGTGATGGAATCAAGTATTGAGTGGTTAAAGGGATCTATTGTTGGAGAGTTTTGAATTGAGAGGATTTGTTGTATGGATGGTAGTGTTTGAGTGGTGTGTTGATGGTTTAAGGTCATGTGTGTTTGAATCAATGGGATAGTTTAATGGATTGAGAATACTAAACTCTAGAGTGTGGGAGAGGGTAGTTGATGTGAGTTGTAATATATTAATGTTATGGGTTTGGGTAATGTTTGTAGAAGAGTTAATAGATACTAATGGTGGTTGAGTATTTATAGCTTGTGTCACATTAGTATTATAACCTATTGGTATTGGTGGATAGATGGAAGAGGAAACCATGAATACCATATATCACTTTAATGTTTTTGATAACATACAATAGAAAAATTGGGAGGATTGGGCTTGAGAGGAAATATGAATTCATATGGATTATGTAGTAAGGTAATGACTTAGGGAAACTAGATTGTTATCCAATATATTTACATATTCAGGATCACCTTATGGGTAAAATTAAGGAAGGCCATCCCTGATAGATTCGGTAGACGTGGGGGGAATGGTGAATGTTATATTGAGGAAGATGAAGGTGGTGATTCTATTTTTCTATGTGACTATTATCGCATTACAATCATGTAGTACTAAAATAAAAAAATAAATAATAAATGAAAAAGCACACAAATCTTGTTTTGTTTATCTCATTTTAGTGAGAGTAAATCACATAATCTACTTAAATGTATAAAATTATTTTTATTTTTAATAAATGTTTTATAATGTGATTGGGTGTTATCTTAAAAAAATTCCTAAGAAGAGGTAAGCTAATTCTAGTTTCAGGTTCATTTAAAGTTGATATCCTTGATATAAACCAAGGTATAATGAGGCTTAAATATGTGTTGGTGGTAGTATATGGATTGGTATTGGGGTATACCCCCTCATTTCATGGTTATATAGAAATACGAGTGTCAGGTTCTTAGCCTTTATACTACCAACTAATTATTTATACCTGGCTAAAACATTGAGTCAGCTTTCCCCTTAGTGATTAAATCCAAGTGAGTCTACCTGGTAAGATTTGTTTGATTTCTTATTTTAAGATTGCTGTGTTTTGGTATTGTGTGAAAAAAAGAGTGAAACTAAATTAGTTAATTAATCATCCTAATTGAACTAGGGGTGTTACTTAAAAAAACAAACTGATAAATACAACTTAAAATAAAATCAATCTATTTTTTTGATTTTTTTGATTTAATGAAAACAAAGAATAGTTTTTACTAAAATGTAATGAAAAACAGAATTAGAAAGAGAAAATAATAATAATGAGGCCCATAAAGGTTTCCACTAGTTGTGTTATAATTTTTAAGGAGGTTTTCATTATTCCTTTATAAAATTTACTACTAAAATTCAAATTGAAATTTAGGGTTTGAAGTCATACTTGTGATTTGGAAGGTTGTGAATCATTGATCCAACAAATGTGGGATCTCCTTTCTGGATAGAAAGGACTACCTCCACACATGAGAAAACTTGGAAAATATATTTATTAATAGGATATATTTGTAGACTACCTAGTGATAGACCAATCCTAGGAAGTAATGAACTTCCTAATAAGGATGTCAGCTCACTTATTTAAGTAATTAAGAAGATAAAAATGGTAAAATAAATTACAAGTTGCATACAATGATATAGGTATAAAATTGAAGTATTTTTAATTAATATACGTCCATTTCATTAAGATTATAAAAGCGATCATGCTAATAGGATTCAATAGAATCTTTGTCCTCTTGTATTATTTCTAATTGAATAGTGATAGATTCTATAGAGGAAAACACAATGGTACAGATCTCTAACTCAAAAGTGACATCACTTTGATAAAAAAAGAAAGGTTGAGGGATAATTGTTAAATCATGAATGGGAATAACTTCATGTGAGGCTATAAAAAGTTTCATCTATAGATAAAATCCATGGTTCAAGGAATAGAGAACCATGATTAATTCAAATGTTCTAACAAAAATAGGTCTCAAATTTAAGACAGAGAAGATTAGATAGGGATTGATTTCGATCCTGTAAGATTGGTGTTGATTCTATGAGTCGACATTAATTTTGATAGTACATATAATACTTTGAAAATAAGAGATTAAATGTTAGTTTAGTGAGATCTAGGATAGTCTATGGATGATAAGGATGCTTAACAAAAGCATAAAACAAAATAGAGAAATATGAAAATACTATTAAAAATGAAATACACTAACCTTAATAACTCTCCAAGTCTATGATAATCGTGAGATTGATATGTTGATTGTTGTTCTTTTGACAAATGTTAATGGGATAATGTGTCAATGTGTCATTCCAACAAGGGGCAATCAATAGTCTATTAGTCATCTGAAAGAAAGTCCTTCAATCTTTAGGAACAAAATCATGGTCCATTACCAAAGGTAAGTTTAGGAATAAATCAACATCAATTCTACAAAATTAACATCATTCATAGGGATCATTATCAATTCCCTCCATTTCTACCAAAATTTTGTTATGATTGTTTCAACTATGGGTTAAACTAAGCTATAAACTATTATATGGGTTTTGGATTAAGAGGGAGGTTGATATGGAGTTTAAACCATTTGGTTTTTATACAATTTGGTGGATTTGTCTAGATTTAGAGGTTGGTAATTAGTTAAAATTAATTATGTAGGGTAAAGTAGTAATTAGTGAAACTAATTACATGGGTTAAAATGGTAATTAGTGAAACTAATTATGTTGGGTAAAATGGTAATTAATGAAACTATTTATGTGGAGTGAAATGGTAATTAGTGAAAATAATTAGGTGGGGTGAAATGAAGGTGGGATGAGAAAAGGGGCCTAAGACATAAATTATCACAAATATATATTATGCAAAATAATAGTGCCTACATAGTTATTTTATGGTTTAAAATATTAGTATTTATTTAGCTTCAACATTGTGTGTTACTATGGTCTTTTCCCAAAGCACCATTCATAGTTACACTTGAGTGACATGTGATGATCTTCGATTGAGGCATTTGTTTACATAAAATATTTTTAAATTTTATCAATTATTTATGCTTTCTCTCTTGAAATAATTCATCAAATATCAATCTATCTGAGTGCATGCCTTAAAAGGTGCACCATGAAAGGGGTGGGTATACCATTGGTGGTTTACAATATTTTTTTCCCCTATACCACCACTCAAAACCAATACAAACCTATCCTATACACTTATATAAGTAAATGCACCTCCCTTACATACTCCTCCAAGAAATTCACTACCTTAAACAAACCCTATCCAGTCTAAAAACCATTTTTGACATTTATAAAATAATGTCAACCTGGGCTGACCCTTTACTCAAGCTATATTAGCATGTTACAAGTCTAGGTTGGCTTCAGATGACCCATAATAGGACCTGACTTGATTTTATCAATTAAAAATATAATGGCAATTGAGACAACTCTATCGACTAAAATTTTGAAAAGGTTTAAGGTTAGATTCAACTCTATATACAAATCATTTTTGCCATTTATTAGAGAGAGAGAGAGAGAGAGAGAGAGAGAGAGAATTAATCATTCATTTGCACTTTTTTACAATATACTCTTCTACCATTCTACTTAAGGAGTCATTTCTTAGGGTTTACAATTGAAGAATAAATTTATATTTTGGAAAAGTCTTGGATGATTTGGAATATCTTAGTGATCCTTACAAACCACAATAACCTCTTGAAAAACACCTTTGTCCAAGGGAAAGATTGAGTTTCGATGGGTTCATCTTCAAGGTAAGTATATATAACTCTTATTCCTCTATTTTAGTCTATATAAGTATCATAAGTAATGGATTTTTAATGTATTTATCTCTCCATGTATTAGGGTTATATCTATATTGATTTAATTAGAATTATTTTATGTATGTTTACTTTTATGTTTATCATCCCTATTTGGTGCCACAAACTTTTTATGAGCATTATGTTAGATTTTACTTTACTTTGTATTTACTTTTTTAATATAGAAAACATATAACCTAGCTAGGGTTATTATATGGTGTTGTTTTACTAGAAGATTTAGAAACCTCTCTAGTGATATTATTATTGTAAGGAACCCCTTGGTTAGGTCTAGTGGATTCATCTTGGTCATGACCCCAATTTTTTAAATGTACCAACAAGTGGAAGGGTAAGTATTATTTATCTTCTCTGAGATAGGATTAATTTTTAGATCAACTTCACTTTCCCTTGCATAAAATTGTCAATATAAAATTATGGCCCACTAATGAATTTAGGTTGATGATTCTTATGAAGTTGAGTCCCCATTGAGTGAATGAATGCTCTTTTATCATAGGTTGAATGGGCATTACTATGTGGAATTAATTATTAGAAAAGTTATGGCACTAATGTCATGTGTAGATGTGAGAATGAGAGTTATTGAATATAATTGGCTAATAATACCCAAATCAAAGAATTTTATGAGTAGTTATAGTCCCTAAAGGTTGGCCACTACCTAGTTTCTCATAGAATCTAGTCATGACCTATTTTACTTCTTTTGACAATAACCTAAGATATATGCCTTTATAATTATTTTGATAAAAAATACTTTATTTAACATGTAATGAGATAATTTTAGCCTGAGAGATATTTTATGCATTTGGTTTAATCCTAGAAGAGGAATCCCATAAAGGAGGTAAAATTGGATCATACAAATATTAATAAACCATTTTTGATTGGTCTAATTACACCACAATGATCATTGGATTAATTTCAATGATCAACTAGGTGATACCATGACCATGTACTAGTTTAATAGGTTTTATTTCTAGGTCATACTCTTTTATCTTGGACATCCATCAACCTATGTGCTCTCCTAATTCATTTTTCCCAAGCATTATATTTATATCTAGGTCTAGAATAATAACATGTACCTTATTTTTGAGAATGTAGTGCCAAAATTTATTCAAAACTTTGAATAGGTCATAGCCATGATTTTATAAGGTGGAGTAGTTAATTTTTAAATAGTTTAGGTTTGTTCTCATGAAGGTTATCAGGTGTTCATCCTCATATAGCTTCTAGGTGAGTACCATTTATATGGTATGCTATAAAGCAAAAGAGCAAAGGTAGAAGTATTTCATGTGGTTTGGACTGATTAAGACTAGTTTGTACATGATGTCATGCTTCATTTCTTGGATATATGGTCCATTGCATTTTGTATAACTATTTAAACATTGTGTTTAGTGGCTTGACAATTTTAGAAAAAATAGATATAAATTTGCATACAAAGTTGATATTACAAAAGAATGACTTCAATTACCTTTTACTATTAGGAAAAGGTATATTATAAATCACATTATCACATTAATTATCAATAAATTAACTTCCTTTGTGATGACATGACCAAGGAGCTTACCTACCATCACACTAAATATTCTCTCTTTGGTCTAAGCTAGATACCATACCTTCTCCACCTTTCAAATATTTTCTATAGGTGGTGAAATGATCAGACTTACATTTTCAAAAAATAGTTAACTCATCCATGTAAAAAATTATGCATTTACCCATCAAAACTTAGAAATAAAATTCCATGGCTCTCTAAAAAGTGGTTCCTATGTTGATGATGACAAACAACATTCTCTTATAGGCAAAGGTGCTCTACTTGGTTGTGAATGTAATTTTTTTCTATCTTTTAGGATGACTAGAAATTTATTATATACCAAGAATCCATCTAAGAAGGACATCATCTAGGATCCACTCACCATTTAAATTACCTCATCAAGGGATGGAAAAGGGTAGTTATATTTATTAGATTATTAGTTTATATTTTTGAAATTGAGAAATAGTTTAATCTCCCAATTCTTTTTCTAACAGGCACTAGATTGGCCACCCACATAGAGTGACATGCTAGGAACATTTTGGATTCATGGGTCACTACCTCTATCTAAAAATATTTTGGTTCTAATTAAGTGGGATATTATGTGTGATCATGCTTGGGTTGAATAATTTAAGGTACCCATAGGCCCAAGTAATGACATCTCAGTATTTTAGTAATAATTTTCTAAGTTTCCCTATCTTAGTAGGACTACAATATTAATCAATGTTGATATCTTAGGGATGGTTTGTAGATTAGGGATTAATAGTTTAAGACCTTTGATTTTGGTGTATTGATCTCTTAGTTTTCTATGCAAACCTATCAAGATAGAACACTCTCTCAAGGGAGATCATACCTTTCAGAACTCAGTTCTCTTTTTAGTTCATAATGCCATCTTGGTCATAGTCTTAATTTTAAGGGTTGTTTCTTTTTGCCTCATCTATAGATTTCATCTCAAATAATCCTAAGTGATTAAGAAAATATATATTATGATATTAATCCTCATATATACATAATTTTTGTTGGTTCCCAATTGTATACCTCATACACTCAGCCTTACATAATTGAAGAAAATGGCAAACAAAGATGAAAACCACATTAGAATGTTGTTGTAGCCAGGGAAGGGTTTCAAATCAATATGTGACCAAATGTATAAAATTATTAAGAGGCACCTATGAAGGGTATGATCAGATCCCTACTACTTTTGGCTCTACCTAAACTAAGGTGAGAGGACCTATGAGGTAGCTTGATTACATGGAGAGAATTTTCAATTCAATCTCCATGGGGATTTTTGGCACAAGGTAAAAATATGACTAGGGCATAACCAAGTTTGTAAACTTAACCTATGAAGGGTTATCACAAAAAATACACAAATTATCTAAGTCATATAAAAGATACTAAATATAGATGAGGAATTGACTACAATCTTCATTCTATAAAATAGTCAATAATAGGGGTCGAATGGAAAACTACAACATTAGAACTTGAAGCACAAACTATAAATGCATTTTAAATATGAAAGATATTATGAATTTTCAAAGCAAATAACACTTATAGTATGAAAGGGGTGTATTATTTTTAGGGTAGGACAAGTTAGATAACTATAAAATAGAGGGTGGCATTCTAGTGGCTTCCAAATAATAGGGTATCTAGTAGTATTTCAAGATAATATTTATTAACAAAGATGCATAAAAAAACTTCAAATGCAAGATAATGGTAGATAAAATATGATCCCTAAGAGACTAGAACATACATTGAGACTAATATTTCAAATTCCTTTCCCTATTGAATCCATAAACTTAGGGTGCCCTAACAAGTTATTCAGTAATAAATTTTAAAATAATGTAGAAAAGGATTTGTAATCTAGATTAAAACCCAAAATGATAACCAGTAATAGGCATAAAACAAGATATATAGTCAATAATATTTATAAAATAGGTCATTGCACTTCATTAATATGAAACAATAAATAACCATAAGCATTTTAATTAACTTGAAAAGGAAATATTACAGACATCAATACTTTAAAATGCTTCCATATGGGGTAAGCATGGTGAGATTGATTTATTGACAAGGGAGACATAAACATGGTATCAAATGTTTCTAGTCGATATAAAACTACAACCACATTAACAAGGGAGACAAAATCTACACATAGAAATTGATCCCAATTTTTTTGTAGAACCTAGACTTGGAGAAAATAGACACCTAGAACGATGACCAACAACACAACCAACATCCAAAAATAAACTATAAAATATAATATAAGCCTTATATTTATAATTTTTTTACCCATTTAAAATTTATAAGTGCCAAAGTCCCACCAAGATGGTCCTAGCTAGAAAATATTCCTTGCCACACCTAAAATCTTCATGGAACTACAAAGAAAATGATTATTACAATTTCCTCTTCAAGGAATGATGAAAACATGGAGCATATCCTTTGATTTCATGATAGGAGATGCCTCCCACATGAGCTAGAAAGAGAATATTCATTTAAGGATACAAATAGACTTTGTCATCATGTGCAACTACCTGGAGATGTTGTTTTTTTAATCGATGTTAAATATGGGATCTTCTAGACAACTACCTTTCTCCTATACATGCCAAATAAATCCCATTACCTTATGATGATGGCTTGAGAATATTATTGATTCATGGGAGCTTGAAGATCTTCCTTGGAGTGGCCCACTTTGATCTAGTAATCCTATAATATCTTTCCCATGGAGGATCTTGGACAAGCAAATCAGATGAATAATGCATAACTTAGGTTATATTTCCACTTTTACTTTTTGGAACCAAACCGTTAGATCTAGATTTGGTGAGAAAATGCACTCCATCAGATCATGATACGAGGGCTAAAGCATTATTGGATACATCCTATACTTTGGCCCTAAGGATGTACCACTTATCATCCTCATGGGCTTTCTAAGGTTTTCTACAAATAAACCTAACTACTTAAGCACTCTTGAGCCATGTGGCAATACCTTAGGCTTTTTGACCCTTTGACTTATTCTACTCACCATTGGATCTATTGATACCTTCTCAAGATATTAACATTTGTTGATATCATGTTCTCTCATAGGGCCTTTGACTACTTTGAATCCTCACTCATTGTTGGATCATCCTCACTTGAAAAAATGTGAGCCATAGAAATGCCTCCATTTGAAAACAAATGGCTACTTCATAGGGCCTAAATTTTATACTCACACAACCATCTTAGAACATTTGAATCCTAATGAATAGTTTATTTTGGCTTAAATTTGACATCCATGTGTTTGTTAAAAGACATCTGTGAGATTGTCATACCTATAATTTAGGTAAATTCATTCAAAGATTTTATATTCAAAAATTTGGTCTATAGAATAATTTTCTCAAGCTTTTTGTTTTCAATAAAATTTTCTCAAGCCTTTTATCTTTAGCCTTTATTTCTTCAGCACAATTGTCTCACAACATTTATCTAAAAAAATTTGTTGGGACACTTATCTCAAAAAAAATTCTGAGATAATTTCCCTTAAGGATTTTGAATTCACACTTTTCTTGACAGATTTGATATTTATCAAACTTTTTGCATGCAAAAGATGCCCAAAAGAATTCAGCCTTCAGATTTTTACCTTCATTGAGACAATTATTTTGAACATTTTATCTGAAATAATTTACCCAAAAGAAATTGGTCTTTTGCACTTTTATCGAAGGAATTGGACCTTTCACTTTTGTCAAAGGAATTTGGACTTATGATTTTCACCAAAATAAAGGACTTTTGTCAAGATTTTTGCCATGGTAAAAATTCCCAAAGGGAAAGTGCCCCTTAAAATTTTTACCATGGAAAAAAATTCCAAAACAAATAAGGATTTTACATTTTTTTCAAAGGAATTTAGACTTTTATTTTGGTCTTTTGTATCTTAGCCCTTTTGTTTTCGGAACTTTTTCTTTGTATCAACTTTTCTAAAGTACCCTTCAAATATTTTGAAAGGGAAAAATGATCAAAATAAATTACCTTTCAAAGATTTTGTAAAGGCTTACCCTACAAAATTACCCTTTAGCATTTTAGAATGGCCATTTAGATCTTTTGAAGTGCCCTTTAGACTTATTGAAAGTGTCCTTTGGTTCTTCTAAAAGTTCCCTTAAAAAAATTTAAAAGGGAAAAATACCCAAAATAAATGACCCTTCAGGGATTTTGAAAAGGCAAAATGAAACTTCAAATATTTTTTAATAGAAAAATGCCCAAAAGAAATGACCTTTTCAATATTCTAGAAAGGCAAAATGACCAAAAGAAATAGGGAAATATGTTTTACTTGGAATAAATTGATTTTGTCAAGTTTTTTTTATCACAAACAATTTTCATAATAGAAATAAGTCTTTAGACTTTATGCATGAACAAAATTTTTGAAGATGCATTTACATTGGGAAAAATGTTTTGACAAAAAATCCCAAGACCCTTAGGCTTAAAACACACTAAGTAAAGACTAGACTAAGACTTAGTCGATTACTCAAGAAACTTGACCTTTGAAGGAATACTTTGAAAATAAGAATTTGGGATAAATACTTGGTCATTTACATTTGACAAGGGCCCAATTATTTTAGTTAAATTTTTAGCACTAACATTGTATCTCACTCAAGGATGCATACCCCCAACAAGTGCGAAAAGAACCCCAAAATGTAAGACTAGGTGCCAATCCATTGGGTCATAGAGTCAATACATAGAAACTTTTAGCAAACATCTATGAAGGCTCAAAAAAACATGGCAAATTTAACAAAAATAGATCAAGAGGATCTAGAAATGAACACATGACATAAAAATGAAGGTAAACTATACAAACAAGGACCAAAATAGATGGCAAACAAAGTGACAAAATAATAGAAAGACAAGAAACTATACAATATGTACATTGTCCAAACTCAATCAAGGAAATTATTCAAATTATTACCATTATTTGGAAGCTCCAAAATTCTACCATCCCTTAATCTCTTTAACTTTTCTAGTACTTTGGTGGCCAAGATGAAGTAAACCCATCTCTGTACTTGCCTAAAAGATCCACTACTAAGTTGTGATAGGATGACACATTAAATAAAATCATCTTTACATGATCTCAAATCTAGATAAGACCATGTTAAAATATTTAGGTACCTTTTCAATAGCTATAAATAAACTTGCTTCTCAATTATAATCAAATGTATACCAAGAAAGAGTGCATCAAGATTAGTAATGTCATTCATGTACTTGAATTACTGCTTGAAATAAGTTTAAAAACATTCATCCTTAGGGGAATGAATAACCCCATCTTCATTGAATGACATTCTCCAAACATCATCTTCATTTTCAAATGTAGTATCAATAACAATTGGTTACTCAACAATGTCCACACTCCCAATGGAGTCACCCAATTCTACACCCATGTCCAATACTTTTATAAGAGCATACTCTAGATCTTCAATTACATCATGATTAGGTAACTCATAAACTTGTGTTATACTATCATCACAAGAAAATTCATATGTTGTGACCCTCTTGACCACACTCTAAAACTGATCAACATTAGTAGCAATCATCATTTCCATGGAGGTAGAAAACTTACATGGGGGGTCTTGATAATTAAACATAAAAATATCATATTTGGGTGATGCATACTCAGGTTCATCTAATTATTCAACAAGTAGTTCAACACTATCACATGGGGGATGTGGGAGGAAGTAATTATCACACTAATAAATGTTTAAATCAAAATTTTCAACATTTACCTTGGCACTCAATAGATCAGGCACTTCCATTCTGGCCTCCAAACATGTCTCCTTCATCATTGATGAAAACTTAGGGTGAAATAATTTGTTTAGATGATTTAGATTTGAAGGATGATCTCAATCCTTCTATCTTTGCAAGTAAGACAAAGAATACTCAAATATGAAATGAAAACATTCAAAATAGGCAATGATATTCCTTAAAACAAGATGATAAAATTAGAGTCACCACTAGAATTAAAATTCTATAATATAAAAGTTATCAAACTATTTTGATACATGCTAAAATCAAGCTTGCTAAATTTTAATGAGATAGAAAGCAAAGAAACCAAAATTTTCAAAATGTGTTCAAAAGGGTATAAATCACCTTTCAACGTGTAAAATTTTCAACTCTTTACAATGAACTAAATAGAAAACAATTATCAAGCCTCAATAATTCTTATCATGTCCCTAGTAGAGTGATGTGGTATTAACAACCAAGGTAGTCCCATTGTATCAAATAACAAGTAGGGAACCTTTAAACTAGGAATACTTACAACTCTAGCTCTCTGCAAGAGTCCCCAGCAACACAAGTTCCATGAGTGTTTTTTATTTCCTTGATAATGGTGACATTTAAGTGTTAGTTACCATTTATACATAACATACACTTGACCTTGCATAGTTGAATAAAATGACAAACAAAGATGAAAAACCTACTAGAATGTCATTATATCTAGGGAAGGGTTTTGCATCAAGATTTAACTAAATGTAGAAAATGACTGAGAGGAACCTATGAAGGGTATGATTGTCTCCTTGCTAATTTTGGCTCTACCTAAACCAAGGTGAGAATACCTATAGTGTAGCTTACTCACATGGAGACATTCTATAATTTAATCTCCATGGTGATTTTTAGCACAAACAAATATGACCAATACATAACCAACTTTTCACACTTCACCCATGAAGGTTTATCACACAAAATGCATAAATTATCTAAGTCATATACAAGCTACTAAAGATAGATGAGGAGATGTATACAATCTTAATTCTATAAAATATTCAATAACAAAGGTCGATTGGAAAATTGTAGCACTAGAAATTAAAGCACAAACTATAAACATATTTTAAATATGCAAGATCTTATGTGTTGGGTGATTATTTTGTCACCAGCTAATTGATGGGAAAAATAGGTGTTTCAACCATAGCATAAGGAGATTAGTCAGCCAAATGTGTAGATTTACCTCATCAAAAGGGGACAAATCTCTCCTCTCATCAAGGGGAGGTTCCCTATAAATATGAGGAGCTATATATATATTAATATACTATAAATAAGCTGAAAATAACACTCAAGGGTAGGAAAACACCATCCATATCTCTTTTTTTAGAGATGATGTTCACAAATCAAAGGAGAAATTTTGGTGAAATGACAGAAGGTACTTCTCTTCTTTTAGAAGTGGTCTACAACAAACAACAGGAATTCTTTCTGGTAGTGACAAGTAACATGGCACAGTAACACAGCAGGATGAAGTGTAGCCCAAAGTCTCCACCTCAACTGCCAAAAAGTGAGACACGAAGGACAATGGGGGCATAAAGTCATCCCAAGATCCTTTAAATAGAAACTAAAAACAAACACACTAAAGACAATTTTGGTAGCACAAAGTCTCTCCACAGTTGGCTTTAGGACACCTTCCTAATTACTTCCATTAGTTTTGCTTATTTAATTAAATGGACAAGAATGCATTTAGGAAATAGACATAAGAACAATTTCCTCAACAACACAAGTTATTCTAGCACAAAGTCTGAAAAGTCACTTGTTTTCTCATTCAAATAACAAAATATGATTAACAATCTGAGCTCAAAGTCTCAGTAATGCCTTTCAATTTGGGTAGTGTTTTGCTTCTGATAACAAAAAGATCTCCTTTGCATAAAATAAGATATTACAGTATATAGCAGCCCTAAGAAAGACTTGGGCACTTTGTTTCACAAAATGGCCCATGTTGCATTCAATGCCTTGAATGCATTTTTAAGTTTGTCAAAGGAGCCATGCTAGAACAGGGCATCAGTCTTGACTTTGGTATATAGAAACATCTCGAATGTCTTCTCCTAGGCCTGGGTTGTCTGGTCAGTCTCCACATATGTACGTGGGTATCCACTCAATTTTATTCAAAGGGAGAAAAATAGGCCACACCTTTTAATGTTTGCACTCTCAGATGTCTACTTGGTGGACTATTCCACCTACTGGAATAACTCCCCTATAGATATTTTAGTATCTCCTATAGCTTTCCCTCTTCCCTATTGAAATTTAAGGTCTCAAGCTATCTTTTTACCTTCAGTAGGCTCTTTCAGCTTCTTCTTCAGCTGGTCACTTAGTTTGTTCTTTAGGTTCCATGCTATATTTGAAAATAAATGGGCATTTCATTACCTTGAATTTGACATCCATGGGGACGTCACTGGTTGCTAGTTGCTTAAACCACATTTAACCTTGAACCTTTGAACCATGAGAGTTCATTGGTTCAATGGTTCAATGGTTCAGGTGGTCCTATTGGCTCCTTGATTTAGTCACTTCTTTGGTTCAATCACTTCTTTGGTTAAATCGCTCCTTTCCTCTTTGGTTGAACCATCTCTTCAAACTTGTCTCTAGAATCTTCCACTTCCTTTGTTCAAAGCTTCCTTGAACCTTTGAAACTTTGAACCAATGAACTTTGAACCATTTTGGTTCAAGGTTCAATAGTTCATTCTCTTTCTTAGAATCTTTTTTCCTTCAAACTTTTTGGATCCTTTTCTTTTCTGTCAAACTCATTAAACCTTTGAACTTTGAAATATTTTGGTTCAAGGTTTAATTGGTTCATTGGTTCATTCTTTATTCTTTGAATCCTTCATTTTTCTAAGTCTTTCAAACTCCTCAAAGGGAAGGATTCCCTTCAGGCCTTGAGAATGGTCCATTTCTTGGTCATCGAGAGTCCCCCATAAGGGTACTTGCCCTTTGGGATCCTTTAGTCGGCCTTGTTCTTTAAATCCTTCAGATAAAATGTTTGAAGGAAATCCTTTAGACATTTTGTCTAAAGTAATTCTTTCCCATACCTTTGCCACTTTCTATCAAGCCTTTGAACATTTCTTCAGACAAAACATCTGAAGGAATTCCTTCAGACATTTTGTCTAAAGGATTTCTCTTGTGAAGTTTTGCCATAGAAAATCTTTTCAAAAGATATCCTTTTTATTCCTTTTGTTCCCTACCCTCTGCAAGGGCACTTGTCCTTTGGGATTTGGGAGACTCCTTTAAACCTTTCGATTGAACTAAAAATGGTTCAATGGTTCAATACTACGTTCTACTCATTCAATTGACCACTTGAACCAACCACTTTGAACTCTTATTGAACTCATTAAACTTTGAACTTTTGAACCATTTTGGTTCAAGGTTTAATGGTTTAACAAGTTAAATCTTTCTTCTTCAAAGTCTTCTTTTCTTTAAGTCTGTCAAACTTCTATTGAACTCATTGAACCTTTGAACCTTTGAACTCTTTTGGTTCAAGGTTCAATGGTTTAATAGTTCAATCTTTCTTCTTCAAAGTCTTCTTTTTGTTAAGTCCTTGGAAGCCATTGAGCTTTTCAATGTAGTTAAACTTTGAACTTTTTGAAGCGCATAACTTATTTTAAGTCTACTGATGTCATTGAACCTTTGAACCCATTGAACCTTTGAACCTTTTGATTCAAGGTTTAATGGTTCAATCTTTTGATTGAATCCTACTGATGGACCTTTTGGTTGAACCTCGACATTGAACCAACCTTGAAATTTCCTAAGTGTTGGGAACTTGTTTTTTTGTGAGAGCTCCCCTGTTGAAGTTGTTCAACTTGCGAGTCCTTTAGCTAAAAAAGCTTGAATAATTGAAGAACTTGGATGCTCAGAACATTTTTTATTGAGAAGGAAAGAGACAATTTTGGCTTACAAGATCAAAATAGTTGATATGTTGTCCCTAAAAATGAGTGATAGATTTTGGGAACAACAACTGGCTCCAGTTGGGGAACTTCCATCAATTGTAAAAACAATTAAAGGGAGTAGAAGCCAAAATCTCTAGTGCCTTCAAGTATGCTGTTGGGCTACAAATTCATGCTACCAAAAAAAGGGTAAAAATAAAGGTGCCAAAAAAAATGAAAATGAACAACACAAAATAAAGCTAAATACTATACAAATATGCATATGTACAACTGATATCACCTAATACTTCAAGGATTGAAGTGCTTTAGATTCTTCCCACTGTGAGGTAGTGAAAAGGGCATGTCATCTTGATACTTTAACAAGAAACTATTTTCACCATTGAGTTAATGAATAGAAAATGGGCCTCTCCAAAGGGAATCAAATTTACCATGCATTCCCTTTGGTTCTCTTCTCTTGTCCCATAACAGAACTTGATCACCAATCTAAAAATTATGGGCTTTTGCTTTCTAGTTGAAGAGCTTCTTCACCAACTTTGATGTGTAGCAATTCGGTCCACCACCATAGTTCACTGCTCATCCAGATCAATCAAGCACATGATCCTCTTGTCAATGGATCTTTCGTATGTCTGGTCTTTGACTACCTTTGCCAATTTTAGTGCTAGCATATCCAGGGTGATTAGTATCTCTTCATTGAGACCATATAAAAGTTGGAAAGGTGACATACCTATTTCCCTCTTGGGTGTAATTTTGTCTGCTCATAAAGCATCAAATAATGCTTTATGCCAGGTTTATTGGTTGTCATCTATTAGCTTCCTAATGATGGTCACCAGGTTCTTGTTGCTCGATTCTACTTGGCCATTTCTTTGCATAAAATAATCATAAGAGTGAGAGAGGGTAATCCCATAATGAAAATATAACTGAGTAATCTCATGGGAAGAGAAATAGGCTGCATTACTGTCACAATCTTGGTTGGGACCCTAAACCTAGAAATGATGTTTTCCTTAAGGAAATGACATACTATTTCTAAAGTAGCATGCTTGGCTAGAATAGCTTCCACCCATTTGGTGAAGTAATCTATGGCTATAAAGACATAATCATGTCTAGTGCTTGAAGATGGGTTTACAACACCAATGAAATTAATTCCCCATTACTAAAATGGCTCTTTTATTACCACTAGCTTAAGAGGTAGAGCAACTAATTTGGGTCTTCTAGTGAACTGTTGGCATAGTTCACATCTTCATACCCATTTGTATGCATCTTGAAATAGAGTAGGCTAGTAATACCTAGCTCATAGAATCTTATGGGTAGTTATAAGCACAAAAAAAATTCCTTTATAGGCCAGATTATGGAAGGACTCTAGTAGTTTTTTCTGCTACACTTTATCTATGCAGCGAAGGAATACCCCATCAAGGTTCCTCTTATATAGCCCATTGTCCCATAGGACAAAGTTGGTAGCTTTTAATTTAATAGTCCTCTTTTATTTACAAGATAGGTGAGCAGGACACTCACCATAAGTAAGGAAATGAGCAATACTCGAATACCACTCATTCGTGGTGGAGACAAAGAGGACTGTTGGTGTGTCTTCAATTTCTACTTCTTCATGCTCTACTTTTTTTGGTCTATTATCAGCAATCAATTGGTAGAGACCCCTTCCCCGTATAAGCTTTGTTAGTTTGATAACTAAATGAAAATCCTAGATTTTAGCAATATAATTTCCCCTTTTGGTTCCAAACTCTTGCTGAGTTAATATTGACTTGACTGTTGTATCAAGAACCAAGGCAACAATGTGTGAATTTAGGATGTAAAAATGGAAGTGCTTTACTGCCTTTACCACTAAAAAAGCATGCTTCTCCATATTTGAATATTTTAGTTCATGAGGTTTGAGAGGATAACTCATGAAGGATATAAGAGATTCCACACCTTCTTTGTTCTATTGAACTAGAATTACTGAAAGTGTGTGCTTGAAAGCATAACTGTACATTGTGAAATCTTTGGTATAATCTGGATAGACCAAAATTGGGGCATGGGTGATAGTTGTCTTAATGTCTCAAAATGCCAATTTGCCTTCTTCAGTCTAGCTAAAAGTGGCCTTTCCCTTCATCATGTCCACAATGTGGCGAGTCTTCTCTGCAAACTCAAGAATAAATCTTTGTAAAAAATTCACCTTTCCAAAGAAAGAGTGAACTACAGTCTTACTTGTGGGTAGAGTAAGCTCCTGGATGGATTTGACTCTTTCTAATTCAATCTTTATGCCTTCTTGGGATATAATGTGTTTGAGAAGTTTCCCTTCTGTTACCCCAAAAATAGACTTCTTGGGATTTAGATAAATGCCATTCTGGTGACATCATTCTAGCACTTGTTGAAGATGGTGCACATGATCAGGATGATACTTGAAAAATACTATTAAATAATTAAGGTAGACCACAATGAACTTACCTATTTCATATTTGAAAGAAAGTTCCATTTCTCTCTAAAAAGTGGCACCAACATTTATTAGGCTGAATGGCATTATCTGATACACAAAGGTGCCCCAAGACATGGTGAAGGCAGTCTTATGTTGGTTTGCTTCACCAAATTTAACTTGATTGTATCCTGAGAAGTTATATAACATTGATAATATCTCTGAACTAGTCACCATCTAAAGGACTTGATCCATGATGGGTAGAGGGTAATTATCCTTTAGGGAGGATTGATTCAAATTCCTAAAATCCATGTAGAGGTGAATTTAACCATTCTTTTTTCTCATAGGTACTATGTTTGTAATCCATGTGGAATGATGGATTGGGAAAATTATTATAGTATTCAACATTTTATATATTTCAAATAGAATAGTACCTAATATCTTTGGATTATACTATTGGGATTTTTGCTTGTAAGACACTGAATCACTCTTGAGAGGAATTTCATGGCAAATTTCTTCAGGCCTGAGCGACTTCAGATCATCATAGGAGTATGCCAGAACATCTATGTACTAGCAGAGTAGAGCAGTAAACTTGAACTTCTCCTTAGGAGTGTAGCACTTCCCAATGTTCACCATCTTAGGATTTTCCTTGGTACCCAATGTTATATGATCAAACTCTTGGGAGGAGCTTGAATCCATTTGTTGTTGTTTGATGAACCTGTCGTGCTTGTTAAACAATTTCTCAATGGAAACCAATCCTTTGGGAATTTTATTCCCTTTTAGTTGTATGAACTCTTCACCTACATCTAGACTTGTTTCAGGGACCAATTCAAGTTTCTGAGGGTCACTACCTTCGAAGTCAAGCTGTTCAAAGTTGTCTTTTTATTCTAGAATGACGATGATTTAGTTGTCACCATTAAACACTTGCCAATGATTGGAATTGTTAGGCACACTTGGTCAAAAGACTAGTTCGATAGTGTACCTATCTCCCTTAAAATTTGAGTGAGGAACCAAAAGATTTGTAGAAATTACTAATGCATCAACTCAGTTGTTGAATTCCTTGGGTGTGCAGAGATGCTGAAAGCATCAAAACTTTCAATTTGATCCCAAACCAGATTGCGGTAATGGTGAAATCTCTCATTTTTAGTTTGGTACAAGTTTTAGACCTAGCAAACCACCAATTCATCATCTCCTTTGGCATGAAAGAGTTTGACACCCCTGTCTTGACGGGCCTTCAACCCGAGTAACAGAGATTCATATTCAACTGTATTATTGGTGTTACTCAACTACAACTTGTATGAAGAAGGAAAAATATCTCCTTGAGGAGATATCAACACAATCCTAGCTCTTGAACTGGTAGAAGAATAGCTACCATCAAATTCCAAAATCTAGACCTCATCAAAAATAGACTTTTCCTTAGAATTTTCTTTGATTGGAGAGGAGGATTCCTCTGGGCTTGCACTATGCCTTGCCAATTCTTCTGTTGTTTGGTCTAAATTGATTGTCAGGCTATCACATTCAAGAATTTAATTAGACACAACATGAACCTCCTCCATGGATAAGAAGTAATTACCTATGCTTGAAGACTCAAATAGAATTTGAGCTTCAGGTGCTGATGTTTGAATGACAACGTATTTGGCCTCCTTCTTAGGGAGCAATCTCTACATCACACCTTTGACTAGGATCATTGCTTCAGACAAGTCCATACTCAACTCACCACCAACATCCTTGCAAAAATTTCACCCAAGAAGAATGTCGTATGAGGCTGGGACATTGGCCACTAGGACTGTCATCTTAATTCTCTTGTTTGGGAATGCTGTAAATGCAAATTGAGCATCCTTGATTTGTCCCAGCAGTGGCACTTATTTTTTCTCCATGGAGAAACATCTCCTAAATGTCTTGGTTAGTGTGAGACCAAGAGATTTTTATACTTTGGTAGGCATGACATTGTTATATGCACTTGATTCTATGATATAATTATTCAACTGGTGTCCATTTATCAGCAGGGAGACATAAAATGGTTTTGTCCTCCTGGGAGTAGCAAGAGTAGTGACAAGGTTATTTTGGGTGGATGTGGGAGTGACCTTTGGAATAGCTGGTCCTGTAGGGATGGTTTTATTCTTTACACATTGAACCAACTTATCCAACTACTCAAGGTTGGATTGTAAGAATTCAAATTTAGACATTTGAATTTTAGTTTTCTTGACATGGTCAATTATGTCAAATTTTTGAAATGAATTGGGAATAGGGAAATGTAGTTCATCCTTTTGGTTTTTAGGGGAGAGGACTGATCTATGAAATTGAAATTGAAGGTGAAGGCATACTTGAGGTACTTAATTTTTTATTATTCACTAGGTATTTTAGCTGTAAAGGTAGAGAAGTTCCTTGTTTGGTAATTGAAATTGTAGACTGAGCTCACTCCTCTATTTTTTTCATTATCAGCTTGCTGGGTTGACTAGTTCTGGGATTGGGTGAATACAATGTGTGACCCATCAAATGCTTCACATTCACTTTTAGGTTCATCCTGGTAATTCAAGAAACCAATGTTGGAGTTTTTAGCTAATTATTCTTCTCCCTCTGTGAAGAGATTAGCATCATCTTCTTGGTTCAACTTAGGCTGGAAGGAGAAACCAGATTCTATTTCAAGATATCCAACTGTTGAATTGGTTAGAGGTGCTTCAATGGCTAATTTCCCTTGTGGGGGAGGAAGACAATTTGGCTGCACTTGATTTTTGGTAGCATTGCCTTGATACAACTGATTGGGGAATGTCCTCCTTGGTATATCTTGGTATGAAGGAGTAAAAGACATTCCTTATACCATTTGCTTTCTGAGAGCTAGCAACTCATTTGCCAACTTTTGCACCATTGGATCAATGGTGCCTATAGATGGATATTCAGAGGGTGAAGAAGATTTACCTCTGTTAGGATATATCCTTATCTTCCCCACCAAGATGAGATCATCTTCTACCTCAATAGCCAAATCCTACACTACAACAAGGTCTATGTGGCTAGCATGTATCAGTAGAAAACTTACTTCAGGCAGCTAAGAGTTGATGAAGAAGCATTTGAGATTCTTATCTTTGGTTGAGTAATTATAGGAATCATATTCCTCAACTTGTCAAATTTGGCAATGAAGTCTCTCATTGGTTCATGAGGCTCCTTCTTCTGTGTGAGTTGGGCCAGCAAGGCATGCACATCTTCTATAGGCTTGAACCTAGCTTTAAATTTGACTTTGAGAGTGTTCTAATTAGTCACTGACCGAGCCTATAGGTGGTAGAACCAGTCTGCAGTAGCACCTTGTAATGTTTCTACAAATAGCCTGACTACTACGTCCTCATACTCCACACCTATCATGCCATAGGCTATGCTGAAAAATGCAATATGTTCCTCAAGATGAACTCTCCAACCACTAAATAATTTGGGGAAATTCTTCTTTGAACTACGTGGTAGCTCATGTAGAGGTGGAGTTAAATTAAGTGGGCCAAAAGAGCTACCCCAGGGGCCTTGAACTGCCATTATTTGACTACTAAAGGGAGGGATAACAAATTCTTTAGGGGTATATAGTGACAAAGCTCTATTCACAATATAAATAAATGCTTTTCTTGGTAATAGAGACCTAATTTTTGTAGGAAGAAAACTCCTAGTTCATTGGAGGTGAGATGGTGAAGGAAATAGATCAAAATTAATTTACTGTACCAACTCAAATATAGGGTCAAAAATACTTTTAGATCTTTGGCTTCTTATATACTATGGAGCTGCCAGAGTGTAAGACTTGAATGGATAAGGATAGGGACTACTTAAATTTGAAGCTTGAGGCTTCAAATTGCAAAAAATGATCCCTGGCAAAGTCGCCAAAAATTGTTGGGTGAATATTTTGTCACCAACTAACTGATAGGCAAAATAGGTGTTTCAACCACAACATAAGGAGATTGGTCAGCCAAATGTGCAGGTTTACCACATCAAAAAGGGACAAATCTCTCCTCTCATCAAGGGGATTTTCCATATAAATATGAGGAGCTATATATATATATATATATATACTATAAATAAGTTGAAAATAACACTTAGGGGTAAGACAACACAATCCATATCTCTCTTTTTAGAGATGATGTTCATAGATTAAAGGAGAAATCTTGGTGAAATGATAGAAGGCACTTCTCTTCTTTCAAAAGTGGTCTACAACAAACAACAAGAATTCTTTCTAGTAGTGACAAGTAAAGGGTGTAGTAACAAAGCAGAATGAAGTGTAGCCCAAAGTCTCCACCTCAACTGCCAAAGAGTGAAACACGAAGGACAATGGGGGCACAAAGTCATCCCAAGATCTTTTAAATAGAAACTAAAAACAAACACACTAAAGAAAATTATGGTAGCACAAAGTCTCTCCACATTTAGATTTAGGGCACCTTCCTAAATACTTCGACTAGTTCTACTTATTTAATTAAATAGACAAGAATGCATTTAGGAAATAGACATAAGAACAATTTCCTCAACAACACAAGCTATTCTAGCACAAAGTCTGAAAAGTCACTTGTTTTCTCATTCAAATAACAAATATGATTAACAATCTGAGCTCAAAGTCTCAGTAATGCCTTTCAATTTGGGTAGAGTTTTACTTTTGATAACAACAAGATCTCCTTTGTATAAAATAAGAGATTATAATATATAGCAACCCCAAGAAAGACTTGGGCACTTTGTTTCACAAAATGGCCCATGCTACATTTAATGCCTTGAATGCATTTTTAGTTCTATCAAAGGAGCCATGCTAGAATAGGGCATCAGTCTTGACTTTGGTGTACAAAAACATCTTGAATGTCTTCTCCTGGGCCTAGGTCATCTACTCGGTCTCCAGATATGTGCATGGTTATCCACTCACTTTTATTCAAAGGGATAAAAATAGGCTGCACCTTTTAATGTTTACACACTCAGATGTCTACTTGGTGGATTGTTCCACCTACTGGAATAACTCCCCTGTAGATATTTCATTATCTCCTATAACTTTTCCTCTTTCCTATTGAAATTTGAGCTCTTAGGCTATATTTTTACCTTCAGCAAGCTCTTTGAGCTTCTTCTTCAGCTTTTCACTTAGTTTTTTCTTTAGGTTCTACGCTATATTTGAAAATAAATGGGCATTTTATTACCTTGAATTTGACATCCATGGGGATGTCATTAGTTACTGGTCACTTGAACCACATTGAACCTTGAACCTTTGAACCATGAGAGTTCATTGGTTCAATGTTTCAATGGTTCGAGTGGTCCTATTAGATCCTTGATTCAGTCTCTTCTTTGGTTCAATCACTCCTTTCCTTTTGGGTTGAACCATCTCTTCAAACTTGTCTCTGGAATCTTCCACTTCCTTCGCTCGAAGCTTCCTTGAACCTTTAAACTTTTGAACCAATGAACTTTGAACCATTTTGGTTCAAGGTTCAATGGTTCATTCTCTTTCTCAAAATATTTTGTTCCTTCAAACTTTTTGGATCCTTTTCTTTTCTATTAAACTCATTAAACCTTTGAACTTTGAACTCTTTTGGTTCAAGATTCAATCAGTTCATTAGTTCATTCTTTATTCTTTGAACCCTTCATTTTTCTAAGTCTTTCAATCTCCCAAAAGGGAAGGAGTCCCTTCAAGCCTTGAGAATGGTCCATTTCATGGTTGCTAAGAGTCCTTTGCAAGGGTACCTTCCCTTTGGGGTCCTTCGATCGGCCTTGTTCTTTAAATCCTTCAGATAAAATGTCTGAAGGAAATCCTTTAGACATTTTATCTGAAGGAATTCTTTCCCCTACCTTTGCCACTTTTTGTTGGGCCTTTGAACATTTCTTTAGAAAAAATGTCTGAAGGATTTCTCTTGTGAAGTTTTTCCAGAAAAAATCATTTTGAAAGATATCCTTTTTGTTCCTTTTGTTCTCTACCCTCCACAAGGGCACTTGTCCTTTGGGAGACTCCTTTGAACCTTTCGATTGAACCAACCGATTAAACCAAAAATAGTTTAACAATTCAATAGTTCAATGGTTCAATACTACATTTTACTCATTCAATTAACTGTTTGAACCAACTACTTTGAACTCTTATTGAACTCATTGAACTTTAAACTTTTGAACCATTTTGGTTTAAGGTTCAATGGGTTAAATCTTTCTTCTTTGAAGTCTTCTTTTATTTAAGTCTATTAAATTTCTATTGAAATCGTTGAACCTTTTAACCTTTTAACTCTTTTAGTTTAAGATTCAATGGTTCAATGGTTCAATCTTTCTTCTTCAAAGTCTTCTTTTCATTAAGTCCTTCGAAGCTGTTGAACTTTTCAAAGCAGTTGAACTTTGAACTTGCCAAAGCGCTTAACTTCTTTTAAGTTTACCAATGTAATTGAACCTTTGAACCCATTAAACCTTTTGGTTCAAGGTTCAATGCTTTAATGGTTTAATCTTTTGATTGAAGCCTATCAATGGACCTTTTGGTTGAACCTCGATGTTGAACCAACCTTGAAATTGCCTAAGTGTTGGGAACTTGTTTTTTTGTGAGAGCTCACCTGTTGAAGTTGTTGAACCTATTGAACATGTGAGTCCCTTAGCTGAAAAATCTTGAATAATTGAAGAACTTGGATGCTCAGAACATTTTTTTGAGAAGGGAAGAGATAATTTTGGCCTGTAGGACCAAAATAGTTGATATGTTGCCCCCAAAAATGAGTGATAGATTTTGGGAACAACATTATGTATTTGTAAGGAAAATAAAACTTATAGCATGCAAGGGGTGTATTATTTTTAGGGTAAGATAGGGTAGGACAAGTTAGATAGTTATAAAATGGATGGTGGTATACTGGGAGCTTCCAAACAATAGGGTATTTGGTAGTGTTTCATGATAACATTTCTTATCAAAGATGTAAAAAAAAACTTCAAATGCAAGATAATGGTAAATAGAATATGATCCCTAAGAGACTAGAGCATACACTGAGACTAATATTTCAAATGCCTTTCCTTATTTAATCCATAAACCTAGGGTGCTCTAACAAGTTATTCAACAAAATATTCTAAAAGAATGCAGAAAGGGATTTATAATCTAGACTAAAACCCAAAATGACAACCATTAATGGGCATAAAACAAGATATCAATCAATAATACTTGAAAAATAGGTCATTTCACTTCATCAATAGGAAATAACAAAGAACCAAATGTATTTTCATTAACCTGAAAAATAAATATTATAAACATCAATACTTTAAAATACTACAATGGGGGAAAGCATGGTGAGATTACTCTATTGAAAAGGGAGGCATAAACATGCTCTCAAAGCTTGATAATGGATATACAATTGTAACCACCTTAACAAGAGAGAGAAAATTTACACACAATAATTGATACCAAAAAAAATTCTATAGAACTGGACAAAAAAATGGACACCTAGAACAATGACCAACAACACAACCAAAAACCAACAAAAACCTCTCAAATAAAAGACAAGCCTTCTATTTATATATTTTTTACCCATTTAAAATCTACAAGTGCCAAAGTCCCACGAAGATACACTTAGCTAGAAAATATTCCTTACCATACCTAAAATCTTCATGGAACTATAAGGAAAATGACTATTACAACTGTCTCTAGCATGAATGATGATGACATGGAGCATATCCTTTGATTTCATGGCAAGAAATGCCTTTCACATGAGCTAGAAATAGAATATTCATTTGAGGATCCAAATAGACTTTTTCCTCATGTATAATTTCCTAGATATTCTTTTTTTATTAATTGATGGTAATTCTAGGATATTCTAGATAACTACTTTTCTCTTATGCACACCAAAGAAAACCCATTACCTTGTGATGATGGCTTGAGAATATTCTTAATTCATGGTTACTTGTAATTATTCTTTGGAGTGGCCCACTTTATCTTGTAATCCTATAATATATTTCCCATAGAGGAGCTTGAACAAGTGAAGTAGATGAAGAATGCATAACTTAGGTTATATTTCCACTTTTAAATTTTGGCTCTAAACTATCAGATCTAGCTTGGGTAAGAAAACACACTCTATCAAATCATGATTTGAGTGGTGGATCATTTTTGGATATAGATTGTACTTTATAACTAAGTATGTGCTACTTGGTAGCCTCAAAATCTTTTGGGGTTTTTTTACAAATAGTCCCAACTATTTAAGCACTATCAAGCCATGTGGAAGCACCTTAAGCTTCTTAACCTTTTGACCTATTCTGCTCACTTGGATATGTTGTTGTCTTCTTGATATCTTAACACTTTTCAATCCCACATTCTTTATCAGGGTCTTTAATTACTTCTAATCCTTGATCATCATTGGATCCAAGTAAATGTGAGCTGTAGATATGCCTCCATTTGAAAATAAATGGTTACTTCATAGGGATTAAATTTGAAGCTCTCACAACCATCCTGGAACATTTAAATCCCAATGACTAGTTTATATGGCTTAAAGTTAACATCCATACATCTGTTAAAAGATGTTTGTGAGACCATCATACCTATAATTTTGGTAAATTCCTTTAGAGCTTTTGTCTTCAGCAATTTGGTCCATGAAAGAATTTTCTTGGGCCCTTTATCTTTGGCAAAATTGTCTTGGGCCTTTTGTCTTTAGTACAATATTCCCATAACATTGTTTTACAAAAATATATCAAGACAATTATCTCAGACAAAATGTCTGTGATAATTTCCCTGAGGGATTTTGACTTCACACTTTCCCCAAGTGATTTAAACTTTATCAAAAAATTTACGTTGGTAAGATGCCCAAAATAATTCAGCCTTGGATTTTTTCCTTCATTAAGACAATTATTTTGGACATTTTGTTTGAAATAATTTCCTCGAATAAATTGGTATTTTGCACTTTTGCCAAAGGAATTGAACCTTTGCACTTTTGCCGAAGGAATTCAAACTTATGATTTTCACTAAAACAAAGGATTTCTATTAGGATTTTTATGGTGGGAAACATTTCCGAAGGGTAAGTTCCCTTCATAATTTTTTCCATGGACAAAAAGTTTGAAACAAATAAGGATTTTACATTTTTTTGAAGGAATTCAGACTTTTCAGGTTTTTCTATCTTTTCCCTTTTATTTTCAACACTTCTGCTCTATAGAAATTCTTTCTAAAGTACCCTTCAAATATTTTTCAAGGTCAAAATGCCCAAAAAAATGACCCTTTAGGGATTTTATAAAGCCTTTCCCTAAGGAATTGCCCTTCGGCCTTTTAGATTGGCCCTTTAGATATTTTGAAAGTGCCCTTCGGACTTATTGAAAGTCTCCTTCAAATATTTATAAAGTGCCCTTCAAAAAGAATTTAAGGTTAAAATGCCCAAAATAAATGATGCTTCAGGGATTTTCAAAGGAAAAATAAACCTTAGAAGATTTTTCAAGGGTAAAATACCCAAACTAAACAACCCTTTAGGGATTCTTCAAAGGCAAAATGATCAAAATAAATAGGGTAATATGTTTTACTCAGAACAAATAGATTTTATCAGGTTTTTTCCATGTATAATTTTATTGATGGAAATAATTCTTTGGAATTTTTTCCCAAACAAAAATCTCAAAGATGTACTTTCATTAGACAAAACATCCTAAAAATAACCTAAAGACCCTAAAGATTAAAACACACTACGTAAAGACCAGAATAACACTTAGTTGATTAATCAAAAAACTTGACCTTTGAAGGAACACTTTTAAAATAGGAATTTGGGCTAAGGACTTAGGCATTTACATTTGACAAGGGATTAATTAATTCAGTGAAATTTTTTTCACTAATAAGTTCTTCACATTGTCATGTCTTTGAGGATAAGGGATGAGCTCTACTAAAAGGTTTTATAGACCTGAGTCATCTAGGGGTGTTAGGTTTGTAGCAGAGGTTTCTAATGAATAAACCACCTAATTTTATTCTCTAGGAATGGGTATGACATTGAAAACATTAAATATTTATATTATATCCCACACCTTATGATTGTATTCCCTCAAATAAGATAAATTACATTGGAACTATATCCTAACATGGTGTAATAATAGTTTAGAATCCCCAAATGCTTTTACTAATTTGACCTTATGTTGTAATGAAAACTTTAGTCCTAATATCAAGGCTTCATACTCCAATAGGTTATTTTTGCAAGGGAATTACATTATATAAGTAGCCAAATGTATCTTTTCTACTCAATTAATCAAAATAATTCTTACTGCATAAACTTGTTTAATAAAATCCCCATCGAAGTATAGGGACCCAAAAATTGGTAATTTAAGGCCCTTGATGGCTTGGTTCTTAACACATTCATTGACATAGTCTAGACATCTATGTTTACATTTTCATTTAATAAAATGTATTTTTTGATCATGTATTTCATTTTGGCTTCTATTTCAACATGGATTTGATTGGATATGCCTCTCCAAGGTAACCACATCTGTTAAAAGTTAGTATCCATGTACCTATTCAATGTCTTTGATTAGTCCCTAATAAGTAACATCTTATAATCCTCTGAGATTTACACTACTTAGATATTCATAAATTATTAGACCATGGGATCAAATTCTAGTTGTATATACACATTAAAGAGTTTGACTACCACTTTGATGTTAGGAATATCAATCTAAACCACTATATTGTCTTACTTAATAGGTGTTAGCCCTAATTTATGATAAATCCTAACATGCATGACATTTGTGGAGGCTCTCAAATTGAATATATAGTCATGAATGTTATTCCCAAATAACCTAATAGGAAGTTGGAAATGGGGGAACTAAACCTTATTTTTATGTATGAGTATATTAGTGTGTAGAGGATTGGGTTTGGGATGGATTGGTTTATTTGTCAGGGACTTCAAGAGGAGATATATTTACTCAATAACCTAGGCAAGTTCATGCAACATAGTGTTTAGCTTGATCTTATTCATGTCCTCTACTATATTATACCCAATTTTTATATGAATAGGTTGGATCTCTTTAGGGGGATTGGGATTTCTAGCCTTAGGAGATGGAGGATCATTTTAGGATCTAGGATCAAGAGGAGTTGTACCATTATTATGAGGAGCAGATGTGGTAAGATGTTACTGCTATCTCTAGTTCCTAAGATGTTAGTTTCTCATTATGAATCATTATAAGTCATACACCTCATTGGTGGGATATTCTAGTTCATTGTCCTCTTGTCTAAGGAAATCTAAGGTTTTTAACACCATGGTAGTATTTTGGGACCTTGAATTATTGGAAGCCTCAACCTGATTGTTGATATTAAGGTTTTTTAATACCACTTCATATTCATCCATTTACCTTAGGAATATTTTAACGGTGTTTTATGATTTGATGTAATATAACTCACCATGATTATTTGTGTTATACACATGACACCAATTTCACAATTCCAAATCATAGATGTTGATCTCAAGAAGATTATTAGGCAAAGGTTCTATATGGTTGTTAGAATAGTTGTGGGGGTGATTATAACTTTGGTAGGTGAATTGAATTATTCTAATTATAATTATCACCACCATTACTTTTAATATATATTTAGAGTCCTAATTAGTCATTTATTATCTTTTGTACTATGCATTGTATAACATCCAATTCATTTTTAGGGGATTCTTAAGGGACACTTTAAAAATTTTTCATAGTGGGTAGAAATGATTTATTATGATATTCAAGCATTAATTAATAATTTTTAGGGATAAATAATCCAAATTTATAGTTAGGATTAAAATTCCTCAAGGAAAATGGGTTTGTCACTAGCACAGGTTGTGGCATGGGTACATTATATCTAGTGGTAAAGAAGGGATTCAAACTAAGAATGTTTGGAAGCAAATTTGGGATGGCTAGTGCCAATAAACCTTGAGGGTTAATATACCTTTATAATTTTATGGAATCAACATAATATAGAGGAAAATTTACTACTAAAGTGTCTCTACATAGGAATACAAAATTCCAAAGGTCTAACACATTCTTATACATTTCAAGGGCTAATTAGGTATATGGTATGTACAACACAATGATTCAACTACACATATTTTTAAATCTAGAAATGAAATTCCTTATGGGCTCATTTGGTTCTCTCTTACTACATGTGAACCATTGGTATAACACACTTGGTTTAATTACTTGTCCAAAATATGCTAGGAATGTGTTATTGAATTGATCTTAACTCATAATAGAGCTCTCAATTACGTTTAGGAACCAATCAGAGGTAATGTCCATCAAAGTGAATAGGAACAGTCTATAGGAAATGTCCTCATGTTCTAGACTCATCATCATGAGATAATTTTTACATGAGGTCATATGTTCCTTAGTGATATGTCCCACACATAGTGCGAATATTGGGAGGTACCTTTATAGGTTCTTAGGTAGGTAATGGATGTCTTTGGGAATGTCAATGGAAGACCCTACTAACCATGCCATATATTTAGCCAAGGTGGAGGTCTATTAGGGGAAGAATAAGATTATGAGATATTAGGTACAACCAAAGGTATCAATATGAATCTAGTAGTTTTTATTATCCCATAGAATTAGAAATGATATATTATATATAAGGGAAAGCGAAGCTGATCTATAAATCAATCCTAACTCAGAGGAGATAAATCAAACTAGCCATTTTTATTGTTAGTAAATATATAAAATTATGGAAATGATAAATATGGATCCTATAAACCTAAATAAGTGGTTTGTTACAATACAATATCACTAGAGAGGGTTATAAATCCTCTAGTTGAGTAATACCGCATAATAACCCTAACTAGGTCCTATGGTTTAACAAAGTAAAGTAAATATAATCTAGTTATCACTAAATATTGTGGAACAAATGGGGGATAATAAACATAAACAATAAACATGAAAATAATAAATATAATCAATTTAATGTAGAGTTAATACTAATCATTAAGAGATAAATACATTCACAAGCCAATACATGAAAATCTATCTACTAATAAAAGAGTAAGAGTTAGGAATACTCACCTTGAAAATAAACCCATCAAGCCTCAATCCCTCCCTTAGTAAATTATGCTTTGAAATAAGATATTTTGGTTCATATGGATAACAAAGATACATCAGTTCTAGGATAGAATACTTCTCCTATGTATTTAGAATACTTTTACCACAAGACAAGATTCTTCTCTCCAAAGGAATTATGAAGCCTTAAATAATGACTCCTCAAATAAAATGGTGGATAACTATATAAAGATGCATAAAAGAGTGATTATATTCTTTATAAATGAGGTTAAGGATGTTTTATATAATGGGATATAACCCTAAACCCTTTTGTGATTTTATTTGACACAGTCAGCCCAATCGACCTAGTTGTTTATGAAATAAATTAGCTAGGTCTCAGAATAAGTTGACCTAGCTGACACAGTCCCATAATGTGCTCAATTTAGGGTTGAAAAATTAAAATATGTTTAGAGGATAATAATTTTTTTTTCTTAGGTAGGGGCTATTTGAGGTGGTTAATTACTTGGAGGATAGTGTAATAGAGGTGTAAAATCTTAGGCAAGTGTATAAGAGATACTTGTGTTGGTTTCAAGTGGTGGTATAGGGAAAAATAGTCTTATGAAGCACCAATGGTATTCCTATCCCTTTCATGGTGTATCCTTTAAGGTGTGCACTCAAAGAGATTAAGACTTGATAGGATCCTATAAGAGATAAGGCATCAATGATTGATAAATTTTAAAATTACTATGTGTATACATATGGCCCACTTGAATCTCATCATGTGTAATGTAGTTGCAACATGGGATGGTGATTTAGGAAACTAACACAACAACACACAATGTTGAGATAAGTAGATTAAATTATTTTAAATAATAAAATAACCAAAAATAAATGAATTAAAAGAAGTAACTGAAATAAATAAGTACTGTATGTATATCTTGACTTACTTTATCATTGAATGGTTATCTTTTGTGCTTGTAGTTTTGATCATGGAGGGCAAAAATATTGATTTGGACAAACCCTAAAGATACAAAACTAAAGAGAAAACACAAAAAATGTAGGAAATTCAAGATAAATAAAATTTGTAGGCATGACGTACTTAGAAACTTGGTAAGCTAAGGTGATAAATGTTAAGTTATGACCAAATTACCAATCCAAAAAAATTAGTATAAATTGGGTAACCAAAATCCAAGGCTACTAAATGACTAAAAGAATAAAACAAATGTACCTTAGGTATAAAGGTTAACAAACCAAATCAAAATAAGGATACATGAAAATGAAAATCTAATATCAATGTAAAATTAGTAATAATTCTTACTTAAACAAAGATGGGAAAGGAATAGTAAAATAACATTGATGAGTAAGAAGTAAAAATCCAAAACTCAATCATCAATGGAAAAAAGTGCATGAAAGGTAAAACAACATTGGTGATTGGTAAGTAACAATACAAACTCACTCAATAATGGATAAATTACATATAGTAGAAACAACATTGATGAGTGAGAAGTAACAATCCAAACTCACTCAACTATGGAAAAAGTATAGAAATATATAAATAGATACAATTGTCTGAAAAGAGGAATGATAAAAAATGTTTAAGAGTGAAACCAAGGTTATTATAAATATATAAATAAATGGTGTAAATAAAGATAATCCATAGTCACTCAATCATAATGTTTTGTTATAAATATAGATAAAACCAAAACAAAGTAGTGATATCATGTTTTAAGATGTGAAGAATAGGGAATATAGAAGTAGGGAAATAGATTTAGAACCAAACGTTCCTATCAAGGGGGAATGAAATGGGTGGTAGGGTAAATGTAATAAAAATAAAGGTATAGAGACTCTTTATCAAATTTAAGACACTAAAAATAAGTGTTTCAATATAAGAGGACTTTCAACATTAAGGACTCTAAAGAACTTCTCATAACCATACAAATCTTAGGTTATCAAATGAAGTATGAATATCATCTCATCAAGGTTATATGCATCAAAAGTAAAATGGGCCTACCTTCCCACAATTTGTTTCCCATTCTTTAGGACCCCTTATAGATCTATCAATCTATTACAAGGATTGGGTAATTGTGTGATAAAGTAGGTAGCACTATATATTTTGAATTCTCCTATCCCAATCTACTATCCTACCACACTCTAATGGACCTTGGATCTAGGATGAGGCCAACTATGGAGTTTGAGATTTGATTAGGGATACGATGTGTTATAAATCATATATTTTGGTGTGATGTTGAATTTTTGATTATATATTTCCTTTTGTTTAAATGATTTGGATTTTAACTTATTTATGGTTTTTTATATTCCTCCTCCATATGGATTCAGAGAACCAAACATGGGTGCTAAAAATGACTATCATTTGAAAACTTTGAACTTGGTTTCTAAGAGGGAGGAATTATATAACATGGTGTCTATGAGTATTTTTTATTCAAGGTAAATAAAATTTATATCTTGAATTTGACCTTGTTTTATCAAAAGTGGAATGAAAAGAAGGGAAACCAAGGGAAATAAACATAACAATTTGAATTACCTCAAATAAAAAAAATGGGACAATGTGAAAGGGATATAATTATAGGTAAGTGTGATTATTTATCATAAGAATTTATGTAAGTGTAGGTAAACATTATAACATAGTTTGTTGTGCAATTTATATCTATAAAAGAAACATAAACCAAGGCTGACAATATGGAATCACAAACTTCTAACCATTTTTGAACATTCTAAAAATGACACTTAGTTTTGAAAAAAATATTTAAAAGAATACATATATTTTATGATGAGAACTTGTTATTATCCATGATCTTATAATGAAACTCATAAAACATAGACTCAATTAGGTTTAGAGTGTGTAAAATTGTTTTTGTGAGGAGTGCTTGGTCCTATCTATGGCCTTACACTACAACTCACAAGAGAGAAGAGAATGAAAAAGGTTTGTAAAATAGAAAAATTATGATCAATTAGAAAAAACATGAAAAATGGATTTATTAAATGAAAAATGTATTCATGAGGAAAAATTGGTCCTCTAAACAATATTACAATGTAACTCATGAATTAAATGAAAATAGAAACCAAAGGATTAAAGTAGGTGACTAAGGTTTGAGTATAGAATAGGTTGATGAAAAGGAGAAATCATTTGATAATTATTAAAAGAATTTTTAGTAGGATAGTATATAAAATTATTAAAAATAAGAGAGATATTTAAGAAAAATATTTCTTAAAAAATTGTGCAATGGTGGGTTCTTTAAAAACTTGGCCTTCATTAATTTTTAGATGATAAGTACTAGGACTAAGAATGTCTTTTACTAAGTAAGGCCCCCACCATATTTTGGAATATTTTCCTTATTTATCATGTGTGTAATATAATTTTAGGACTAAGTCACCAACATTAAATGTGTGGACTTTGACGTTTTATTAGGTTGTTTATCAATGTGAGCCCTTTATTGGTGGTTATGTTGTAAGGTATCCAAATGATGTTCATCCAAAAAGTTTAAAGCATGAAGATGAGCTTAAAATAATTATTCATCAAGATTATACCATGAAGATATATATGTAAAGTTTGGATTTCAACTTATAATGGTAAACTTAATTTATAATAGTATACTAGTGAAAACAGTGTTACGCCAGTGGTAGTATGTATACAAGTATGGTGAGGCTAAAGTGCACTATATAAATGAAGATGAAAATAAATTTAAGTTTATCAAATGGGTTTTTGAAAGATATTATTTAGGATTTTTTTGGTAGCCTCTAATTGGACATTAAATTGAGGATGATAAGGTGTGGAAATTTTTGGTAAATTTTAAATCTAACACATAACTAGTTTATGTCTTTATTTTTGAAATTACTACCATTATCAGAGATGATGGTATGGGGAACTCAAAAATGAAAAATTATTTGGTTAAGGATAAATTTATAAATAGTAGTTCCCATGACATTGACAAGAGGCATACCTTATACCCATTTGATAAAATATTCAATAATAGTAATAATAAAAACATGGCCATATTGTGACCAAGGTAATTTATCGATGAGGTAAAATCACCACTTAGAGAATGGCCAAGGAGAATCCAAAATTTAGAGGTCAAATAGTGGTAAGTGTATTATATCATCATGGAGTTAAGAAGGATTACACTTTTTAGAAAAATTAATAACATATTTTTGTATAATAGGCCAAAATTAACCCATACATAAGCATTTATAGGCTATAACATGTCCACTATAGTGACCATTGTAAATGCCTCCATGTTTTTGTTCTAGGAGAGTAGGAATATATTCTTGCATTACATAATTTATTAGGGTACCTTCTGTTAGGAACCCGTGGAAGCATAATTGATTACCATATACAAGCAACTTAAGATGTGGAATTAAACCAGAAGTAACAAGTAACTAGAAACCAAAAACAACATAGAATATGAGAGACAATACCCAATTGTATTAATACTCATCCAGAAAAGAATAAAATAAAGAAGATGCCACTTCTTCTTCACACCTCTCAGAGGCTTCCCACACCTCAAGTGTACAATAATTCTTTCCTCAAAGCTCTCTCTCTTACAGTCCCAACACATAACTCAAACACAGAGTTGGTGTTCACCTCCAACCAGTCAATATCCACTACTTCTAGTACACTAGTGCTCCACGCACTCCACAAGTGCTCCACACACTCCAAGTACTCAATGTATTCCAAGTAGACCTCCCCTAAACTTGCAACACCTAAAACTCAAATGATCTTACTTATGGAAGGAACTACCTTGCCTTCCTCTCTTGCTCTCTAATGTGTTACTGTCACCTTTGATTCTGCTGCCACCTGCAGATCTCCTTTGACCTCACACACACACCTTTTACCATGTAGATCTCTCTACACCCTGAAAACCCTTATCCTTGCCTCACCAAGTCCTTATGATTCTCCAAACTAGTACCCCAGTGGATCTTCTCCCTGATCTAGCACACCTGCAGACCAACCTGATCATACACACTCAGCACCCCTATGGAATTAGGAGGAACACCCTTGCTCTTTTCACACACAGAAGGAGATAACTTTGCTCAACTCAAACTAGAACAAATTACAATATAGCCCATGAGTCTATTATATAGATCCCATGCATACAATAATTAGACATCTAATTACAATAATTAGATCCACAACTTCAAGTCTAAAATTGTCTCTTAACATACAAACACTCAATTCGTTAACAAACTATTCATGCAACCAACAGTTCCAAAACCACACAGGTGACCAATGTCAGTCCCTGTCAGGTTGGAGATGACCGACGCTGGTCGATACCTGATTGATGTCGGTTGCCTTTCCCACTGTATATGACCAATGTCGGCTGATCAGACTGACATCAGTTTCCCTGCAACTTAGCAACCTCTCAACAACCTCCTCCATGTCTACATTAGTGAAGCTTTTAGTTCCATAACCTAACAATCTCCCACTTGGAGATAAACAACTGCACTGTACCTATACTTGTACACTGTCTAATCTGTATCCTAGCTTGTATCCCTCTTCAAGATCAATCTTGAAGACCACCCACCACACAACCTATGGTGCACCTCCTGTCATCCGAGTAACCTACCACATCTGAACCTATAAACCCATGTAGTGAAGTCCTAACCCTGTATAGCATGAATCCCTAATGCTGGTCCCTCTCAGATACCTGAGAACCCACTTCCCTGAATTAGATCCTAACTCTCTGATAGCTCCCACTACTAGGGAAAACTCAGGTCTATACCAGACCTCATGTGATTTTAGACACTAAAATATCCAGCCCTTGGTGTGCTCCAATTTTGCATCCTGTGTATTAAACCTCGCCAACACCTGATTCACATCAGCTTCCACTGGAGACAAAATCAACTTGTGATCTTCCATGTCTCTCATGCTAAAGAATTTTGCTGATCTAAATTCCTCATGACATGCCACTGAACTAACCTTACCCTTAGCTCAACAAAACCCTGTATGTACAAACCTACTAGCTAGCATACCATCCACATACAGTAATAGGATAATGTAGCTATCATCATCCACCTAGTAAGACAAACACAATGGTTACACTGACATTGACTAAAGCCCCGCTTTGTCATCCACCTGTCAAAACTTGTACCATTGTCCTACAGCTTCCTCAAGACCATATGACATGGCCTTCCATCTCACGTATCCATTCTCTCTATTCTTTAACCAAGGTATCCATTCATCTCAGTGCTTTCATACCGGCTGACAACCCTACCAAATCTCCCATTTGGTCCTGTATCCTGTTCATGCCATGCTCCCATTGTTTCCTATATCCTTCCTGCTCTACAGTCAGCAACTAGTATAAAGAAGAGGAACAATGAATTTGAGGCTTACTTACACTTTCAGTCCTCCCCATGGGTGTTTGAGACTCCTTGACAGCTTCCTGTCTGCCCAAAATCCGTCTCAGTGACCAACCTCAGTCACCACACAGTCTGCATCCGAACGATGTCGGTTCCATGCGACTGTCTAGGTCACTGATGCTGGTTATCCCACTAACGTCAGTCTCCACCTACCCAACACTACCAACTTCTCTAGTCTACACACAATCGATGTCGGCACCTATCTGTTTGATGTTGATTACCCTTGATCAATGCTGGTACTTGTGTATGCCTTTGAGTGATGACTTTTTACCCGCGAGCTCATTTGAATCAAAACCCATGTCCAAAATGCCCTGCTCAGAAGTATCCAGCCCCATCCACTGGTCTCTATCCATCATCTCCTCCAAGAACACCAAGGCTTTCTAGTTCTTAAGTTTATCAAATACATCAGTCTTCTTTTTCCTACAATAAACACAATCCTTTCTTGTAGCAACCCACTGCTCATAGAAATCTTGATCTATGCTCTCTAAAGCTGAACTCTTCCCTTTTGACTTAAGAACATCCATTCCCTTCTCACTTATGTGACCAAGCCTACAAAGCCACACCTATGTAACAGAAGTGGAATCAGTAATACAAGCAAGTAGATAAAGAGTACCTACTTTCTTACCACATGCTAATTCAAGTGCCTCCATTGTGAGAGTTCTTGTGCATCTCTCATCACCCAACTTTCTTGAAGTAATTAGCTACATCTTAAGGACTGGGACCTGCATGACCTTCTTCAACACCCATGTGTTGGCCACCTGCAATTTTAGCAACACTTCCCCTTTCCCAACAATTTGACAAGGCTCACCAACCCCTCTACTTGGGGCTGCATGGAAAGAGGCAACAAAATCTATTAACCAAGATTCAAATTTATCCAGAGCATCATGTGAAACAACACCTACAACATCTACTTCTCCATGCTAATTTGATACCAACCAACAATATTTATTTACCTACTCTTTCTTTCCATAAGACTGTAATTGACCATTTGTGCTTTTCAATTCCTCCATTCTTAGTGTACTTTCTTCTGCCGTTGCTATACTCCCACTCAATCAGAAACCCCTGAGAGTGCCCTGTAACCAAATACAAACCTGCTCCCTACAACCTTAGCTCTGATACCAACTGTTAGGAACCTGTAGAAACACAATTGATTACCATATACAAGCAACTTAAGATGCAAAATTAAACTAGAAGTAACAAGTAACTAGAAACCAGAAACAACACAAAATATGAGAGACAATACCCAATTGTATTAATACTCATCCAAAAAAGAATACAATAAAGAAGATGCCACTTCTTCTTCACACCTCTTAGAGGCTTCCCACACCTCAAGTGTACAGTACTTCTTTCCTCAAAGCTCTCTCTCTTACAGTCCCAACACACAACTCAAACACAGAGTTGGTGTTCACCTCCAACCAGTCAGTATCCACTACTACTAGTACACCAGTGCTCCACGCACTCCACAAGTGCTCCATGCACTCCAAGTACTCAATGTACTCTAAGTATACCTCCCCTAAACTTGAAACACCTACAACTCAAATGATCTTACTTATGGAAGGAACTACCTTGCCTTCCTCTCTTGCTCTCTGATGTGTTGTTGTCACCTTTGATTCTGCTGCCACCTGTAGATCTCCTTTGACCTCGCACACACACCTGTTACCATGTAGATCTCTCTACACCCTAAAGAACCCTTGTCATTGCCTCACCAAGTCCTTATGATTCTCCAAACTAGTACCCCGGTGGATCTTCTCCCTGATCTAGCACACCTATAGACCAAACTGATCATACACACTCGGCACCCCTGTGGAACTAGGAGGAACACCTTGCTCTCTTCACACACAGAAGGAGATAACTTTGCTTAACTCAAACTAGAATAAATTACAATATAACCCATGAGTCTATTATATAGATCCCATGCATACAATAATTAGACATCTAATTACAATAATTAGATCCACAGCTTCAAGTCTAAAATTGGCTCTTAACATGCAAACACTTGGTTCGTTAACAAACTGTTTATGCAATCGACAGTTCTGAAACCACACAGGTGACCGATGTCAGTTCCTATCAGGCTGGAGATGACCGATATCGGCCGATACCTGACCGATGTCAGTTGCCTTTCCCACTGTATATGACCAATGTCAGTTGATCAGACCGACGTTAGTTTCCCTGCAACTTAGCAACCTCTCAACATCTTCCTCCATGTCTGCATCAGTGAAGCTTTTAGCTCCACAACCTAATACCTTCTTCATTATGGTTGTAAAGGGCATTATATTGAAATACACAATTGAAATATTTTTTTATGTATTTGATTCTTTTCATGAGAATCCATGTCTAGAGGGTAAGTTTGATGTTCAATAAATCAGATTATGTTTATATACCTTGGAATTTATTGAATAGTGCCAAACTCAATGTGAAAGATGAGTGAATCATTTAGTTTTATAGAATAAGGTGATTTTTTTATTTTGATAATAAATTGGGAATCATTAATTACTTGATGACGTTGAAATAGGGATGTTAATGAAATAAGAGAATCAATTATGGAATTGGTTCAATGGTAAAATAAGTAAATTATTTGGTAAGTGTGGTAGCCATTTGATGATATGTGGTTAAATTTTCACTTTTTCATTGATAATCATGATTAACCTAGTGACAGATAAGTTATGAGTCACCCAAAGCATTTAGATATGGGATATCTAAGTCGAGTGATGATTTCATGCCTAATATTAGATATTCATATTCAAACATGTTATTAGTGACATCAAAAGTTAATAAAAATTCCAAAGGTATGATCTCACCATGTGGATTTGTTAGAATACATCATGTCTTAGGTCCTTAAAGTCATTTTCACCATCAAAGTGGAGTGTATAGGTGTCTTCATGTAAATCAATGGTAAATTTAGAGATTTATTCGATAACTACTTTAGATTTAGAAGTATTAAGAGTGATATTGGTATATTCTTGATTATTTGATTCTATATCAGTAATGAAATTATGAAAATAATATTTGTGAGAGATAACTTGGTTAGTAACTTCAATGGAAATAATGTTGTCTTTAGGGAGATTATCTTAAAGGTGATTTTTGGTTGGTAAAGGTGTCATCACAAGTTGGTAAACAATGACTTATCCTTTGATATATTTTTGTGTAAAAATTTGAAGGTCAAATTTCATCAAGAGATCCATCCATTTCTCAATTCTATCTCTGGGTAAGAATGATTTAGAGAGGAAATAACTAAGCATATCAAAATGAACAATGACATAAGTGGTCTGATAGAGCATATAATGATAGAGATTTTAATATATGAAATATATAGCAAGGAAATTGCATTCCACTTTGGTATACCATTTTTCATAGTCTATGAGTCCTTGACTGATGAAATAAATAACATACTCTTAACTAGTATCATCTTGTTGGGAAATAATTTCCCCACTTGATATGGGGGTAAAATAGAAAGGATGGTCATTTTAAGGTGGTCAAAGAGTGAGAGGATAGAGAAAATATTATTTCATATCATCAAAAAAAATTTGGCATGAATATATCCATTCTAGAGCATTACCATTTTTTAGAAGGGAATTGATAAAGTATATAGGTAAGCCATTTTTGGGACAAACCATCAAATTGCCATAATTTTTCCAAGGTAAATGCATATGTCAGGAATGGAAATAAGAATATGCATGTTGAGAATAACATTTATTTTGGATAGATCAACATCAATGCCTTGAAGAGAGACTAAGAAACCTAAAATTTTACTAGATGTGACTCCAAATACACATATTTATGGGTTAAGTCTAACTTCATATTTGATTAGTTGATTGAAAATGATATCTAGATCGGTGAGGTGTATTATACAATTTTTATATTTTAAAATGAGATCATCGACATAGATTTCCATTATATTATGTACAAGATCATGTAAAATGTGGGTCATTGCATGTTGATAGGTTGATCCAACTTTTGAAAGATTGAAAGACATTTTGATGTAATAATATGTTCCCCATTATGTAATAAATGTTATTTTATTTTTGTCTTTAGGAGCTATGTGATTTTTTTTATATCTTAAAAAAACATCCATAAGTGATAAAATTTCATATCTAATGATGGAATATACTATAACGTCTATTCAAGGTAAGGGGAAATTATCTTTTGGACACACTAGGTTAAGATTACAAAAATAAATGCATATACGAATGACCATGGTAACTTTTTATGAACAAGAACAATATTTGATAGTATTCATAATTATTAATAGTTTTGATTAATTTTGCATCTAAAAGGCTAATAATTTCTTTGTGACATAAGGTGGAAATTTTCATTATTTTTGTCTAACAGGTTTTACATCTAGATAAGTGATGATATTATGTATTACAATGCTAGGATCAATACCTGGCATATCTTCATATGAACAAGAAAATGTTTCATGATACTTGTCAAATAATAAGCTAAATTTATCATTCTCTATTGGTGTGGGTTATTCATAATCAATGATAGGTCGAGGACATATTGTTACACCATATTCTATTCTTGTGGTTTATTCAATGATTATAACATTTCAATTTGGAAATGATATGGAACTTGAAGAAGAGAAAAAATAGGATTTCTTTAAGGATCCACTCTAGTAATGAAATTATTGAAACAAGGATATTTTCATATAAAGTTTACAAGTTTATGATGTTGCCAAAGAAGTTAAGGTTCTCTAGTATGGAATAGTTCAAGTATAGCTTCATCACAAGGGACTTTGGGCAATGGTCCATAATATTTAACATACACTTTGAGATTGATGGTTTTATTATCATTAGAATAATATTAAGAATGTATTTATTAGACATCTATGGATTTAACACCTAAGGTAATTTTAGGTGTAGGTTTAATTTTAGGTTGAGGCTGAGTGGAGTCCACTAGATTGGTTATAGGTGTGTTAAGAGTGATTTTTTTTTAAATGGGAGAATCAAAGTTGGATGAACCTATATCATTAAAATTTTAGCAATACATTGTTAAAGGGTCTTAAAATAATTTATCCACTACATAATCATCACATGTGAAATCATCTTCTATGTAAGAAGCTTCATGAACATTACAAGGAGGAATTTCAATGATATCATAAACTAGAGGGATGGTATGATCATAAGGAAGTAAAGAAGGAAGAAGTCACTCTGAAATGTAAGGAGGTAATTTAGTGGTATTACAAGTATTTTTTAAGTCATTAGGTTCATCATCATCAAAATTGATAAGAGTGACCTATAAATATAGATTTTTGTTAACAAATTTAGGTAGAGGTGCATTATTAATGCATGGAATGATTGGAATTCAATATTGAGATTTGGGGTTTGGTAGTTTTATACTCCAAGGATTAGGATTAGCCTCATGTTTTTAGAATTTTCCATTATGGATGAATTTAATACATTGACTACCTAAAGAGGCAATATCCCTCATATGATGTGTCCATGGGTGACTTAGGAGTATGTTTTAAGATAATGGTAAATCAAGGAATATGACTATGGTGCATATGGTATTATGTCCAATAATGAGGGGGAGCCAAATACAATCAAATGGTTTTTGATTTATCTTATCAAATCCTTGATATGTGAGATGAGTTTGTTTAAGGTGATCTTTGGTATATCCAAGTTGTTGAATTAACCAAAGGGAGGTGACATTAATACTCAACGCTTATTCCACTAATATTTTTCAAATAAGGGTGGTATTAATTAGAATATTAATGAAGAGAGGTGGATCATCAGACCAAAAAAGGATTTCATAATTAATCATGTCTTCTTCAATAAATTGTATGGAATGTTTATAAGAGGTACAAATAGTTTCAATAGTATGTACTTATGTAGGTGAAGGGTCATTAGAAGGATTTTCCACATCAAGGGATGGTGGTTATTTAATGTATTGTAATTGTTGCTTAATAATTTACGATGATATGGATAGGCATAAACTAACTCCATGAGGGGTATTTTACAAGTAATTGAATTGAGCTTTTCAAAGAAATTGTAATGAGATTTAGAAGATGAAGAACTAACATGATGTTTGTGAGGTACAATGTGTTTTGTAACAATAGGTGAATTAGATTGAGGTTATAGTTGTAGGAGTGTTTTCTCACTTATTTCAAAAGGTATGGTAGTGGTAGTTGTGATGTATTTTAGTAGTTGGTCCTTAGTGGATGGTTTTTTAGGCTTTAGAGATGACAAGATATTTGTGGGTGGGTTTGTGTCTATAATTCACTTTGGATATATTCACATATTGAGAATTGGTAAAATATTGGTCATAATCAACATTAATTGAACATATATATTCATTTGAATGTTGTGTGTTAGAATTAGACAAATATTTTAGAGGTTTAGATGATGAAGGATTGATAACTTGTTTCTTTTAAGAAGCTTTGACAAAATCATGATGACATATTTTGATCATAGCATCATGGTTGAATGTATCTCCTAACATAAAAGAAACAACAAATTTGAGGATATCATGACATATTTCATGATAATGACCCACCCCAGTGTGAAACCAACAAAAAATGTTAAGATCATACCATGTTGGTGGATTAATAGTATAGGTGAAAGGTTTAGAAGGATATAATAATTAATTCATTTATTGAACTGTTAATGGTGTATGAGAAGATTGGGGGTTATCCACTTTGAATAATCTTGTTTTTTTAGGAGAATTCATAATAATTGCATTAGTGGAAGTGTGGAAAGATCCCTTGATGGATTTATGGTTAGATTCAAATTATTTCATAAGAAAGTCTTGTATTTTGTCTTAATAAATTACATCATTTAGAGTTTAGGGAGAAAACATTCAAACCTTATATTGAAGGGAAGTTATTAATATGGTTATAAAGAGTCTAAATAAGTTATCATCAATAATGTTATGATCAGATTTGTGAGCCAAAGATTTCCATCACTTCATGAAATCATGAGCTGATTCAAAATTGGATTGTTTAGCATTGATAAAATGACTAAGACAATTTTTAGGAAGATCACTGTATTGAAATTATTTTACTAAAGGATTTACTAAATCCTCTAGTTTCCATATGGAATGTTTAGGGAGTTTATTATACCATTTTAATACATATTTAGTGAATTTTTTACTACAATTTTGGTTGTAAACAAGGTATTTGTTTGAATCCACTCTTTTTAAGATTAACAAATTCTTTAAGAAAAGATATAGAGTTTTTATACCATCATATTTAATAGTTGGAAAGATATTTCTAGTACCAATAGAAACAATGAAGGGATCTAAATTTTCATTTTGGATATTTTGAAGCATCTTTTTATGAATAAGGGGTTGGGGAATGATATTTCCCATGACATCTCTAAGAGGTGGAGGGATAAAATTTTGGTTATTTTGAGGTAAGAGAATACGAGGTTTATTAGCCATGTCTAATAAGTGATGTTTCATTTTCATCATTTGAGAAGTATTAGATGTTTGCATAAAATTCATTTTTTGAACTATTTATACAAGTATTTTATTGGTGTCAATTGGTGGATTTGGATTATTAGTGTTTAAAGGTGGATTATTAGGGTTGGTAGGAGGAACATTCCCTATATTGGTATTAAGAGATGGGTTATTGGGTGGAGTATTATTAGGTGGTAGGTTATTGGTGTTTAAAATAATTCCTATAGGGTTATTGATTAAGATTGTGTCAATTGACTCTATAATGTAATAAGTTATTTTAGAGAGAGAAGTTTCTTGAGAAGTGTGAAATGGATCTGATCCATCAATGTCATTAGTTAGGGTAATTTGAACCATATTTTAGTCTAGAGATGAGGGGTGAGATAAGGTACACCAATAGTGAGTATCCTCTTGGATAACAAAAGTAGGAAGGAAAGAATACCCCATGTATTATCTAAATGGATTAAGGTTGTCAAAAAAATTCTAATATGGGATTTCATAATGTTTGGAATGAGGATCTAAGACTAAGGATAAAAAGATAAATATTTGAGTAAATTCAACTAGATACTAGATTGGATTAGCTAGGTAGGATTTTAGAGTAAAGAATTAAATCAACCAAGTGGTACAAAATCAACCATATAAAATTAATTCTAAAGGAATACCAATAGAATATCTAGAAAAGGACATAGTTGAGTGGGTTAACTATGTTCTATGGGGAAGCACTAAAGACTAGATTGTGAGATATTGGGCTAGATAAAATGATTGTGTTATGTATAAGGGTAAGAAGACTAACGTGTGAGAGACTGGGTGAATAGAATGACTATGTTCTAAAAAAGGGTAAAAGATGACCTTGTGAGAGAGTGGATTGAATAAAATGATTATGTTTTATAGAAATAAAAAATGACTATATTGTGAGAGACTAGGTTAGACATAATGACTATGTTCTAAAAAGTGCAAAATATCAGTCTATGAAAGACTAGGTCAAACAAAACTACTGTGTTTTATAGAGAGGAAAACTATAGGAGACATAGTCAAGTGGGCTGAATATATTCTAAGGGTAAAGATAGGTTTTGACATTTATGTATCTATTTGATCTAGTGTTAATTAACAAAAGAATTTAAATAAACACACAAGCAACTAGGTCAACCCAATCGATCTAGTTACAACATATAACATAAACCTTGTACCAATGTTGGTGTTGTCACATTTTTTGAAAATTTAAAAATTAGTGAAAATGGAATTAATTGTTAGCTAATTTTGGTTTGAGTCTAAAATTGTTCGTTCCTGTGCAGGGAAAAACATGATACAAAAATTAAGTTTTTGAGTTTTCTTTAAATTTACAAGTTGTTATTTTGGATTTTAAGTCTCTCTCTAAACATTTTATTACATGATCTAAAAGTTTTTTATGGATATTTTATACTAACTTAGGCTAACAAAAAAAATTTGACAATTTTTTTTGCCTAAGGGTTCATAAATAATCAACATCAATTTTTGTCGACTGTCATTAGTTCTATTATAACCATCATCAATTTTATTGTAATCAACATTGATCACTGTTGATCGATGTTGGTCTCTATATGAAAAAAACTCAAAAAATTGATATCAAGTTTTCAAATCTTGCTTGTTTCATTGATAATTGTGATTTAAAGTAGAAGAAAACCCTCTAAAAATTTTAGGACATGAATTAGAAAAGTGCCAAATTTGAACATGCTTAAGTCTAAAATTTTTCATTTGGTGCTTAAAATGAATTTAGATGGTTTATACTTAGATTATTTTGTGAAATTTTTTCAAAGTTTAAAACTAAGGCTAAGGGGCCAAGAAAACTTCACAAACATCTCATTTTGGTGCATAAAATAAATATTCACTTAAATTGAAAATTATTTGAAGTGTTTTATTTTATGCTATATCATTATATACTTGTTTATTTTCATAAATTAAGGATGCATATATGCTCTCCCCCCATACCCTTTAGGTAACTAGGGTAACCAAAAGTTCTTATTCCTTGTAATTATACCTTATCTAAGGCATAAAAGTAATTTTTTTGAGGATATCCCAAAAATCCATATGGTTTGGGTGATCTAAACACAACCTTTAAAGTCTTTTCACTTTATCTTTCATTTTTATGTAACTTAGCTTGTGAGTAGGAGTTCATAGCCTCCTCATGAGTTCTTTAGGGAATCTTTTACCCAAAGTTTCATCTCTTAGAATTTTTTCAACCCTAATTTATAGTAGGGTATATAAATCAAGGCACGTATACTCTGATTTTCATATGGTTAAGTAGCTAACCTCTCCAATAATAATAAAAACCTAAGTTGGGTCTGGTTAACTAGGGTATTCCATTAAGATGTACATGGATGGAAACTTTATGCAAAGGAATAGACCCTTTCATAGTAATTTAATCATTATGAAATCAATTTAAACTAGGCATATATAGTGTTAATCACACTTGAGACCATTTAGATGATCAAAAATTTAGTTTCAAAATAACCCCACTTACTGTGAACATATTGTTGATATAGGGTGAGTAGCATAAAGATATATATCATCTTAAAAAATATTAAGAGAAGGGGGTGTAAAAACCTTAATATTTCTTGTGATTTTGTTTTTGGATTAACACTTAAAATGCTCCCAAAATCATGTATATACACTAAGTTCAATAATATGAAGCAACCTTGTCAGTTTAGGGCTTTAGATTTTATACTTAATTATATTTATCTTTTCCTTTACTTTGTTGGTCTTGATTGAGCCTAAATTTTGTTTGTAAACCAAAAAATGTTAACCAAACATATTTTTTATCCACCATTTTATTTGATTAAGGAGGTGTTATTATGACCAAATCAAAATCATCTTTTGTCTTGTTCAAATCCTCATTTGAAACATTGTGTTTATCTTATTTAAACAACATTGTTATGGTGTCCATTTGAGTCTAAACCTTTTTAAAAAAATATTTAAGTCATTTTTTTTTAATTCAAATTTGAAATCTCACCTTTCTAATTTCTAGGATAAGGTGTTAATTAGCTTGACGTTTACACTTTGTTTAAGTTAACTTGGGTATAATTTCTTATTTGGGTTGAAGGTCATTATATAGACTCATCATCCTTTTGGTCAATGTGAACTTGAGTTATCTTTCATATCACTCACGCTCTAATTTATAAAACCATTTTACTTCTTATTACCATAATATGTCAATGTTGTGCTACCCATTTAGTTTTATATTTATACTTAGGAGTTCTTGTTTGTTTTCATGTCTTGAGATTCTTAGTTTGCATTGTTACATTTCTCATCAAAAAACTTTCTTCTAATTTTCTAGTAACAACTCATTTAAGTTGAAATAATTTTTATGGTATTGATGTATGTTTAACCTAATTTTGGTGTACTATTTTACATTATAGGTTTCAAAGTTATCATAACCTCTTCTAATTTAATGATTTCAGCCCACCAAAGTTTAGTAAATTTGTGACCATTTATTATAATTATGTGGTACTACACCACCTTCCTTTTTATTATAGTATCTTTTTACATTGTCATTTGTTTTGATAAAATCATGACACACATTTGAAAAACATTTTCCAAATATTTACAAATGTAGAGAATAATCTCTTAGACATGGCGTAAATGTATACTCATAGTGGGGTCTCTTATGGCCCTAACTATAAGGAAGAGCACTTTTATGATGAAAAAGATAAATATGTGGTATTTTAGGACATTATTATAACTTTATGATCTTAGGAAGAATATTTTAGACATCAGCACCTATAGGATAGATAAAAATCACTCCAAATGTTGATTAAATCTGACACTAGATTGCCATCAGACTTTCCTATGAAACAATTTCATACCTTGGTTAGGGTAGAAGAACAATAGTGAGAACAATAGCTCACTAATATTACAAAAACAAAAATTACATATTATAACAAAGGAAAGGAATTTCTCACACATAATGATCAAGATATTTTCACTAAGATCAAGAAGATAAGTCAATGATATGCAAACCAAATTATTACGGATTTGATTGACTCTTTAGTTTCCATTTCCATAAACAATGATGCTTCTAAAGATAAAGGGAATGTGGAGGAATTGATGCACTAAAATTTAGTTGAGAACACACCTAAGATGGATCATGATGTCTCAATTAAACAACCTAAGTCTCTATAAGTTTTGAAATATGCTTTATTAGACACAAAGCATACATTTTTCAATCATCAAAAACCTCTTATTTCTTCACATAATCAAGGAATAAAACATTCAGTGTGTATTGAGGAAACTATTCAAAAAAAATTGGAAAGCTATTCTCATCCAATTCATACATTGGAGAATAGACCATAGACTCCCAAAAATTAATAAAACACTTACAATTCAATATAGTTAACTTCAGTGAATGTTAATCAACCCAAAAATCATCAACTCATTTACTCAACTCGAGGAGCAAACCAAAACAAAGTTGTAGATAATAGGGTGTATATCCCTAAAAAAATCCATGTAATAGCAGCATAGACCACCCCAATAGAATTATATGCCACCCATCAATGCATCAACATGCAAGAGTGGAATTCAATGAAAGAAATTTGTTCACGATTAGAGATAGTAAATATAACCAATAAGTACAAATTTGATGAGATATGTTCATATCCATTTAATTTTAGTATTATCCAAGTCCCCTTTCCAACTCAATTTAAGGCACCCAAATTTGACAAATATAAAGGGAAGGGTAACCCTCGTGAACATATCCAGTCATTTTCTGTATTATGCCAAGATATATCTTACAACAACATTTATTTGCTTCGCTTATTTCTACAAAGTTTAGTGGGATAAGGTTTAGACTATATTTTTAAGTTACCTAAGGGATAAAATTCATATTGGAATGATCTATCTAAAAATGTTATTAACCACATATCATATAATATTGAACACAAATGAACTATATTTGACTTGTGTAAATCCAAATAGAGAGATGGAGAAATATTTACAACATATCTACAATGGTGAAGAGCATTATCTAGATGATTTTAACATAATTTATTAGATAAATAGTTGGATGAAATTTTTACAAAAAACCTACACCCTAAAGTGGCACATAATCTATGGCTTTCTTGTGCAAACACATTTGAATAGATTATAGTTAAGGGTGTGTATATTGAGAAGGTGTTTATCACCAAAGGCCTTGTCAAGATTTATTCATAGGGTCAAATGTAAAATTAGACCCAATATCCTAGTCAAAATATTACAACCCAAAAACCCAAGGGGTTTAATAAGAATAAGAACATGGTTGAAAATGGAGTAAATGAAGCAAGACATGTACAAATGGAGTAGGCTCTACTAGCTCCAAATGTGTAAACAGCTCCACCTAATCCACCAAACATGTTTTAAAAAGTCCCTCTATGAAGGGTATTTAATAATAATTTCATAGTCTTCAGTAAAATGAGAGAGCTTATTGATGCTATATTCCAAAATATCATAACAACTTGTTCAATTATATGGCTTATACTAAGGACATTTTTTAAAGATCAACCCAAGCCTGACTAGTATCGAGCAAATGAATTTTGTAACTTCCATATTATTGTTCATCATAGTGCTTATATGTATGTTCAATTATGAAATATCATTGAATATTTGATCAAAAGTGGTGGATTTGAAATCAACATGCTCCACAAGACACTAATCAAGATATGGGAATCTAAAAATATCCATTTCCTTGACATAATCAATAACTAGTAAGGAACAATCAGAACCAAGGAGATAATCAACAATAGAATCAGACTCAAGGTCAAAATCATAATTAGATTGATCATAATCAAGATTATAATAAAAATGATAATAACTTGGGTTACAAAAGCATACCTTATGATTATAACAATACTGTGTGATGCATTTCTTTAAACCACATTGCCACTTTTACTATCAAAACCCATGAACTGTCTCATGCTTTTTTAGGTAATGGAACCATTATTATAGGATCAACACCCTCTCTTAATAAACATCACATTAAGTTAAAATAATTTTTTTGTGCCTCAGTTTATGTGGGTTACCATTTTTGGACCCCATATTTCCTCTAATTATAATGGCTCCTTGTTATCTCAAAATTGCTCCAATACAACTAGATGCTCATAAGTCACCCTCCAAGGCCCTTTAAATTCATCTTCTAATTATAATGTCTCCTTTTCACCTCAATATTTCACAATCATAACTAGACACTCATGAGTTAGTCTTTAGGGCCCTTTTCCCTATTTCACCATTGAACCCAATGTGAACATTATGCCTTGAAATCCAAAGTTGAACATTGTGCTAGTCAAGGCTAAATCATCTCATCCTACTATATACACCCTAAATTATTTAAGAAACCACACATATCATGTCTTTTAATAGTCCTTCATAAGAGGCTCTGAATGGAGAATATGAGTCTTGTTTGCATTATCCACGTCTTTTGTTTTACTCATCCTAGTCTTGTTTCATGCTTGAGTCACTTTTGGCTTATTCCCATTCATCCCAACCTTTTCAAACAATCATACCAACTCAACTAGGTAAAATTTCCTAGGCCAATCCAATCCCCTAAGTCATAAGCCTATAGTATAGGATCATCATAATTGGACTATAGCATTAGACCCTAAGGTGTCCATTTTTATCAATCCTATCTAATTGTATTTTGAGTCTTAATGGTTAGGTTTCCTCACTTAATGAGTCCCAAGACATTCTTAGCTTCATCCTCAAGGTTTTGTGTCTTTTTAATATTGGCCAAATGCAAATAAATTTCCCCAACTTAAAAATAAAGAGTCTCCTATATATAGTACTTCATAAGGAATTTTATATCTAGTACTTACTACTTTGGCATAATACATAACTAGAAATCAATTAATAGTATAGCTCAACATTCTGCATCACACATAAATTTGCATGATTGATAAAGGAATGGCCTAGGTTAAAGTTCATTCTTGAATCTATCATACATGCTGATTATGCATGTTCCCTAAATGATAATTACATTTGATCTAAGACCCTAGCTTGAGGGTTAATGTAAGTAGTGATCAAGATAGCATGGGTTCTAGATTATGTGATCATACTTCCCCTAAATTAGTTTTTCCCCATTTTACTTTTGATGCATTTTTTGTTTCATATTTGTAAATATAACTATGGTTTTGAATATTAAAATATCTCTACAAGGAGATCTATCAAAATTCAACATCTAAAGTTTCATAAGAAAGATCACACGGAGATAGAGAATAAAACCCACAAAACTTAAGTCTTTACAAGTAGTTTGGACAACAATGGCAAAAAAGGACAAAAAATGCTAGATACTAGGGAGTCTTGTTTTGATGCTACTATCCTTTCACAAAATGAAAACTAGTTTCAAGTTACTGACATCTTCCTAGTCCTACACAATAGTTCTCAACCATTGAATCATTAATCTCAACTTATTTTTATAGATAAGTTTGCTTGTTTCCATATGTAATTGATTTGATTAAATTGATATATATCTATATTTTACTATATTTAATTACATTTTTCCCTTTTAATTTATACACTTTATTGTTTCAAAATTAGACCCTAGTTTCTAAAAAATAATAAAGCATTTGGTGAACTCGACTTACTTCAAACAAATATAAAACCCTAGGTACCCTTAGGGTTTTTCCTTCATATTTTGTGAGAAAATTAAATTTCTAATTTCTAATTTTTGTATAAATTTTTATCCATTTGTTTTATTCAAATTTAAATTATATCAATAATTTTCAAAAATTCTAAAAACCCAACCCAAAACCCTAAATTTCCAAACTAGGTCGTCAAACCCCAAGCCTTATTTCCTTACATTTTTTAGATATATTTTTTTAATTTTTGCAAATTGTTTGGAGTGTCAAAAATATTTTCAAAATCTTTATG